>OZ005656.1:98638116-99100616 GCA_963930645.1 Salticus scenicus
GGATTTTCTATATTATACCTAGAATAACACTATTGGGTTACTATAAAATAATAATATAAATATTACTATAAAATAATAGTAATTAATTATTATTAATTAAAAATTAAATGATCTTCATATTCTTAATATTTGGTTTGGTCTAAACTGAGGAATGTTAAAAATTTTGTAGATGTCTGTGACAGGTTTTTAAAATTTCATAATCTGTCTGCGAAATTTGCATGTAGTCAGGGGTGAAAATGGCTTACACTCAAAAAGCCTGAAAGATGATAGGAGCAATCTGGAGGAGGGGGGGGGGGTAACAATAATGGTGATCTCATGCAACAATACACAATACATATTACTTACAAACTTTGAATAAACACCATAAAATGCAATAAACTCCCAACAATTGTTTCGGGTCGAAAAAACACACGACCCTTCATCAGGCGAATAAAGTAAGCACGAGTGCTGCAGTCAAAGCCATTTTATGGTGTTTATTCAAAGTTTGTAAGTAATATTTTTTACAACACCAGTTTTGTGGTGCTTTTTTATTAAATACACAATACAATTTTACTACAGAACAATACAGTATAAACAATTATAAAATAATAAGATTAACTCATTCAATTAAATATTTTATAGCAATGTTTGACACAACACAATAAAAATAATTATAAATAAAAAAAGTATTAGTTTTAGTTTTGATACAGAATTTTTTATAAGTGAATTTTGAAGTGGAGGAGAAGTTTTGGAGCAGTTTTAGATGAAAATAGCACTTTTCTACGTTCCCATAGAATCTCAGTAACAGGTAACAGAAGAAAAGAATACACGCATAATGCTGCCTATCAAGAGAGATCTAGGCTCCTTGGTCGCCCTTGTTAAGTACTGTTTTATGTGTTCCTACCAAGGCACCTATAGGGGGCTGTAGAGTTCCTACCAGAGAGCGTCTAAGAAGTCATACATCGGTAGCGCATTGTCGTGGGCGAAAAATGCAGACAATTTTTTACAGGGTTGGGTTTCTTCCAGGACAGTGGAAAAAATGGAAGAAACCAACAAAAAAAAAAAAAAAAAAAAAAACAGAAGCTCAAAATTGAAACGTATTAACTATATATTAACTCAAAGCATAATATAGTATCAAATCAAAACTATAATTCAATTAATATTAAAAATATTATTTTTAGAAAAATAACTTTAAATATATACAGGTTATGCATTCTTACTAATTATGGGTAGGGTGTTTAACAATTTCTACCATTTCTGTAAAAAAGAGAAAAAGAAATCCCTACAAGTTCTTTAAGTATAAAAATGCTTAATTTTATATGTGAAGATTACTGTGCAACATATTAAATTAAAAAAAGAAAATGTAATTAATTAAACATTTGCTATTTTTTAAATGTACTAGCATTATTTCAATGCTAATTTTTAAATCCTAATAGTTTTAGAATGTTTTGCATAGATATTATATTATATATAATATTATATGTTCAAGTAGTACAAGTGATAATAGTTATGGAATTTAAACAAAATATTTATTCACTTAATATATATATATATATATATATGGCCTCTAAGCTGGATAACCAATGAACTGTATCCATACATCAAAATACTTTTAAACTCCCCTGCAAATTCTACAGGATAAAATAAAAAATAATAAAAAATCCATATCTTGCATTCATACTATTCTAAATTAAGAAACAGATTGCAGTATTGAACTGCTAAAAAGCTTTTTATCTGTTATACTGTATATGGCATTAAAGAAAATGAGGTTTTCGATGACATTTTTTCATACAGTTAATTATTGCATACCTGTTTCCTTAATTAACTGAATGTTAATTAAAAGCTCTTTTATCAGAAAGTAAGCAATTGATCCTTACTATTTACTACCAGTTAAAGATATAAAATTGTTTAAATTATAAAACTTTATACTGAATAAATTGAAATTGATTTCTTCAATGGATTTTGAATATTTTAGAGAGTGATCTGATCTTGGCTAAAACTAAAAATATCATATAATTATGAATTTAGTATATATAATTAATAATTAAACTTTTATAAGCATAATAAAGTTTGCTTTAGGCTGTTTATAAGAAAAATGCATCCATTGTATCTTACAAAGCTGCAACTTATTACTATATGATAATTTTTTAAAGAAAAACAAATTCTTCCATACCTTCCACTTGCATGAAACCTATTTCTTCCGACCAGTTTTTTCCATCTTGGAAGAAACTTGCCAACCCTGATTTTTTATGACTACAGACAAAAACTGTCTGAAAGTTGCAGGCAAATTTTTTATTTATTTATTTATTAGTACAGACAAAGAGTGTCCGAAAGTTGACGACTAATTTTTTTTATTAGTGCAGACAAAAACTGTCTGCAAGCCATTTTTCTGTGTCCGCAACTATGTCACCATGTTGCAGTTTTTCTGCCACTGGGTTCTACACTTGTGTGTCAAGATTTGATCCAAGTTTTAATTTTTGGGTCCCATTTTTTATGAAATTTTTATTTTAAAATATAAAAATAATAATAATAATGTAACATGTTCTATTTTGTCAGACGTTCTCTATACCTAAATGTTTACCATCAAGTTAAAGTTAAGAGTGTTTCATTTGAACCGAGTTATAGGTAATAATTAAAAAGGATTCCGGAAGCATGAAAATTTTCTACAATAAGACCATTTTTATAAAACTAAATCTTTTAAAAAGGCTGTTTTTATGAATTTGAAGTTTGTGAGAAGCAATAAAAGAATCTCATTTTTTGCCTGTATCAAACTTTACAAAGACAACATTATATATATTTTTTTTAGTTATGTTATGTTAAATATTTGTTGTTAAATCCTTAGAATTTTAGGCAAATAACTACCACCCCCCCTCCTTTATATATATACATATATGACTTAAAAATACAAAAATTACTTGCAATTTTGTTAATTTTTTCTCATTTTTTTTCTTCAAAACCATTTCGTTCATACACTGAAGTTGAAAAATTATTACATATAGCAATATCAAATTGGCATATATATCACTAATACGATACTACATATTTAATGTCAAGTAAAAAATAATAAATTATAACCCCCCCCCCCCCCCCCAAAAAAAAAAAAAAAAAAAAAAAAAAAAAAAACAATCTGTAACAATGCATGTTGTGAATATTCTTTTTACAATTATTATTACATAAAATAGTCTTTTGAGTTGTGCACAATTGTACCTTATAGTAAAACATAGTAAAAATTCAATATAAATATATATATGTATTAAACACTTGGAATTAGAAACCATTTAATCAGATATTTTAACTCTTCCATAAGCATGTTTCACATATTAAAATCTAAACATACTTATAAAATTTTAACTATAAATACTTTTTCCTGCTCTGTAGGTTAAATTTAGTGTATTTTATTGTATACTAGCAGCCTTCAGCAACCAGCTGGTTCGTGATCCTTGAAAAATTTTACTTTATAAAACTCTCGCTCGCTGGCAGCGCCTTTTTCCCATTTTAGGTCCTACAACAGCTTATTGACATATAGAGCAAATAGCTTTATTGAAAAATTTAACCATAATAAATTCCTGCTTAGTAGTGCTTGCAACACCTTCTTCCTGTTTCAATATCTGAAACAGCCTATTTACTCACCTTGTTACGATCTTTGAAAATTCTGACCAGCAAAGTTCAGTCTGGTGGTGCCTGCGGCACCTTATCCTCATTTTAGAACTTTATGGTTAGTTAATAGTGGTTGCAGGGGTGAAACTACCTAGCTTGAAAAAACCATGAAAACTGTTCTTTGCATGCAGATAGGGAGATTTAATAATGATATATCATATGGCTACCTATATTAAGTGATATTTGCAGAGTTTGTAATACATTTAAAAGGCAAGTTAAACATTCAAAATGATAAATTTCTGTAAAAACAAAGTAATTTAACATGAAATTAAAAGACAACAAAATTTTCAAAAACCCTGAATTCAGGGGTAGCCCCTGAAAAGTTTCACCCCTGCGGTTGGTTTATACAGAAATAATAAATCTGTAAACAACATCACGGCATCTTTATTATAGCTCCCCTTGGTGACTTTTTAATTTTTAATAAAATAAAAGGGATCTTGCTAAGATGGCGGCAAAAATTTATAAGTCGCCATTGTCTTGCCAAGGAAAATATAAAAATTAAGTCATCAAACATGAATTATATTTTGAAACTTTTCTTTGACTGATTTAGTTTAAGTATCATTAGCATTTCATTCCACAAAACCTAATAATATTTTGGCTCTGGTGCAGGGTTGTTGATTTATTTTTTTATTTTATTTAAATTGGATTTTTTGTAATTTAAAATTAAGATTTATTTGATTTTAATGACTTATTATGTATTCATACATTATTGTACAACATTTGTATTTTATCATGTGTATGTGCGAGTATATATATCCACAATATCAATCATTTTACTTAAATTAAATTATAAAAATACAAATAATAGAATATAAAAATACAAAGAAATAGAATTGTTAAATATTTCTTGCTCATGTAATTATTTTTTGCCCCTCCCTCCATTTTCTTATCTCTAACTAGTGATCGGCGATCAGATGTTCTGCAGAATTCATTTGTTTCCCAATCTTCTTCCATCCACAACATAAATGTCAATATTCATTTTAAACTTGGTTTGTTATATTCTAGAAGTAGAACTGAAAGAGTTTAATATTTCCTACCCATGTAATTAATTTTTAACCCCCCCCCCTCACACACATATACATCTCCAGATAGTGATCAATTCTAGAAACAATAAAGAAATAGAAGTGGTCAATATTTCTCACATATATAATTATTTTTAAACTTCATTACTGAACTTGATAATTCTACTTTTTTTTTCTCAATTAAATTAAATATTTATATTTAATATCTATTCCAAATGTTTAAACAAGGGAAAAAAATGTAGACTAAATTTTTCAGGTAGGAAAATTTTTTCTAAATCCATTTAAGAAAATTAATACTCAGTTGGTTTTATGAATTTTCGAAACTGATAATTAACTACTGTAGCTTTTTTAAATAGTATGATTAATGTACATAAATAAAAATCATATTTGCCGAAACGTCAGTGGAGGCCCTCTGTTGAGACTCAAAACGGTTTTGGGCTGTGTCTGTCTGTCTGTCTGTTTGTCTGTCGCGCGATAGCGGCCGCAAAAATAGCGCTATTGACTTGAAATTTGGTACACATGTTCATGAGTCCCACGAAATCAGCTGTATAGTTTTTGGTATGTAGTCCATTTGTAGTTCGTATACAGGGACACGCCAAAGTTTTTCTTATCATTACGGCCTATGGGAGGAATTTGTATGTATCGCGATAGCGGCCACAAAAATCACGCTATTGACTTGCAATTTGGTACACGTGTTCCTGTGCCCCACGAAATTATCTGTATAGTTTTGTGTGTGTATTCCATTTGTAATTCGTGTACAGGGACACGCCAAAGTTTTTCTTATCATTACGGCCTATGGGAGGAATTTGTATGTACCGCGATAGCGACCACAAAAATCACGCTATTGACTTGTAATTTGGTACACATGTTCATGAGCCCAACGGAATCAGTTGTATAGTTTCAGGTGTGTATTCCATTTGCAGTTCGTGTACAGGGACACGCCAAAGATTTTCTATCATTACGGCCTATGGGAAGAATCTGTATGTACCGCGATAGCCACCGCAAAAATCAAGCTATTGACATCCAATTTTTGCCGAAACGTCAGTGGAGACCCTCTCTTGAGACTCAAAAGGATTCTGGGTTCCGTCTGTCCGTCCGTCTGTCTGTCTGTCTGTTGTGCTATAGCGGCCGCAAAAATCACGCTATTGACTTGAAATTTTGTACACATGTTCATGATCCCCACGAAATTAGCTGTATAGTTTTGGGTGTGCACTCCATTTGTAGTTCGTGTACAGGGATACGCCAAAGTTTTTTTTTATCATTACGGCCTATGGGAAGAATTTGTATGTACCGCGATAGCGGCCCCAAAAATAACGCTATTGACTTGCAATTTTGTACACATATTCATGAGCCCAACGGAATTAGCTGTATAATGTTAGGTGTGTATTCCATTTGTTGTTCGTGTACAGGGACACGCCAAAATTTTTCTTATCCTTACGGCCTATGGGAAGAATTTGTATGTACCGCAAGAGCGGCCGGAAAAATCCTTCGATTGACTTGCAAATTGGCGCACACGTTCCAGCTTTGCATATAAGTAGCTGTATAATTTTTATTGCTATATTTTTTATAAACTGTGTACAGAGACACGCCAAAATACTTAACATTACGGCGTATGGGGTGAATTTCGTTTAAACGCATTTTAATATCATTACTTTGGAATGAAGAAAATGAAACTAGAGTACGTGGGTAAGATGCTTAAACTTATGTTGTTTGAAGAAAATATGTGCTATTAAGCTTTCTAATTAATGTACAGGACCTTACAAAAGTGTTCTGACAATGTCACTTAGTCATCCATACGATGTTACATTTGGAACAATTATTAATTTTAAACGCAAAATAAGCTGAATAGTTTTTACTGGTGTATACAATGTTTATGGTTCGTTTACAGAGACACACAAAAGAATTTCGTAATATTAAAGCCTATGGACAAATTTTTATTTAAGCGCGCACTTTAATGCGTATATGTTGAATTGAACTTAATAAAGTTAACATACATTATAACGATGCTTAAAATCATGTTTTCTCTTAAAAAAGGTTATGTATAGACTAAATAATTTATGGGACCACACAAAATAATTCCGAGTATGTACTGTAATCATCCAAATGATGTCAAATTAGTTTGAAAAATTAATGAGTTATAATTAATTTGGTTTATTCTTATTATTGGCGTTTATAATGACTGTGGCTATTTTTCCGGGATACATAAAGGAATTTCGTACTATTACGGTCTATAGTCGGCATTTCTTAAAAGTGTATTTTAACATGGTTACACACCATCAAATATAATGAAATTTTATTAGAATTTTAAAAGCATGTTTTCCTGTTGAAAATATTGGGCATAGAATTGATAATTAGTTTAAAGGTTACACAAAATATTTCCGATATGCTATGTAATTTTTTTTGTATGCAATTTGGTATTTATGAATTTCAGGGAAATAATACAAGACCGTCGTTTATTAAGAATACATATTGTTGCGTACTTGGGGTTCGTAAGTTGTCCGAGAATGAAAGGCGAAACTTGCAAAAATTCAGTGATTTATTCACAGAAAGTTCCAGAAAAATACAGGTCTATAAACCAAGTATCAGCTTCAATTCAACCAGTAAGCATAGCTTAAAAAGCAGCCGTTAACAGCAAAACAACAGTACAAACTGTTTATCAATAACACATAAAGCAAGTCTCATTCAAAGAGACTCAAAGCAAAGCAAGCATTTGACGAAACTGACACAGATCTGAGATTGGCTGCCTTGGCTAAAAAAATGCTCCTTTTATACTATTCTATCGTACACAGAATGTTCTGAAAAATTATCGTATCTCATCAGCCAATGAGATTAGAGCTTCCATATTTGGTATATCCCTAATAAGGATTTTCTCGCCAAGGTCGCCAAAGAAATCGCCAAGGAGGGAAATAGTCGCCAAATTTGGCGCCAAATCAATTTCTTCCCTTATATGGTGCTTTTTAATGCGTTTTTAAAGGAAAATTAGGCTATTTTAACGCTAAAACGACTAGAAATGCACAAAATTAGCATTTTATCGACTTACTAAGCCTCTTTGAAAAAATTTATACAAAAATAAATGCAATTATTTACAATTCCGTAACACTTTATATGATATACAAATAGGTATACAAAGAGAGATACAGCGGGGGGTTGAGGGGGGCGGCAGCCCCCCTCTGGAATGTATCTGATTATGGTAATAAGTTGATCGAATCAATATATACTATTATATAATAAGGAATAAATAAAAATGACATATTGAAAAATGTCTGATGCAAATAGGACGTTGAGGCTCTTGATCTGCAGATCCACTAGTTTATGTTTGTTTGATTTTTTTGTTGTTGTTGTTGACATGGAATTTTAATAAGGTTTTATGTGGATATAAATAAACTTATTGCAATTATATTAAAGAATTGTTTTCTGCTAATGAAAAAAATCCTGAAATTTTTAATATAGACAGAAAGCTATAAATATATATATAACTGTTTAGGTAATCAATTTATTAAAAGTGACATTATCAATGTTCAATCAATTAATCAAACAATCATGTTAGCAAAACATTTTCAGCTAATTTCTAATTTTAGCAATTGTATGTCTGTTAATAAAATTAAATCTCAGATAATATACCAAAAAAGACTTTTTGCCCCCCCCCCTCCCTTTTCCCCAGACTCAAAATAGTTTTGTTTCCTTCTAATGCTAATCACATCTATTTTTCGTATGGAGATGTCACACTAGGTGAAATTTATTAATTGAATAAAATTTTTGTATTTCTCTTTCAATGAGACAAAGTAAATATTCTTGCAAAACACGAATTGTGTATGAGAAATAACATTATTTTGTTAGTGTGTCATCAATCATCATTATAGCCTACTATTTTCTGTATCAAAATGAAATTAATACTTAACTACGAAAGTCCATCAGGGTTCCCACTCTTAAAAAAGAAAAAAATTCAAGGACTTTTCAAGTACTTTACAAGGCCTATTTGTAATTTTTCAAGGACTAGGGAAAAATCACAGAACGTTAGGCATGCACACAAAACTTTAGTAACTACTTTCATTAGTAATATTTTTTTTTTTTTTATAATTAGAATAACTTTGCCTGTTTTCACAATACACTTTTGATGGATTGACCAAATTAACTTTTACAAGAGTCAAAAAACGATTAGTTTAAGATTTGGAAACATTATGATTATTCCAAAGTTTTTAGGTTTGAGTCCTGGTCTGATCACTTTCTACTCAAAATTAATGACCAGTCCATCAAACAGGTATGAGACTGGCAAAAAAAAAAAATAATAATAATAAGTTGAAACTATATGCAAAAGCAAGACAATGAAATAAGAATTTGACAAAATCATTATATTTGACAATAGCATGCGCATGTGGAGATGGAGATAGTTTAGCTTTGACAGAGTTCGCGCTAAGCCCATCTATTGGAGTGGAAAACTCAAGGATTTTCAAGGACTTTGCACAAAATTCAAGTACTTTCAAGGGCCCTTGGAAAAGAAAATGAAATTCAAGTACTTCTTAAGGACTTTCAAGGACAGTGGGAACCCTGTCCATATATTTTTCCTCATTACTAAAACTTTAAAATCTTCTTTTTAATACTATAGTTATTAATAGCATTAAAAAGTTGCATTATATGCTACTATAACTACCCTATATCTTTATAAAACTCACTCTTAAAATACTAATAAGAATAAAATCATAAACACTCAAAGGAAATACAAACGAGATATCTTCTCTCAAAATTGAATCATTTTTCAATGATTTGATTTCTCAGCCAATTTTGTCTTTCTCCCACCTTTCATTTCAGATATTGAAAATTTTAAGCTTGAGAAGAATGAAAGTTTAAATAAAAATTAAAGGTTTTTTTTTTTTTATCAGTGGAAGTGCATAATTTTTTTATTATTAAAATAATACAATAAAGGCCACTATTTCTTAATTTTCTGACCATATCATATGTGTTTTATGCCTTTATATGTATATAGATACATATTTTTTAATTATGTGTGTGAATTTCGGGTATAACGTCGACACGCGAGTGGCCACTGAGTTAATCATGTTCAGTGGCCACTGGCCACTTACAAAAATTGTAAGTCTTGACCTCTATTTACCTGCCATAATTGCCCCACTTTACCCTAAGCATTTACCAATGCTTTTATTCAATCTAGTATCTTCATAAAAGAAGTAATTTTATAACAATCATATATGTGAATGGTGAGAGCTTTTGTACTTGGTCTAAGTAGCGATGCGGGGCAGAAAATTTTCCACTATGTTTTTCCGGAAAATTTTCAAAGTCAAAAGAGCAATTTTAGTTAATTTCTTACATGACATATTTAATCTTTTCTTTTATTAGTCACAGTACAATTATTAGTTACACAGTAATGTCAGATTGATAGACAATTAAATTGAAGTATAAAACCTTTTTTAACAAAATAAAATTGTATGTGACATACCAGCCTGTAAGATCATGCAAAATAAATGACTAAAGAAATATTTCATAATTTTCCTTTTTCGTTGATTATCGAGGAAACTAGAAAAAGATTTGTGCGAACATGGCCCAGAAAAAGTTTCATCCAGGCCCAGTTCAAATCCGCAAAAAAAATTTAAGCCTGGTCTGGCCCGACAGTAAATTGAAAAATTTAGCCTGACCCGCACAGACCTCTAACATGCCCTTTATTTAAATAGATTATTCATCTATCATACATGCAAAACAGATATTAAAAATTATTATAGTTTACTTATTTTATACATATTTAAAAATTTTTAAATCATAATTTCTATGCTTTGTTTATTAATTTCTTTTTGATTTGAATAATTATTCATATTTTTCTTTAAATAGTTTTGTTTACTTTTGTAGCTTTTAATGTATTAGTTTTATTTTACAAAACATTCATAATTTAAAGGCTTTGAAAATTTTCAATAATTTTTCTAGAAAATTTTCCAGAAAACCCACATTCCTAAGTATAAGCCACTAAACTTGAGACTGACTTTGTAGGTACAATGTTTTGAAAATTGAAATAAAGTAAAATCTTACCCAAGTAGCTTTTTCTCACATTTTAAATGTCCAGAGGCCTTTAGATACTTTTTTTTTCTGGTTTGTCAACTTTCTAGAAATTGCAGCATTCCTGGAAGAACAAATGCATGTAGTCTATATATATATACATGTAAAATTAGTATTTTACTTTTGCCATGTACAAAAATCATAACACAGAACATGGGCGTAGCCAGCATCCGATCTAGGGAGTGTGCAAAATTTTTCAGACACAAAGTTGTATGTAAAAAATATTTTTGGCGACAACAGAGAAATAGTTGTTATTGGTAATGATGATCATTATGGTGTGTGTATAAGTTTGGGCATGACAGAAGGATTTTCTAAAAATACCCATTTTTCAACATCTCTGACTCCTCCTCCGCTTCCCAAAAAGCAGATGTTTTAAGTTTGCATTCTGTGTTTGTCTGTCTCATAGTAGCTTCCAAACAAATAGACCGATTTCAATGCTTTTTTTTTTTTTTTTTTGGAACGCTGACTTATTAGGAGTGTTTTTTAGGTAAGTGATAAAAATATGTTTGATATGTACTTTTAATTTTAATTAATTAAAATGTTTTTTTTCTTTTTTTCTTCTTTTCAGGCAAAATTTGCTTTGACATTTTAAAATGTTATAGTTTTCAAGTATTCAACTCCACTTTCAAGATTTCAAATAAATCGCATGGTTTATTAGACTAGAGTACAAAAACTTAAAAAAAAACAGTTTTTTTTAATGAATTTTAAATTTTAATCCAATTGTAACAAAAATTAAAAAGTAGTCATAAATAGGGATAAGTTCAGAGTCCAAAAATCTCTTAATTTGATTGAAAATCGGGGGATTTTCCAGGGAGTTTTCAAAATGAATTAAAAATAAAATTTTATTATCATATTTATTTTCTAGGCAATTTGCACATAAACTTTAAAATTTGCAAGCTGTCGATTTTCCTTCTGATCATAGGTGTAGAGTTTTCCAAATTATTGGAGGGCTCAGGTCGAACTTGTGAAAATTTTGGACTTTATGAATCTTCATTGCAAATTATTGTCTTAGAATTTCATAAAAATTTGTACATATGGTGTTTTATAATAAACAATATTAAATGCATTAAAATTTCCTGAAAATTATTTAAATTAAATTTTAAAAATTAAATTATTATTATTATTTTTTTACCAATACCAAGTACAGTTATTTATTTAAGATTTATTTGATGGTCAAAATTCCTCTGTACTATAACAGTTCCACATACGATAAACATTTGTCCCCTTGAAGGTGGAAGAGGTCTCTACTTATCGTCTTCAGAAGCTGAAGTCAATGCTATTCTATGGAGAATGTCGCCCCATTTTAGCTTATTAGCTAATACGTATTTTTAAATTCTGTTTTCACATTCAGAAACTTCACAACTATTAAACAATTTATCGATTTCTAAAACTTATTTTTAAAAATATTTAATATTTTATTTTGAGGTTGTAAAATGCGAATAAATAGCATATAAGCAAGAGAATGGCAGATTGATAAAAAAAAAAAAAATCTGAGAATATAACTCATACATACTGCTCATTGTTTCTTTGGATTTTAATTCATTGTTAAAACTTAAATAAAATATGATCAATTTAAACTTCTTAGGTACCAACAAAGTTAATAAGAGTGTTTGGAGCTACAATCAGTCTGTCTGTCGATTTGCTCATATAGTATTGCAAGTAATGTGTTCTAATTTCACTAAATATTTTTTAAATGCATTTATAAACTGATAAATAAGAATCACGTTTATTATAGCATATTCCCTATTGAAAATGGAATAAGTAGAACTACTGTGCCGTTTTTCTGCAAGAACTGATGAAAGAAGTAAACTATTAAACAGGGTTGGGTTTCTTCCAGGACAGTGGAAGAAACTGGAAAAAAACGGAAGAAACGAACCAAAAGACAAAACAGATGTTCAAAATTAAAATTTATGAACTATATAAACTCAAAGTATAAATATAATGCCAAATCTAAACTATAATTCCTTTTTAGCCATAATATTTGCACTTTTTTCTTTTTTTTTTTAAGTATACAATTTTTTGTATAAACTCGAAGCTGGTGCCCAATGACTGTATCAATAAGTAAGATACCTACTTTTAAACTGTCCTGCAAACTCTCTAGGATAGTAAAAAAAAAAATCCATAGTTTGTATTTATATATTTTAAGTTGAAAAATAAAGTGCAGTATTGATCTAACAAAAAACTTTTCATTTGTTTTACAGTCAACTCCCTCAAAAGTTTTGTACCGAGGTTGTGCAGATAATAGGAATTTGGAAATTAGAGATCACTGCCTTTGTTTACAGTTTTCTTTTGCAGATACAAAGTCAGTTATTATTAATTAATTAGACATCAAAACGGAAAGAGGATTTTTAATAAATTTTAGAATAAACATTTCTTCAATATTTATAAAACTAATCTATCACATTCATATATGATGGTAAATAATTTAAGCATATTCAAATAATAGGTACCTATCAAATGTAAACAAACATATTTAAAAAATATGAAACAAAATATTTTTGAAAGTCTGGAAATAATATTCATCGCTGATTAATTTTGTTAAACATTCATGTAATAGTGGTTTATTTTCAGTGCTAGTCTGTATGAATTGCAGAATAAATATAAGAATGTTACTCTCCCCCCGCCTACCCATTTGTGTTTCAAAGTAATGATTATGCTAAAAGTTTGATAAAAAATAATTATAAGATAAAGAAAAAAAAACTTTTTATATACCATGTTTTTAAATTTTCTGATGAGTCATTAATAAAATACGTGAGGCTAAAAAATAATATTTAAGCATGCGGAATCAGTTCAGTGAAATAATAACAGTGAAAAAAGAAAAAAGTTGGTTTTAAAATATTACTCCTTTTAGAACAACGTATATTAACATCGCACATTAGCACTTTAATTTTTTTCACATTCACGTTTAATTAAATGTATTTATTTTTATGTTAAAAGAAAATGAACTCGTACATTTTTTTTGGCAACAATTAAATTATAGCTATTTTTTTAATGGCTATTTTATTGCTATTAAGAGCTTATTATTTTCATATTTTATTTAATTAAAAGAAAACTATTCGAAAATTCAAAAATCTGACATCGAAGTATTGTGTTGTCACCGGATTCTGAGTTACTGTGAAAGTTTCAAATGTCTAGCTAGTAGGGAAATTAGTTAAAAATAGATTGCAAGATTTGTACCGATACCGAACAAACAAACAAGAATCGAAGTTAATAAAAACATGGTAATAAAAAGTAAAAATGTGAATTTTTTTTCAAATATGAGATGTAAATTTCTTTTAGATTAAAAAATCAATTACGGATTAGAAGGATTTGCAGATCTGATCTTATCAGTTGGTTATTATAAACATCAACTTAATTGCAAAACATGTTTTTAATATTCCAAATAATAAAACTGTATTGTAAATAATGAAACATACTTTATATTACTTATTTGGAAAAAAGGTAAAAATGTGCTTTACGGTCCTTCTTGGCGATTTTTTGGCGAGTTTTTTCCGAACTCGCCGAGTCTGCGCGGTGTTTTTTTTCTCTCCCGTCCTTTCCAAAATGGCGGACAGGAAGCACGGTTTCCCAGTTTTTATAACTGTTCCAAGAAGGCCGATTTACGCAATTTAAAGCGATTATGTAAACATAAAGCGTCAGAAATATCTTACAAATACTTGAGTAAAGAAAAATACAATTTAGCGTCAGAAATATCTTACAAATACTTGAGTAAAGAAAAATATAAATTTTTCCGGACTGGAAGCACGGTTTTCATACCCATCCTTTCGAAAAGGGCCGATTTACGTACTTTAAAGCAATTATGTAAACATAAAGCGTCAGAAATATCTTACAAATACTTGAGTAAAGAAAAATACAAATTTTTCACAATTGTTATCAACTAAATCTAAGAAATATTACAAAACAAAAACAGCACACGTAACTTAATATACATAAATAAGCATTTAAATAAAAAAGAAAGTTTATTTACTTACCCGTTTTATAATTTCCTTAAAAAGTAGCATTTTCCTCGAAAAAAAGAACTATCCCCTCTGCATATAACGATATAATCATGTACACCAACCACTCTAGCATCACTCTAAACACTAATCCAAAGCTTTTTTTCAGCATAAACATTGAATTGTATAAAACCAATAAACGCTACTCAAAAGCTTTTTTTTAAGATACTCAATCTAAATATTCAATTTTACAAAACCAACAAATGACAATTTTACCTAAATAAGAAAAGCGGCACACTGAAAACACATTACTCTTGGAAAAACGAAGAAAATAATCTCTGGAGATTTCGATTTTATCATGTACACCAACCACATCAACACAATTTCAAACCGTACTCAAACGTATTTCTTATGATATTCAACACAAATAATCAATTTAAAATAAATCGCAATTTCTCAGAAGAAAAACAACAAACAACGTGTGAGTCCCTTGCCTGAGACATGATGATGATGCAATGAAACGGCCTACTGTTGCCAAAATTCAAAAAACAAAAGAAACAAATCGAAATACCAGACTCTTTCTGAAAGGACCAAAAAAAAAAAAAAAAAAAAAAACAGAGAATAAAACAATAACCTTGAATATAACCCAGATAAGCAGAGTGCATTTAACGTCACACTACTACTGCGTTATGGGCGATAATCTCGGAGATTCGCAAGTAATGTTGCATTTAACATCGCACTAGCACTACCCTTCGGCGACAATCTCGGAGATACGCCAGTAAGGTAAGGTGACCTAAGACTACTATATAGTAGTCTTAAGGTGACCATATTTTCAAACACTGATTTGAGGACAAATTACCGTTTGTCCCCAAATCGAAGTAAATGTCGAGGACCTTGAAAACTGTATTTGGGGACTTTTTCGAGGACACGATAGACCAATATCTATATGCATTATTAATAAAAAGAACTCTGATTTATACATTACAAAATGCTTTGAATCACTTTTTTCTATGAAAAATTGCTGAGCATAAGGTAAGTTTATGCAAATTAAACTATCCCAGCATTATTAAAATAATCAAGTCTATAGAACCCATTTACACTTTATTATGATCAGGCCCTGACTAACGGCAGGGCATACGGGGCAAATGCCCTGGGCCCCCCTTCTGGAAGGGGCCCCCTACAGACGTATGCAGAAATTCTGCAACCTAAAAAGCTCTTTTACCACTGCAAGGGGGGCCCCCAGAATAGGCTTGCCCCGGGGCTCCAGGTACCCTAAGTCGGGCCCTGATTATGATGATAGGAGAAAACACAAAATAGCACCATTTCATTTTAATCTTTAGAATCCCCACTCCCTGAAATGCAGAAGTTATTCCCGATTATATAACTAAAGAAATAATTTCATTAAGCAAATTTTATTTTTCACTTAACATAAATCGGGCAAGATAGAATTTATATACTGATTAGTAGTGCATGATTCTTTCTCTGCTCATGAAGTATGAGGGTCTTTATTTCAAAGTTCCGTTGATTTTCAAGATAATCCAATTATTAGAATGTGATTTTGATTGGATTGGAATAGATGGGTTTTACGTCTCATTAGTGCTGTACAATGGGCAATTGGCGACAGTCTAGCACTTACCCCCACAGGTAGTCCGGAGACATGCCATCACAATTTTGATCCTCCACGGAATGGACTGTGATTTTGAAAAAATACACGCAAATATTTAAATTTCGGGACATTTAGCGTCCCCGAGTAGTCAAAGAATTTTTGGGGACAAAAAATAGAAAAGGCCAAAATTCGAGGACAGTCCTCGAATTTCGCGGACGTATGGTCACCTTACAGTAAGGTAGCATTTAACTTCGCACTAGCACTGCGCTTCGGCAACAATCTCGGAGATACGCCAGTAAGGTAGCATTTAACTTCGCACTAGCACTGTGCTTCGGTGACTTTTCGCAGGAATGAGTAATATGCACGTTTGTACGGTCCGCGTATATGAAACCAAAAAAGAAAAAAAACACTGGATACCACACCCGCATTGTGCATGAATGTATAAAACCTACGAAATTTTGTTTTGCAGCAATCAGTAAAATTAAAAAAAATCCCTTTATTTTGCTTCGTTACTCATGTCATAAAGCTTTTTCGCCGGAGGGCCCTCCGGCGAAAAAGCTTTATGACATGAGGGGATTTTTTTAATTTTACTGATTGCTGCAAAACAAAATTTACTGCTTCATAAAGCTTTTTCGCCGGAGGGCCCTCCGCGTCCTCGGTGCCTCCCGCTTGCAGTGGACTGCGTCCTCTGCAAGCGGGAGGCACCGAGGACGCGGAGGGCCCTCCGGCGAAAAAGCTTTATGACATGAGTAACGAAGCATTCGTTTTGCAGGGAACAGTAATATGCACGTCTGTACGCTCCGCGTACATGAACCCCCCTCCCCCCCAAAAAAAGCACTGCCCCCCACAAAAAAAACATTGCCCCCTTCCAAAAAATCACTGGTCCCCCCCCAAAAAGCACTGCGCCCCCCCCAAAAAAACACTGCTCCCTCCCAAAAAAAAAACACTGCCCCCCACAAAAAAAACACTGCCCCCCCAAAAAAAACACCGCTCCCTCCCCCAAAAAAAAAACACTGCCCCCCCCCCAAAAAAAAAAACAAAATTTCACTGCCCCCCCAAAAAAAACAAAAAAAAATCACTGTCCCCTCCCTCCCCCCCAAAAAAACACTGCCCACCCCCCCAAAAAAAAAACAAAAAAAAAATCACTGCCCCCTCCCTCCCCCCAAAAAATCACTGCCCCCCCCCAAAAAAAAAACTGCTCCCTCCCAAAAAAACACTGCCCCCCCACAAAAAAAAAAATCACTGCCCCCCACCACAAAAAAAAAACACTGCCCCCCCCTCACAAAAAAAAAAAAAAAAAATTCACTGCTCCCCCCACAAAAAAAAAAAGAAAATCACTGCCCCCCCAAAAAAACAACAAAAAAAAAATCACTGTCCCCTCCCCCCCCAAAAAAAACCACTGCCCCCCCACAAAAAAAAAAAAAAAAAAAAAATTCACCCCCCCCCCCAAAAAAAAAAAAAAAAAAAATACTCCCTCCTCCCCCCCCACACACACACAAAAAAAAAAATCACTGCCCCCCCCCACCAAAAAAAAAATACCCCCCCCCCCAAAAAAAAAACAACCTGCCCCCCACACACATACAAAAAAAAAATTCACTGCCCCCCTCCAGAAAAGAAAAAATAAATCACTGCCTCCCCCCCCTCACACAAAAAAAAATCACTGCCTTAAAAGCACATTTTATCCAAATGATGTCCTCCGGACGAAATGTCGTTTTGCAGCGACTAGTAATATGCACGTATGTACGCGGAGCGTACATGAAAACCACAAACAAAACATCACTCTATACCTCACCCGCATTCTGCATGAATCTCTTAAACATACGAAATTTCGTTTCACATCGATCAGTAAAGCGTACGTAAAAACCAAAGAAATATCACTAAATACGTCTCACACAAACTCCATGAATCTTTAAAACGTAGGAAATTTCGTTTCGCATCGATCAGTAACCCGTATATAAAAACCAAAAAAAAAAAAAAAAATTACTAAATACGTCTCACACAAACTCCATGAGTCTTTAAAATGCACGAAATTCGTTTGGCAACAATAACGTACGCGAAAATCATAGTTTCAAAACATCATGGGGGGGGTTACCACATTTCAAACATCGATCGTTCAGCGGCGCATAAACACCGTGGTTACTAAGGTTGGCATCTTTATCCGCGAGTCGCCAAGAAGGACCGTAAAGCACATTCCAACCGGAAAAAATATAGAAATAGTGCAAAGCAATAAAAATATTTGATTAAATATAAATAAAAAATGTTAACTTACCTTGATACAGTAAAAAATAAACAATAAGGCACGTTTTACTTTGCCCGCCCGCCGAAGCGTCCATCTTGAGTGTTGTGTTGCCATCGTTGTTTTTCAAATGCTACAAACTATGCTGCTGAAATTCTTTGAAAAACAATCAATATTTGTATGAGAACATTTAAACAATTTTATTAATAATTATTATATTTTCCATCTTAAAAATTAAGGGGTCTCTTATGATATCACTGAAAGATATAGTTCAAACTATTCTTTTTTTTTTTTTTTTCACGGAAACATGTAAAGCGGAATTAAAAAAAAAAAAAAAAAAATTGTTTTTTCTTTTTAACATAAGGGGCCCATGTAACAGAAATTCAATTTTGATGCCGAATTTTATAGGTTATTTCAATCCATAAAATTTCTGAAATCAATGTTATCAGTGAAATTGCTTTCCGTTTAACATAATTCCGAGCTTTCAGATCTTTAGTTGCGCATAGGGATCTGGTTTAAAGTTATCTTTAAACCAGATCCCTTTATCCCTTAGTTTAAGAAATAAAAAAAAGGCATTTTTTGTTTTAGAAAAAAAATTTCCGCTTAAAACGATTCTATGAAGAAAATGTATGGTTTCCATTTGAAAAAATCGAGTTTATGTTACACGGGGCTCCTTGTGGCCCCACCTGTGATAAAAAATCGGATAGATTATTTGGACGTTCGAAACTTTTGAAATCAATGACATCACTGAAATTGATTTCCTTTTAACATAATTCTGTGTTTCCAGATCTTAAGTTGCACATAAGAATCGGGCCCCTGGCCCCCTTAGTTTAAGAAATAAAAAAGAGCATTATATGTTTTAAAACAGATTTTTCCGCTTTAAACGATTCTGTGACGAAAAAATATGGTTTCCATTTGAAAAATTCAAGTTTATGTTACATGGGGCCCCTAGTGTCTCCAGGGGCCCACCTCTGATACCAAATCGGATAGATTATTTGAATGCTTGAAACGTTTGAAAGTAATGACATCAGTAAAATTGCTTTCCTTTTAAGATAAAGGTTGGTTGGATGTGTTTTACGTCGCACTAGTGTTGCGCAATGGACAATTGGCAACGGTCTGAGACTCATTCCTAGTTGTTCGGAGACATGACATCTCACTTTTGATCCTACACAGAAGGGATGGCTCTTCCGCTTCAGTGATTCACAGAGGTATAATTTTTGATGGGAATATGGAGAATATTGCGACACGACAGATTTTACGTGCACCAGCCACCATTACTGTACACAAAGGTCTTTGGCAGGCTCAAGTACCGAACGCGCATTCTTCAAATTACGAGCCAGGCATTCTACGGACTGTGCTACCCCAGGTCCTCCCCAGAAATTTGGAAAATTTGGTCACCGTCTTTTAAGGCCAAAGCTCATCGAGTTATGCAATTTCAAAAATTGTAGAATATCTAAATCTTTTGAAAATAAAAGACTGAAAAAACTTTTTAGTGTTAGAAATCTCCAAAATTCTGCAATCTTTGAAATTGCCCAAACCTACTTAGTCGAAGAAGAATGAAATTTTTACTGTTGTGATAGTAAGATATAAAAGTCTTTAAATAGTTTGATGATACCATTTTCATCATTTTTTTTTTTTTTTTTTATTTAGGAGGAACATTCTGAAGTACAAAGAAGTGAGAAAAAATCCTGACTTCGTACGTTTTTGCATTCTGCAAGAAAAAATTATAATATCTGTCCTGTTAACTATGCTGACCAAATGTCCCCGTTTTCTGGGACAGCTTTTATTTTGAAGACTTTTTTCTAAATTATTAAAAGAATGTAAGAAGTTAATTACTTATCATCGATATTTTATTTTTAGTCCTCATTTATTAAGAAGGAAAAAATGCATTCATAATTGGGTGTAATTGTAGCAATTTTTAACGCTTCTCTATTATAAAGGTACTCTGATCTGGTCATCATAAGTTACACTGTTATAATACCATTTTGAAAACCGCAATTTTTATTCGAAGATTCATTAGGTGGGTTGGCATTAGTTGAATGGATTATACGTCGCACTAGTGCTACACTAGGCGATAAAGTAATCCTAAGGTTAGCCCAGAGACGTGTCATGTTCTCATCCAAAATACTGTCGGCAGCAAAAGTATCCAAGCACTAGCAAAAATCCCTGCCTAAAAAAAGCACGCTTAATACTGCTTTGTTAAATAAATCCTTGTCGAGTAAGTCTAAGCACATGATTCGACGAGGATCTATTTAACAAAACAGTATTAGGTGCACTTTTTGACATCGGAATTATTGGCTAGTGGTCGGATACTTTTGCTGGCGACTGTATCTCTGGGGTTCAAAGTAGCGGGAGAGCTATCCCCTCCGTGAAAGACCAAAATTGTGATGGCTTATCGATTACGATGAGTTTTCGACCGTCGCCCTTTGACTACAGTGACCAGATCAGAGTACCTTTATAATAGAGAAACGTTAAAAATTGCTACAATTATCCAATTATGCATATATTTTTTCATTATTAATAAATGAGGACTAAAAATAAAATATCAGGGATAAATAATTAACTTCCTACATTCTTTTAAAAACTTAGAAAAATGCCTTTAAAATAAAGGATATCTCAAGAAAATGAAGCATCAACTGACCATAGCTTAGCACTAGTGCGACGTAAAAAATACTCAGCCCTCAGTAGGAGACATGCCATCACAATATTGATACAGTTGGCAGCAAAATTATTGAAGCGCACATCCACATTTTTCATGTTTTTTTTTTTCTTCTAATTTTTATCATCAACTTACTTTTTTATAAACAGTATAAAACTATGATCATGACTCGACAAATATTTACTTGACAGAACAGTATTACGTACCCATCTTTGAAACAGGAATTATTCCTAGCACTTCAATAATTCTGCTGCCGGCTGTACTTCACGGAGGGGATGGCTTCCTGTTTCGATGACCATCAGAGGTATAATTTGGGATAAGAACACGGAGGACATTGCGGCCACGGTGGATTTTACGTGCATCAGCCTGCATCAATGTACACGACGCGAAGGTCTCCGACCGGCTCGAGTATCGAACCGGTAATCTCCTGATTTGGAACTCGACCTCTACCGACCAGGCTGCCGCGGCCCGTCAGTAGTTCAGGTACTATTCATTCATTATTATTATTTATTAATAGTCTCTATGAATTATTATCACGTCATAGAATGTTAGTTACTATTAATCGACGTAATTATCCTTAATTTGTGTTCATTTATTTATTTTTCTAAGTAACATTTAAAAATGTATGACTTTCATTAAAAGTTTTTTGCATTATTTGTAGAAGGAATATATATATATATATATATATATATATATATATATATGTATATATGTTGAGCTATGTTTTCTGCATACGCATTACAAAGAAAGCAATGAATCATTCTTGATTCTTATAGTCTTTTTGTAACAACAAACTTCTTAAATAATTGTTTCAAGGACTTGAATTTAATAGTATGTTTGTATTAGAATTTTTCGGAAGGTTTCAGAATCGAGATTTTAATGCGGACAGATATAACAAGGGGATCTGGGAAACTCCCCTAGCGTTGTCTCGGGGTAGAGAAATTTTATGCTAATTTGAGAAAGTTATATTTATTAGCCAAATGGCAGTTTCTGTGTGCGTAATTTTTCCAATTATGCATCCCAGTGTGCATCCATGATATTAGTATATACAGTGTGTATCCATGATATTAGTATGTACTATAAAGAAATGATGAAAAATTATTTTATTGATTAGTTTTGGATATATTCAAATTTAAAGTGTTATTATCTAGTATATTTGAAAGTTTTAAATACACCATGGATTTATAATAACATCTAATATAAAATGGTACGCAAATTTGAAATATTATTTATTCATTTATTTATTTTTATAAATGATATGCACGTTTTCCTTTTAAGGAAAAGGATAAACACAAGGTACATTATAGACTGAAAACATCTGGATGTTAAACTCTTCGCAATGATGATTGTAAAAATAAAGTATTCAGCTGCGAGGCTTTTTTTTTTCCCTGGTTAAACAGTAATGCATAAGAATTACAGTCGTCAGCAAAAGTATCCGAGCACTTGTCAATAATTAAAATATCAAAAAAGTACTCTTCAAACTGTTTTGTTAAATAAATCCTTGATCATGTTTTTAGACTGATTAAGAACATGACTCGAAAAGGATTTATTTAACAAAGCAGTATTGATTGAGGTATAACGGAGGTATTTTCTAAATACCATGGAAAAACTTATTATCATAGAAGTATTTATCCGAAACTTTGGGAAATCTCTATAAGACCTAAAACAGTGCAGGTTTTTAAAAGTTTTAAAAATAAAACCTTTAAGAAACGTTTTTGATTGTAGGTATAGTGGAGGTATTAACTAAATACCATAGGAAGACTTATTATCATCGATGTATTTATCTGAAACCTTGGAAAACCTCTACAAGACCTAAAACAGTGCAGGTTTTAAAAAAGTTTTAAAAATAAAACCTTTAAAAAACGTTTTTGATTGTAGGTATAGTGGAGGTATTAACTAAATACCATAGGAAGACTTATTATCATCGATGTATTTATCTGAAACCTTGGGAAACCTCTACAAGACCTAAAACAGTGCAGGTTTTAAAAAGTTTTAAAAATAAAACCTTTAAAAAACGATTTTGATTGTAGGTATAGTGGAGGTATTAACTAAATACCATAGAAAGACTTATTATCATCGATGTATTTATCTGAAACCTTGGGAAACCTCTACAAGAACTAAAACAGTGCAGGTTTTAAAAAGTTTTAAAAATAAAACCTTTAAAACACGTTTTTGATTGTAGGTATAGTGGAGGTATTAACTAAATACCATAGGAAGACTTATTATCATCGATGTATTTATCTGAAACCTTGGGAAACCTCTACAAGACCTAAAACAGTGCAGGTTTTAAAAAGTTTTAAAAATAAAACCTTTAAAAAACGTTTTTGATTGTAGGTATAGTGGAGGTATTAACTAAATACCATAGGAAGACTTATTATCATCGATGTATTTATCTGAAACCTTGGGAAACCTCTACAAGACCTAAAACAGTGCAGGTTTTAAAAAGTTTTAAAAATAAAACCTTTAAAAAACGTTTTTGATTTTACGTATAGTGGAGGTATTAACTAAATACCATAGGAAGACTTATTATCATCGATGTATTTATCTGAAACCTTGGGAAACCTCTACAAGACCTAAAACAGTGCAGGTTTTAAAAAGTTTTAAATATAAAACCTTTAAAAAACGTTTTTGATTGTAGGTATAGTGGAGGTATTAACTAAATACCATAGGAAGACTTATTATCATCGATGTATTTATCTGAAACCTTGGAAAACCTCTACAAGACCTAAAACAGTGCAGGTTTTAAAAAGTTTTAAAAATAAAACCTTTAAAAAACGTTTTTGATTGTAGGTATAGTGGAGGTATTAACTAAATACCATAGGAAGACTTATTATCATCGATGTATTTATCTGAAACCTTGGGAAACCTCTACAAGACCTAAAACAGTGCAGGTTTTAAAAAGTTTTAAAAATAAAACCTTTAAAAAACGTTTTTGATTGTAGGTATAGTGGAGGTATTAACTAAATACCATAGGAAGACTTATTATCATCGATGTATTTATCTGAAACCTTGGGAAACCTCTACAAGACCTAAAACAGTGCAGGTTTTAAAAAGTTTTAAAAATAAAACCTTTAAAAAACGTTTTTGATTGTAGGTATAGTGGAGGTATTAACTAAATACCATAGGAAGACTTATTATCATCGATGTATTTATCTGAAACCTTGGGAAACCTCTACAAGACCTAAAACAGTGCAGGTTTTAAAAAGTTTTAAATATAAAACCTTTAAAAAACGTTTTTGATTGTAGGTATAGTGGAGGTATTAACTAAATACCATAGGAAGACTTATTATCATCGATGTATTTATCTGAAACCTTGGAAAACCTCTACAAGACATAAAACAGTGCAGGTTTTAAAAAGTTTTAAAAATAAAACCTTTAAAAAACGTTTTTGATTGTAGGTATAGTGGAGGTATTAACTAAATACCATAGGAAGACTTATTATCATCGATGTATTTATCTGAAACCTTGGGAAACCTCTACAAGACCTAAAACAGTGCAGGTTTTAAAAAGTTTTAAAAATAAAACCTTTAAAAAACGTTTTTGATTGTAGGTATAGTGGAGGTATTAACTAAATACCATAGGAAGACTTATTATCATCGATGTATTTATCTGAAACCTTGGGAAACCTCTACAAGACATAAAACAGTGCAGGTTTTAAAAAGTTTAAAAAATAAAACCTTTAAGAAACGTTTTTGATTGCAGGTATAGTAGAGGTATTACCTAAATACCATAGGAAAACTTATTATGATCGATGTATTTATCTGTAACCTTGGGTAACCTCTATAAGACCTAAAACAGTGCAGGTTTTAGAAGGTTTTAAAAATTAAAACCTTTAAGAAACGTTTTTGATTGTAGGTATAGTGAAGGTATTGTCTAAATACCATGGGGAAACTTATTATCATCGATGTATTTATTCGAAACCTTGGGAAACCTCTATAAAACTTAAAACCACGTAGGTTTCCAGGAGGTTTTAAGAATAAAACCTAAAGAAAACTTAGATGAGGTTTCTTTTCAGGAAGTATTTTTTAGCGAAACTTCAAAGAAACCTTTTAAATACCTGAAAACCTAGATAAAACCATAAAAAAAGTTTTAGAAAACCTTAAATTTTAGTAAGGGATGGCAGCATAGGACAAAATTCCGTATAAATGGCCATAATGAGAGTTATTTTAAACTTGTGATTGTAAAATTAATATGAATTATTGATAATAGTAGTAGTTAACTAGGAAAAAAAATTTGTGCATGTGGGGGCATCGGTTTCCCCCCCGAGGGGGAAGTACCCCCTCGGGGAAGTAAATTTTCAGGATGGGTATCTTTCGAAAGGTCTCGTTGATAATAGTAATAGTTAAACGGAAAAAAAATTTTGTGCATGTGGGGGCATCGGTTCCTCCCCCCCCCGGGGGGGGAGTACCCACCCGGGGGGCAAAGTTTCAAGATGGGTATCTTTCGAAAGGTCTCGTCAATACCTTTAAAACGAATGGTTGAACCATAAATCTGTGATAATTTAAAACAAAGTTATCGATTTTTTTTTACTTTTAACAAAAAAAAAAAAAAAAAAGAAAAAAAATCGTATTTCTTTTTTTTTTTTTTTTTTTTTTTTTAAACGAAATTTTACCAAACTTGGTATTTAGTTGGTCCCCGACATAAACTGGTGCTGATTATGTTTGGGGATCAATAGCTCAACAGGTGGCGCTGTGATAGCATTTTATCTAAATTTTGAACATGGCAGTATAGGACAAAAAATCGTATAAATGTGCATAATAAGAGTTATTTTAAACTTGTGATTGTAAAATTAATATGAATTATTGATAATAGTAGTATGTAACTAGGGAAGAAAATTTGTGCATGGGGGGGTGCATCGCTTCCCCCCCTAGGGGGAAAATAACCCCCCCCAGGGGGGGCAAATTTTCACAATGGGTATCTTTCGAAAGATCTCGTTGATAATAGTAGTAGTTAACTAGGATAAAATTTTTGTGCATGTAGGGGCATCGGTTCCTCCCCCACCGGGGGGGGGGAGTACCCACCCGGGGAGGGGCAAAGTTTCAAGATGGGTATCTTTCGAAAGGTCTCGTCAATACCTTTAAAACGAATGGTTGAACCATAAATCTGTGATAATTTAAAACAAAGTTATCGATTTTTTTTACTTTTAACAAAAAAAAAAACTTAGAAAAAAATCGTATTTTTTTTTTTTTTTTAAACGAAATTTTACCAAACTTGGTATTTAGTTGGTCCCCGACAAAAACTGGTGCTGATTATATTTGGCGATGAATAGCTCAACAGGTGGCGCTGTGATAGCATTTTATCTATATTTTTAACATGGCAGTATAGGACAAAAATTCGTATAAATGGGCATAATGAGAGTTATTTTACACTTGTGATTGTAAAATTAATATGAATTATTTATAATAGTAGTACGTAACTAGTAAAAAAATTTTGTGCATGGGGGGGGCATCGCTCTTCCCCCAGATTATTTTGAAAATTTATTATTATAATAATTCAAAATTATTATAAATTTTGAAGATGGGTATCATTCGAAAGATCTCGTCAATACCTTTAAAACGAATGGTTGAACTATAAATATGTGATAATTTAAAACAAAAGTTATCGATTATTTTTACTTTTAACAAAAAAAAAAAAAAAATAAATAAATAAAAAATTTCGTTTTTTTTTTTTTTTTTTTTTTTTTATATTGTTACTGATTGACTATGTATAGGAAAATATAGAAGAAAGTCTTGTGGTGGCCACAACATACTAGTTTTTTTTTTGTAATCAAGAAATTTTACTGTGTTTTATGTGATAAAATTCAAAATATCTTTAGAACATTACCATCCATTTAACAACGTATTTTTGTTGCTATTATTTATTTTCAAGAGTAACATTAACATCATGAATCACTTTCTTTTCTTTTTTTTTTCTTTTTTACATACATTTCCACACGCAATGAAAATAATTCTTAAGATAACACATTAATCTTTATAAAAACATAATGCCTCATTTCGTCTGAAATGGCAACAAAAATGTAAAATAACATTTCTTTTATAAAACCAATATATCCATTTTTTAAAATCATCATAGAACCATACTTCATACTTTTTCATAAAAAAAAAAAAAAAAAAAAAAAAAATGTATTTCAAAAGAATATTTTCCAAAATATATGCAAAAATACATTTTTTAAACAGACATTTTTCATTGCTGCAGAATGCTAAATGTCTTATGATATATTTACTTTAAACTTTTTTACCCATTCATCTATATTTTAACAACCATTATTAAAAAAATGTGAATATTCCTTTGATTTATGATAAGTTCTGTTTAATTTTAAATAAGATATACAGAATTTTTCTGCAGTGTAATAAATAAATTTAAAAATACATGTTAGATGGGTTTTGTAAATGAAGGCATTATATTGTATATATATGTATATGCGTTCAAATTGTTAGATTTTTTTTTTTTTTTTTTTTTTTTTTTTTTTTTTTTTGAGATTTTTTCGATTATCTAAAAAAATGTAATTACGATGAAGTAAGGAAAAAAATGCATTTTAAACGTGTGACTAAAGGGGGTATTAACGATACTCCAGAATGAATTAGAAATCCACAGCTACCAACTTTTACACTTTTTGGTTGCCGTAATAGCTTTCACTGATTAAATAAAATGGAAATTTCTATTAAAAATTTCAGGTATTCAAAATGTGCAATAGTTAGCAACTATCTAAATGTTACTAGGTATGGGTAATTAAAGTTGGATTGTGATGTAAAATCATAAACTGTAATTTACTCTCTGTCCTGGTTGCCAGTTATACTTAAATGATACTTGAATACAGCATGCACTTGTAACTTAAATATCATTGTAAAACTTTTAATATTTCTCAATACTTACATCTGCGAACTTTTAAAACTTTCACACTCTCAAATGCATCGGAATATGCTTGTATATTTCAAAACTTTGAAATTGCACACAATTCACAATTGAAAAAAAAACAATCTTTTTTTCGGTAATTCCATGTTAATTCTAGATTTAGTCATACAGAACGATATTTAGGGCAGACCGGTGTTAGTAGACATAAAAGGATAGTTAGTACTCGGCTTCTATTTCCTGCCAAAGTAGAAGTAAAATGATGCCATTTTATTAGTGGAGTGCGTAAGTATAGTTGCACCATCCACCGTAAATTCAGTCTGTTTGGAAGCGTTGGGAAGGAAAAATCTCTAATACTTAATTTTTCTCACTGGTGAGTAAATATCTTCATAGTACAATTTTTAGGTCTGATGAATCTAGATCAATTTCAGGTGCTGCTAATGACGGTTTTTAAAAAGAATTGAAGTTATGTATCACAGTCTTTTGTTTCTGATGTTTGGGATTGTGTGGTGCTCATCTTATGTTGGGTACCTCTGTTGGGCTAGTTGGCATATTTAGATATGGGGACAGTTGGCATAGCTAAAATGTAACTATGGCTTAGCATAATATATCTTAATAATATTTCAGCGGCTCGAAAACCTCTCCAAAATGAAGAGTTATCATTCCTAGTCTCCTGCCAAGAAGATGGTGGGTTTTCATAAGACGGTTTCTACAAACTCCGGAGAACTTCAAAAAGAGACCGAAAGTTTAGATAAATCAAGGCCAGTAACGGACTTTTTATAAAATCAAGGGTCTCCTGACCCCCACTAAGTAAAATAAATGACTTTATTTTAGTTAAATACCAGTGGTGAAGAGGCACACTGAAATTGGTGAAGAGGCACACTGTATTTTACGCTGTATTCATTTATAGAATATAGATTTACATTTAAATAAGTATTTTTAGTTAATTTTAGTTAAGACCATGCTTAATAAAAATTATGATTAAAAGTACTTAAATATTATTTTTGAGCTCTTCACCTATTTTCGGTTCACGAGCCGCCACTGTTAAATACCAATCTCGTTGTTACCTTAGACAAATTAATGAAACCGATGGCAGTGAGATTCGCCTGTCCACTGTAGTGAAAATGGAAAAAAGATGGAGATGGCCGAAGGAGAATGATTCAATTTTGTATGACCAAAGTAAAATTGTGCAAAAAATAAAACACAACTATTCAAATAAACGAGCTTGTAACTCCTACGTTTGTGGTTGATTTGCAGCATTGAGATAATTCTATTTGAAAAACTATAGTTAACTATAGTTTTGTATTTTGATGGGCTATACATGATTTTGTAGCTAAAGAATTAAGCTTTTTGATGCATTCATCAAAATTTCCCTAAGTATTGTAAAAAATTAGAAAACTAAAAGCAAAAATTATGCCTATCAGTTCCGGTCTCCCTTGCGCTTTTTATTTTTGCTACTACTATTTTCTAACAACAATTGCTATCATAATAATAATAAAAAAATCTGCAGCGAAAATACGATAAAGATTTCTGTACAGTAATAGTGGTTACAAACAAAGAGGAAATCCCACCCTTCTGTAAGACCGGCGCTACTATAAACGATTAAATTACTCTTTTGTAATTACATAACAATATATATATATATACTACAATATTTGACATACGGGTGCTCAGAAGCCTGCCCGAGTGTATAGTGAAAAAAGAATTTAAAAATTTTAATTAGTTCCGGAGATATTAATTAAAATGTAAACCTATGTCTAATCAAAAAGCGATCTCAATGACTGAAAATTCACCGCGATTGCATAAAAATAGATATTTTAACGAAGTTAAAAACAGAAAAAGTGGAAAATAAATTAGAAATATTAGTCCGATCGTTACGAATTTGGTACCAAATGAAAGGAGAATTTTTTCCGAATCTAAGAGTACAAGAGGCTTATCGATACATCAATTAGATTTTTTTTAAATTAACTAAAGTATAAAATTTAGATGGCAACATCATTTCAATTGTCTGCGATGACAACAGATCGTAGACAACTGTCTGATGAAAAAGGAAATGATTGTAATCAATTGAGATGACACATGTTTTATAGTGGGGGAAAAAATTGGGGGAAAAAACTTTCAAACTTTTTCAAATTTTCCTTTACATTACATTTAAATTAATATTCGGCCTAGACAGCATATTATAAAGTTACAGTTCAATTTTCATGAAAATATATGAATAAATAAAAAAAAAAATACATTTTTATCGGGAATTATATTTATCGCGACTCATGCGACCAAAAGACAATGTAAGATTAAGTTGTCTTTTATCCGTTGAAATACCGTAGAATTGTGTTATTATGCCCATTGATTCGATTGCGAATATTTTTGAAAGTGTAGAATTATTAGGAAAGGCTTAAGGGGGGAAGGGGAAGGGAAAAAAAAGTTTTACAGCGTTTGAAATTCGTATTATTAGGTTTTAAAGCAAGATAAATCGATTGCTGATATTTTCGAGTGTAAATGGACGAGTGTAAGATGGACGAAGGGGAAAATGTAGAAAATGAACGGGAATTTCGGAGACAACAACGGAAAACCCAGAACGCCTTTATTCTTTTATATTTTGCAGAGATTCGAATTTTTCTCTCACATTTCGTACTAGGGATTCTTAATGTTATACAGCCCAGAATTCCGCAAGTTTCGGAAAAAAAACATGGATGACTCAGACACAAATTTTTTATAAAGATGTTAATATTATCTTTGTATCTCAACTTCTAATTAACACAATTTCATAAGTAATAAATCATTTTCAAAGTTATTTGAATTGGAATCGAAGAGTGTATGTTGCAAATCTCTGTCACCAGAGGGCGGTTTGATATTTTAATAATTCAATATCTAGAATTCTAATTATGATTAAATTAGTTATAACACATCATTTGAAATATTGCGGACTTTTAAACCGACAGAAGCCGTTAAATTCCGTAAGGGAGTTTCAGAGAAAACCACAGAAAAGCCAGAACACCTTGAAAGCTTTGTTGATTTGGAATTGAACAGTAGATTACAGAAATTTCTACCGCCAGATGGCGCTGTAACATTTTAAAATTTCAGTATTTCAAATTCTAATGAGCGAGGTAGGTGTTGTAACTTCCGAAACGGGCATAAGGCACCGCAGGCGCCACCGAGCGGGACTTTGCTAAAGTCAGAAATTTTAAAGATCATAAAATGGTGAGCGAACAGGCTGTTTCAGATATTGAAACGGGAAGAGGGCGCCGCAGGCAAAACCGAGCGGGAATTTACTGCGATTAAATTTTACAATAAAACTATTTTTACTATATGTCAATAAGCTGTTGTAAGACCTGAAACGGGAAAAAGGCGCCGCAGGCCTCACCGAGCGGGAGTTTTGTAAAGTCGGATTTTCAAGGATCGCGAACCAGCTGGTCGCCGAAGGCGGCTAGTATATATATACTATCGACGGGAGTAACATTAAATAATTTGTAAAATATTAATATATACCACTTTCTGTCCATTACAATAATTGATATTTTTGTTCCTAGGGTGCGCCACTATACAGTAAGGAGCGAAATGAAACATGCATCTCTCAAAAAGTCAAAGAGGTTTTGCAAAAAATAACAAAAATGCACCGGAGAATTGGCACGGAAAACTTAAATATTTTCAATAAACACTATAAAGTGAGAAAACTCGCAACATTTGTTTCTGGTCGAAATAAGACACGTCCTTTCATTATGTAAAATAAATACGAGTGCTGCTTTGTTCGCATGTGTTGTCGCTTAGTTTGCAGGTCGTATTTTACTTCGACCTGAAACAATTATTGTATTCCACCCCCCCCCCCATTTTATGAAGTTTATACAAAGTTTAAAAGTTATTATTAACTTTTTACATGAATCTTTCTGTCCGAACGGAATTCGCTGTTTAATTAGAGTCGTTCAGCTATTCGATGGTCACTATATTTAAATGATTTCTTTTTAATTGATAATTGAAATGTTTAAATAAATATATTTCAATTGACGACTATTTTCGTCACAGCTTTAGTATGGGACCTCCTTGGTGATATCAAATATTTTTTGAACTTTTCGAATCTCTAAGACAAAACTATTATTAAAACGAATGTTTTCGAAAACAGTCCAATAGTATTGTTAATTCCTCGAATACTCAGGAAACAGTTGAAGCTCGTACAGCAAAATTTGTTATTTCATGAAAATTCTGGAACAGTCCAAAAAATAGTCACTTGTTCCACAGGAGTAAAGCAAATAACAACAAATGTTCCAGAGCAGAAATCTCGGCTTTCTCACGAAAAATGTTCAATCGCTTAGAGCTCAATCCCTAAAGGGCAATCATCCAGAATAGGTCTCTGAATAACTCTGAATCGCAATAACTTCATACACTCTCGCAGAAATCAACTTACTCCTATTTATAATTTTTGATGTTGAAGCTTGGCGATGATTCCATCGAGAATCCCGTGGAAAGCTCGACACCTATGCTTCCGTGTGTGGGAGAGCTGTAACTCTGAACTACCATTTTTCTCCAAATTTCGCCGTCCACTCGCCAAGTTTATCGCCAAGGCTGACCCCTCAAAAAGTGATTGAGCTGCCCTTTAATTTTCACTTTGCCTGTAAAACAACTTTCATTGCAACAATACAATTGATGCAGGGAAAAGTCTTAATCCCTTGTAACAATATGCTATGAGCACTATTTCTGCCATATTTTAGAAAACTAATGATTTTACGGTTATATATATATTTTCTATTAAACATATTTGTATTTTTATTTCTTTTATTTAAATATTAGTTTGAATTAATCAAATATTTTTGTCCGACAGCGTGCAAGTGCTGTCAGACATAGCAGCTCATTTATTTGTAAGATAAATTATCGTAGTGATTGGTATATATATATATATATATATTATATATAAATGAATGAATGATCAATATCGTGCTACATAAATTTATTAAATCTCCTCTTTCTTGGCGGCTTTTGAATTTTTGTCACCCTATTAGCGATATCTATCTATCTATCTATCTATATATATATTGAATAATTTCTTGCATAAAAAGGGGATACTTTTATGGGACACCTTTTCTTTAATATATAAGAATTTTTCATGTTCTGTTTATATTATTAAGGTTTTTAAGTTTAAAATATTGCTTGCTGAAATATTTTTTTCTATTTTTAAAACTGCATTGTTTTATGTAAAATTATTTACTCAGATGAAAATAGATCATTTATGTGACTACTTTCGGATTTATTTATTTACTTTTTGTAATATTTTCCAATTTATTTATATTTTTGATGCGCAACTTAGATTAAAATGGCTGTTGCTAAATTAAATTATTGGCGAAAAACGTTCAGTGTTTTCAACGCTAGAATTAAAAAAAAAATTACGCAGGAGGATCTATAAATAAAACTAATAAAATAAATTTGTAGTTCATAGAGTTTAGAGAGGTAAAGAAACGCTAAGCAGTCGAATGTGACGCAATTTTTGCATGAGCAAAAAATGACGCATGAGCAATTTTTTTTAATAACAACTTAACAGTAGAAATGTAAAAAACAGTAGTAAAAAAAAAAAAAAAAAAATCATAAATTGTAATCATAAACTGTAATCATAAAATAAATTTTAATCATAAAAGTAATCATAAACTGTATTAATACTTTATCAACGTGTATGAAATTTTCAAAGTGTTAATAACGTCAATTTTTGTGAGATGCATAATTTAATTTTTTATAATTTTTCATTGTTCCCGTTAATAAATGTATTTATTTTCCTGTCGGAAAAAAAAAAAAAAAGAACTAAAATTTTTTTGGTAACAAATTATGAATAAAATTTAAATGGCTAATTTTAAAGCTATTATGAGATTATTATTTTCACATTTTAATTAATTAAAAGAAAATTAATCAAAAATTCGAAAATTGAGCTTCGAGGTGAACTAGGACCTTTCGGGGGACACCTTCGTGTCGAAATACGTGACTGTCCGTGCTACTGTCCTTGCGCTACTCTATCTACAGACACGAACACAGACATTGCCTTTTATATACATAAAGTTTATCTCTGTATCTTGAAGTTTATATCGCGATAGCACTTTTCCCCTTCAAATGTTAATATGTAGCTTATAAAATAATATAAAGTTAAAATTTATTTGCCTAAAAATAATTTGAGGGTAGGCTTTAAAAAGATGTGGAACTATTTATGGAACTATAAATATTGTATAATATGTATTTAAAAAGTTTTTCACGTGGATGACTAAAAGTGAAGAATGGATGTTACTTTTGTTTCTAAAATAAGATCTCTTATCTGAAAACCAAAGCTTTTAAAACAGGTTTTTTTTTTTTTTTTTTTTTTTTTTAGCAGATATTTTTGCGCCTATGCTATCAATTCCTGGCTTAGAATAAGAAACAATCCTTTATCACAAGTCTTTCTTTCTTCCTTTCTTTTTCTTCCTTTTCTTTCTTTTCTTTTTTTACAATTTTTAAAAAAAGCCAAAAAGTTGCATTTAGATGTTACACTACATTTTTGTTATTGATTAAGAGTGCTACATATTATTACGTATGTATTAATACATTGATAGAAAGAATTTTGCTGTATTTTATCCGAAGAAGTTTTTAATATTTTTTTAGAATAAATTTATTAAGATTAATGACATTTGTTAGAATATATTTTGTTGACTTTCTTTTTATTATTTTTGTTGGAGTTTATTTTAAAAAATATTTTCAACAACAAGGTTCTTTTTTTTTTTTTTTTTTTTTTTATTCTTTTATTTTGTCATATGCAGTAAAATATTTCTTGGAATCAGATATTAATCTATCTTAATTAAATAAGGTTTTTTTTTTCCTTTTTCGTGAAATGAAAATAAAAGATAAAAAAATCTCATTTATAAAAGTAATGTTTTGATTTTTCATACGTTATAATTTTAGAAAGTTTTTTCATTGAAGTAGTTTTAAAAATATTTTCTCAAGCTATATATTATATTTTTTTTTTTCTATTTATGTCTTAAGTAAAAAGTTTTTAATTTTTTTAATTTTATGAAAAAGTTACTTCAAACTTCCCCCTCTTTGTTTCCATTTTAACAACTATTATTATCTTAAAAAGTTTACAACGTTCTGATTTATGATAAATTCGGAGTATCTTTTATTTAAAGAATAAAAAAAAAAAAAGAACTTTCTTTAGAAAATAATATCCTGCGATTGATATACTTTTGTGTGTAAGAGGTTTAAGTAAACGATATATATCAGAGTTGGCACAGATCCAACTTTTAAGAAGGGCTTTACCGCCTCTATTTTTGAACAAATAAAACTTCTTTCAAAAATTATAGGCTGATTGTAAAAGAAAAAAAAATGCTACTCAAAATTAGTGATAGATAAAAATAAGATATGTGCATATATCATACAATGCTGAATTTTTCTAGAAAGAATTAAAAATATGTATATAGTTAACATACGCTACATTCTCACGCTACCATCCGTAAAAGAGAACTTAAAATAATAAATATCACATTTAATGTCATAAATAATTCTTAGATTTATTATTATTATTATTATTATTATTATTATTTTATTTTATTTTATTCTTTCGGAATTGTTAAAATAATTATAACGAAAAATCAAAAAAGAAACATATTAATTTACGTAATCTAAAAAATGATTTTGGGAGATTTTTCAGTGCAGAACTTATTAAAGAACTAAATAAAATTGCCTTTATAACACTTTCCAACAAGGTTTCGGTTTGTCTATCTATCCGCGTTCTGACTCCCGTAAATACTCATGGAGTTTTTTGAAACTGATACATATAAGTTCGCTATCAGATGTTCCCTATTGAAAATGGAGTGATTACCTCTACTGATTTGTGTACAGGGACACCCGAAATTATTCTGAAGCATTGCGTTCCAAGAGAGGTATTTCAATAAACCATATTTTTATCGAATATATCGTTTTCTATACTTTACTTTAAATATATTTTAATAAAATTGATATATGTTATTCTTATGCACGAAATGATTCTTTATATGAAATATAGTTTATTTAGCATTAAAATTTACAAAGCCACAGAAAAACATTCAGATACATTAAAGGCTATTATTAGTAATTTGTTAAATTACATTTTCGTTTACGTTAAACGTTTGTAAAATTCCCTAATAATTTTTAAATGTGAATAGGATTTGAATTAGTGTATCTGTCTGTCCGACTGCCCATCTGCCTATCTGTTCGTTTGTCTGTCTCTAGCATCTGTAAATATATTCAGAATTTCTTAACGTTGACATACCTTATTCAAGTTCATTATGCATTTTCACTATTTAAAATGACATTAATAGGTCCTGTACAACTGGTTTATGTACAGAGACATCCAAAAATGCCAATGCATTGCGTTTTAGGAGAGACAGTTTTGTAATTAACACGTAAATAACTTTCTACTGCAAAAATCATAAAGAAATTTACATTTATTTTTAGTAAAGTAAAATAATGTTTTCAATAAAATATGAAATCCTTAACCTTCAGATTTACAGGGCTACACTAAAATATTGAGATATATTAAGGGCTGCATTTCTGTTTGTGTTAAGCATTTTTAACAGTTTCCAACAATCTTTAAAGCTGAATATGAATTCAATTACTCTATCTATCTGCCTTTCTGTCCTTTTGTCTATACATTACGTAATAATGTTGTCAAAGATCATTGAATGTTATACCATACAACGAGTACGTACAGTTGGAAAGTGTTAATAATCAAAGAGTGCCGCATGATTTTTCATTCTTGTCTTGTTTATAATTGCAAATATTATTGCTGTTTTTTTTTTTTTTTTTTTTTTTAAGTAAAACCATCAGCTGACACAGAAAAAGTAAATTTCCATCCCTATTCAATTTAAGCTTTGGATATTTAAATATACTAGTATCGCCCAGTGGTCAAAACTCGACCTTTTTTTTTTTTTTTTTTTTTTTGCAGAGCAAGGCAAAGCAAAGTTATTGCCTTGATCTAAACGGAATTAAAATTGCAACACAGCTGCGGGAATTGTGCTGATATGCACTCTAACTGAATCAGCAGAGTTTTATTAATATATTTCTCTCTGTAGATGTTGAGCCTTTCCTGAAATGAGAGAAAATCGCAACGTGAAAACGTCCCTTGTTGGGTGATACGTCCCAAAAGCTAACCGGTACCATGTCAAACCAAGGTCCAGTCAAATATCAAATTCTGTTAAATTAATTCCATTGGTTCATAAAGTACAGTGTTTGAACTAAAAAAAAAAAAAAAATATTTTGCAAAAATGGTCGAATTGAGTTCGAGAAATTTCAAAACGTGTAACTCTATCGAAAACCGAAAATCTAACATTTTTCTGAATCTTATACTTTCTTCTTATATATGCAAAGGAAAGAATAATAAATCCACTTTTTTAAAAATAAGTTAGTCAAATCAGTTAAATGAAATGCAAGGAAATCTTAAAACGTGTAAATTCATCGAAAACCGGAAATCAAATTTTTTTCCGTATCTTCTACTTCCTTCTTATACACGCAAAAGCTAGCAATAAATCCACTTTTATAAAAATAAGTAGTCAATTTCAGTTAATTGAAACGTAAGAAAAGCTCAAAACATATAAATACAGTGAAAAACGGAAATCGAAATTTTTTTTCGTATCGTCTACTTTCTTCTTATACATGCAGCAGTTAGTACTAAATCAACTTTTTAAAATATAAGTAGCCGATTTAAGTTAATTGAAATGCAAGGAAATCTCAATTTATCGAAAACCGGAAATCAACAGTTTTTCCATATCTTCTACTTTTTTCTTACTGATACATAAGATATACGCAAGCGAAGTGTGACGTCACTGACCGTTGTTGGGGCTAAGTAAAAGATTTTTTTATGTTAATCGCGCATTGGATTTTTTATAAAAAATATATTAAAAATTGAGGAAAATTATTTCCAGATTTTAATCCCCATATTTGGATATAATTATAAATTAATTATCTTGCACATGTGCTAGATTAAGTTATCTTGCTGTCAAATTGACAAAAAATTAATTTTAAATTTCAAAACTATGTCGTCCTTGGTGTTTTTTGTACATTTGTACATGGTGATCAAAAACGTAATACGAAAATATGCATACCAGATGTATATTTTTGTAATATCTGTTGTATGAAATATTGTTTCATATTATTGGTTGCTCTCTTAATATACGTTGTTAAAATAACCATGATTTTTGAAAGGAATTATATATGTTCGCCAGATAATTTGGCGATTTATTTTTTTCCGCCAAGAACGACAGATATCAAATATCTTCCGCAGCAACATATTAGTATCTTATATCAGATACTTTATTTAGACATTTGAAAACAAATTTAACTTCAAATTATGTCAGAATATTTTCCATTTCCCTTTTATTTAGTATATTAGTTTGATATTTAATGCGTAAAAATCACCCTTTGAAATGAAATGTTTATGTTTACAATCAAAAGTGGAAGTTTGCCAACTTTTTTTTTTTTTACTAGTTTTTAAATTTAAATTTTATCAATATTACAGCAAAAATAACTCAATATAACACATGTAGACAGTAACTTATATATAACTATACCCAAATATGGAAATTAAAATCGAGATATAATATCCGTTAATTTTTAATAATTTTTTACAAAAAAATCCAATGGATGTTTAACATAGGAAATCTTTTTCGTGGCTAAATGGACGGCCAGTGACATCATCACTTCGCTTGTGAATAATGATGCTACATTATACAAATTACTGTGTCTATGGTTTTATTTGAGTTTTATGAAATTGCCAGATTTAACAACTTTCCACTTTTAGATATTTTTTAATGTAAAGGAATACGTGTATGAAAGGGGGAAATGGGGGAAAATGCATAAAAAATAAAAGTATTTTAAAATACCTTCTTGATATCGTAAGAAAATAATTTTTGTATTCGCAGTATCTGGCTAACCATACCTTTCGAATGATACCATTTTCAGCCCTCTACTCTCATAGTTAATATGTTAAAAAGAGATTACAAATTTTATGCTTGCCTATATATATATATATGTATATATATATTGGAGTGGTAAAATAAGGAAATTATATAAATAATTTTTACTTAAAGTTATGAAAATTAATTTATATTTTTAAAATTATTATTATGAAACTTTTAATACTTTTGCCAATCTAAGATTTTTTTAATCAAAAAAAAAAAAAAAAAAATCTTTTCGTCAGAGTAACGTATTTTGTACCTATACATCTCCTAAACAAATACGAATACATGATTGTACGAATGCAAGTTAATATGGTTACAAGCACAGAGCATTTATAAAGTTAGCTATATATTGAGCGCATTTAAAGGAAAACTATTTAGTCGCGAATGGCTAATCTTTGGCTCTGAACATTTTCACGGTAAAGTTTAAAATCGTTCATAATACGCTCAGCTTATAAGAATTAAAAACCATACATAAAACACATAGACGTAATAGCGTACATGCCAACATTTAAATTTATCCCGGAGCACTGTTAGTGCCCGCCAGTTTTCAATATTGCTCTATCCGTAATGGCCCATCAACAGCCCGTCCTGATTCTTGTTTGGTAGAAAAATACCCTTTAAGAAACGATGTGTGAAAAAAGAATGGGTGATAACAATGCTGCGGAATCAATTAAAATGTTGGCATGTGTGTAATGGCATAGTTACCAGCATTTTAATTTATTCCGGAACATTTTTAGCCCCGCCTTTACTTTGTATTACTTTATTTACAGAATAATTTTCTCCAATATATACCTTCGATAAAATAAGGGGGGGAAAATTACTCTTGAAAAAATGGTATAAAATAAAGGCGGAGCTAAGAATGGAGTCGGGTTCCGGAATAAATTAAAATGTTGGCAACTCTGGTGCTAAAACAACAAGCTTTACTTGTGTATTATTTTGTACTGGCAGGTTTGATTGTTTTACTGATTACTACATTTAAACAAACATAAAAATATATGAATCGTTAGTTTTATATATAACTCTAAATTATTAGAAATATCCATTGAAATAAACCAAAGCTTCATTTCTGCTTTCGGCAGCGTTTTTTCCTCTTCATTATATCAAACGTTGGTCCTCGCTACTTGGAACAAGGCCTTCTCTGGCGCAATTTCCAAACACAACATGATTTCAAGTATGGGAAAAAAAATAATCTACATTATTGTTCACATTCGATACGTGCCAACATCCTAATTATAAACCGGATGATTTTTAGGACACACCCCTTTTTCACACCAGTATATTTTTTGAGGGTTTTTCGTCTTATTACTCATAATTAAATTTCGAAAAAAAAAAAAAAAAAAAAAATTCTAAAAATATACTGGTTTTGAAGAAAGGGTGTGTACTTCTTCCAGTTCATAATTAGGATGTTGGCAAGTATGACATTCTACTTACCTGATATGTTTTAACCCCTTAACGCGCGCTGTCCTCGCTGCGAGGACGCAAAATTTAAGATCCAGCTGCAAGAATTCATCCCGGAAATTTTGTAGCAAAAATTTGCTTTTATAACATAGCAGAAACGGCCGGTTTTTTTTAACCTTAAAATTTGAAATTTCTTTTATTTTAATTTAGTTCATGAATTCCGGTGGCAGTATAATTTAAATGATCCGAATTGTCTTGCGCCGCAAAGGGTTAAATTATTTATCTACTTAAAAGCAAGCATTTAGAACATATATTTTTATGTTATTTTATTTGCAGAGCTGCCAACCAAATCCGGAAAATTGTTAGTAACGCCCCTTTTCCTACACCACTTAATTTTTAGAGCTCTTCAAATATATTTATGATGTATGAAGAAAACAAATACTCTAATAATTAAGGGCTGTAGAAAAACGGGCGGTACTAACAATTTGCCGGATTAGGTTGGCAGCTCTGTATTTATTTATTCCATGCATATAATTATCAACGAATGTATAATAGTGCTTATTTCATCATATTCGGAAAGCTATTTTAAGAAATGTATCAATAATATAACTTTGTGTTTCTTCATTCCTTCTAATATCCTTTTAATAATGTAAAATCTTTTATACTAGAGATTCTTTTAGATCCTTTATTAATTAAAAGGGTGTAAAATGTACAGTGCTTATATGAGAGATTAAAGAATAAGTTAATATTTTATTGGCAATATATGAAAAATTAATTAGTGTAATGAAATATTGTCATCTAAATTACCTTTTAGAATATCATCTAGTATAGACTTAGATAAATTTAATCATCTGCAGATTACATTATTAACAGAATAATGTAAGCTTTAAAAATTTTTAACAACTTCCATCGTTCATTCAGAAATGATTTAAATTTAATATTTATGGCTGAATCCATTAAAGTTCTCGGTGTCTTCGTCCAGAATGGTCCATAAATTCTTGTTTCCGACTAATTTTCAACTGTAAATCACTTCTAATAGATTTTTGCTATATTGACATTGAATCATTTATAAATTATTAATGCGCTATAACAAAGTATAAACGGCTATTTCTTTTTAAAATATCCCTTTATTATTTAATAAAAAAAGCACCACAAAACTGGTGTTGTAAAAAATATTACATGCAAACTTTGAATAAACACCATAAAATGCAATAAACTAGCAACAATTGTTTCGGGTCGAAAAAACACACGACCCTTCATCAGGCGAATAAAGTGAAATAATAATAGATATATATATATAATAGAAAATATAATAGATATAATAGAAAATTATTTTATTGGCGAATATTATATTGGCCAATATAATAGAAAATTATTATATTGGCGAATAAAGTGTGCGTTGCCGCTTTGACTGCAGCACTCGTGCTTCATTCGCCTGATGAAGCGTCGTGTGTTTTTCGACCCGAAACAATTGTTGCGAGTTTATTGTATTTTATGGTGTTTATTCAAAGTTTGTATGTAATATTCCTTTATTATGTTTATTATAGTATATTCTTCTATGAAAATGCTTATTTTTTATTTTTATTTATTTTTTTTTAACTATACTGTAGCTATTTGGAATTTTTCGGTAAAAATGTGTATTTCAGAAAATAAATTTTTACTCCAGTTTATGCTGTAAAAGAAATTGTAAATATTCATGTTATGAGTGCTTGTATTCTACTGTATCATTTTGTAGACCTTCTTTTTTAAAAATGTTGAAGTTAAAAATTTACTCACGTTTGATATGTAATGACAAAAATAAATAAATAAATAAATAAATAATAAATAAATAAATGAAAAAGAAAAAAAAAATCCCTTTTCGGCAAGCTTAAAGGCAAAGGTAGATTCCTTTACGTTAGTGTTACAAAAGTAAAGAAATATTACAAATGTATTGACACATACTTAGTCAATGTGTGTGTGTGGCTTTGTTCCCACACATTGCATTATTTACGTCGCTATTCTGTTTTTAAGAAATTTAATTATCAACTACTACTATTCATTCTACTTAAAATTTTAGGCTGGATTTATTGGTCAGTAAATGGTTAATTTTTTTTTAAATCCAAGTTCGTAATCATTCAACAAATAGAAGCCATAAACATGTACAATTTGGTAGCAAACCTTGCGACTTAGCAATGAAATTTGTCATTTGGCGGCAAAATTAGATAGTTGACGACGAAAATTTTGACTTGGTGACGAAATTCGTTATTTTATGACAAAATTTGGCGAGCTTGGCGATGAAAAAGGGCAGCGTTGACGCCATTTTATTTTCTTCCCACGCAAAAACCTTACATTTCTTCACAGACCAATATCTTGTTTCCACAAGATAAAAAATCAAAGGAAGCTGTAACGTATTACTCGCAATTTCAATCGCAAATTTCAAATTCTTGCGTAAACCGACGTTCTAAATTATTCACCACAAATGATATTTTTACCAAGACTACCGTATTATTTTAATTTTATATTTTTAAATGATTAATTAAAGCTTTTACCACGGTTTTTATATTTTCAGTGATCTTTTTTATTATCGTTTCCACGTGACGTAAACATCAGATTATAAATTTAAGCAATGAAAACTGTAGAAAATGTCGGCTTCATCACAATTGACGAAAAATCATTTTTTAACTTGTAACTTTTAAACAATTAAAGCGATCGAAAAAGTTGAAATACAAAATTAAGGTACTTAAATTTTTTATGGTAAGGCGGTAATTCGCCTGATTTGAAGTATTTTCCTATTTTCAATATTAAGGGGCACACCTAGTGTGAAATTTTTAAAAAATCGTTTTTTTTTTTTTTTTTTTTCATATTTCGATAAGTTATACCTTTAAATATAACATACTAAAATTTTAAATCGATATCTCAAATAGTTTTTGAGTTACAGCCATTTGAAGAGAACTGCTCGGCAGTTAATAGTTGTATTAGCATACCTGAGGTATTGTTCGGAGTCTACCGTCTCTTCCTAATGTTTGCAACCATTATAATACGATTCCAGTTTCACGTTTACTGCCACGTGACGTATTTTCGGAGCCAGATACATTTAGTTTTATTGTGACCGTTGTATCTAGCACTTCATAAGTTAGCACGTTTCATTTTACTGAAAAAGAGTGAACAATCTCCGTATTTAAATAAAAAAGGAACTCACGATGTTCCCAGACATCGATCAATATAAAAAAAACGCAAGTTTACCGGAAACCGACATACATTTGAGCAATCTACTGCGAATACCAGTACGTCCGCAGAGAAACTATTACAGAATAACGACGATAATGTTGTGATTGACCCATCTCATGGATATTGTATTGTCAACAAGCACTTTTTGAAAAGAGGAAGGTGAATTATATGGGCCTGGAATAGCAGATTAGCTGTAAGTATGATTTTAATCCATTTATAACAGTGAAAACGATCATTTTATCTTTAAACGCGTTTTTCTCGAAACAGCATTTTTCGAATTTGCTGCAGTGATAACTCGGAGAAAAATGATCCGATCACTATCAAATTTTTTCTGCATGTTCTGTATATAGTACTCCATACAATGACCTACCAGTTTTTTGATCTGATCAAAAATCGAATTTTGGCAGGCCAAAAACGACCAAAATTTTGGGTAAAATTCAACTTTTTTTTAAAAAACGCCGCCATTTTGTCAATTTTTGATTTTTGTTTTCGACCGTAAGTCATTGTACGGACAATATCTTCTACTTTAACGAGAATTTTTTTTTTTTAGGTTTCATCCACGGAGAAGGCCGGAATCACTGCAGCAGTGGAGGACCTTTTTTTTTTAGCGCCGTCGGAGATCGCGTGTATCTCGAAATATATTTAATTTTTTTCTTCAAAAATTTTACTGTGTATTCTTAAAATACGTATAAATATACCCTTAAAATTTTAAAACAATTGATACAGTAGTTTTTTTTTTTTTTTTTCAAATTCCCAAAAATCGCCTTTTTTTAGGCTGTCACACTAGGTGTGCCCCTTAAAGAAATTATGGGCAAACGAAAATTTCCACCCCCCACCATTTCCACCCCCTTTGAGCTGGATGCCTCATCTATGAACTCGACCAAGATTTTTACTGTCCTGACAACATATCCCGAGCTGTTTAAAATTGAATAAAAATTACTCCAGTTATCGTGTTCACAACTTAACATGGGAAAAAGCGATATATATATATATATATACACTTTTGAACGGAGGGTGGTTTGGGGTTCTAGGCGTCATGATCGGTGAAGATATGAAGAAATTTTCCAGAAGTCGTGTCATGAGAACCATTGCAATAGGCAGATCTCCTATAAGGAATCTACCTAAAAGGTACAACTATAGAGTTGGTCTATAACTGGATTTGGCGATTTTTCTTTGGCTCCGTTCTGAACGATAACGATGCCCTTCTGGATTCTTTGCTATACAATATGCTTTTGTTTACGCTCGGAATCCATCGAAACCATTTGCAAAAATAGCATTTCGCCATAATCACAAAAGAAAAATCGCCAAATGCACTTGTGGACTAACACTATAGTTGTTCCATGACATCCATGAAATGTGATCGTTTTGCTTTGCTCGTTAGCGAAGGAAACGATCAGCTTTATCTGAAAGATTTTATGGCTATAACTTCAGTATATCCCCACAGCTGAATTTGGCGATTTTTCTTTGGCGCCGTTTTGAACGATAACGATGTCGTTCTGGACTGTTTTGATATAATATGGCAGCCTATATGTTGTTATTTTGGATTTATGATTTAGATTATGATTTTATCATTTATGATTTATGATTTTTAGATTTATGATTTAGCCATAATCGCCAAATATCGTTGTGGAGATATACTGAAGTCGTTCCCAAACAGTCATTCTCGGTAATAATTATTTCCCAATTCGTAAAAGTCTAACCCATTCAGATTTTCTACTAACTAAAGCTTTACTTCCCTTACCCTAAGCAACAGAAATTTTATATTTGTCATTTGGAAATAAATGAAAGCTTAATTCTGGGTTTCTGGATCCTTTGGAATTACATTGCGGTACACAACAGTATGTGTAGTCTTTTTTACCGGATTTATTCATTTTTATTCAATAAATAAGTGAAACTAAACATTGAATATACAGAACGCAATGGCGTTTTAACGAAAGCTATCCACGTATTGTAATTTCACCCTTAGGCCACCAGAGGGCGAGCATTTCATTACAATCGCGGATTCACCACAAACGATATTTTCACCAAGACTAACGTATTATTTTAATTTTATATTTTTAAATGATTGATTAAAATTTTTACCATGGTTTTTATATTATCTGTGATCTGTTTTATTATTGTTTGCACGTGACGTAAGTATCAGATTATAAATTTAAGCAATTAAAGCTAAAGTAAAAGTCGGCTTCATTACAATTGACGAAAAATCACTTTTTAACTTGTAACTTTTAAGCAATTGAAGTTATCGAAAAAGTTTAAATACAAAAATTGTTCTTTACAGTAAGGCGGTAATTCGCCTGATTTGAAGTATTTTCCTATTTTCAAAATTAAAGAAATTATGGGCAAATGAAAATTTCCACCCCCAACCATTTCCACCCCTTTGAGCTGGATACTCCATCTACGAACTCGATCGAGATTTTTAGTGTCCTGACAACATATCCCCAGCTGGTTAGATTTAAATAAAAATTACTCCTGTTATCGTGTTCACAACTTAACGTGGGAATATATATACCTATATATACCTATATATATATATATATATATATATATAAACTTTTGAACTGAGGGTGGTTTTGGGTTCTAGGGGTCATGATCGGTGAAGATATGAAGAAATTTTCCAGAGGTCGTGTCATGAGAACCATTGCAATAGGTAGATCTCCTATAAGGAATCTACCTAAAAACGGAAAAGAAACAAGAAAAAATCTCCGCATACATTTTTTTTTTAACTTTAATTATTTATTTGCATTTGTTTTTTATTTCTTTTTATACTTCTAACAAGTAGATTTTTTAAACAAACTGCAAAAATACCGTATAACAATGGTTCGGTGAAGCACGACCGATGACAATGAAAATAAAATTTAAAACGCTGTTTTAGCTTTGACCGGGCACAGACATGAAATTGTCAGATATTTATATATTTATTTACTTATTTTTATATAAATGTAAAATTTTAAACAAAAGAAAAAGGCTAACTAGTGGATCTGTAGATCAGGAGCCTCAACGTCCTGTTTGTATCACGCATTACTTAACAGATCATTTTTGTTTATTCCTTATTATATAATATATATATATATATACTGTTTCGATTGACGTTCTACATAAACAAAAACGTTTTTGAGGGGGCTGCTGCCCTCGTCAATCCTACGATGTATCATACTTTCTATACTTATATGTATATATATATATATATATGTGTGTGTGTGTGTGTGTATTCCTAATAACTGATAGTCTTGTATTAACTCCCTGTAGTTCATAAATACTTGAACAAAATTTCATGCATAATGATTACGTAACATATCGGAATTATTTTGTGTAACCCTATAAATTAATTACCAATTCTATGCCCATGCTTTTCCATAGAAAAACATACTTTTAAAATTCTAATAATATTTCATTATATTTAATAGGGTGTAACCATGTTAAAACACACTTTTTAGAAATACCGACTATAGAACGTAATAGTAAGAAATTATTTTATGTTTCCCTGAAAAGGAGCCACAGTAATTATATACACTAAAAAATAATACACCTATTTAATCAATTATAATTCATTAATATGTAAACTTAATTTGACATCATTTAGATGATTACAGAGTGTCATCCGAATTCTTTTGTGTAGTCCCAAATAAATCGTTTAGTCTATATATATCCCTTTTTATGGAGTAAACAGGCTTTTATGCATCTTTATAGTGTATGTTAATTCCATTATGTTGAATGCAGCATAAACGCATTAAAATGCGCTTAAACAAAAAATAATGCAATAATGCCATGAAATTCTTTTGTGTGTCTTTGTAAACGAACCATAAATATTGTATACTTCAGTAAAAGCTATTCAACCTATTCTACGTTTTTCGTGAATAATTGTTCGAAATTTGACATAATTTGAATAATTACGTGATATTGTCGGAACACTTTTGTTAAATGTTGTATATTAATTAGGAAGCCTAAGAGCACATACGTTTTGTAGAAAACATCACTTTAAGTATCCTAGTAATGTTCGCTATTTCCATTTTGCTGAATGCAGAGTAACGATGTTAAAATTCGTTTAAACGAAATTCATCCCATAGGCCGTAATGATAAGAAAAACTTTGACGTGTCCCTGTGTACACAGTCCATAAACAATGTAGACACAAAAATTTATACAGCTATTTCTGTGCAGAGCCTGAACGTGTGTACCAATTTGCAAGTTAGTCAGAGGATTTTTGCTGCCGTTATAGCGGTACATACAAATTCTGTGCATAGGCGGTAATGATAGGAATAATTTTGGTTTGTCCCAGTACACGAACTACAGATGGAATACATACTAATAAATATACAGGTAATTCCATGTGGTTCGTGAACATGTGTGCCAAATTGCAAGTGAATAGCGTGTTTTTTTTCGGCCGCTGTCACGTGATAGACAAACAAACAGATGAACAGACAGAACCCAAAATCTTTTTTAATCCCCCCAGGAAGGCCTCCATTGACGTTTCGGCCAAAAAAAAAAAAAAAATTCAAATGTAACACACAATGTCAATAATACATTATTTACACAAAATATAACGCATAATATTCATTCATAATCAAAAAAGTAATAATAATCCTTTTTGAAATGCAACAGAATTGTTTAAAATATCTTTTCCAGAGAAAATAGTTACTTTGACAAATATAATTTTAGAATTAATGCGTAAAGATTAATAATTAATACAGTTTTAGAAATCTTAAAACTTAGCATTTACAGTATTTAGTTTGTCAAATGCAAATATTCTCTTCAAACTTTCAAAATATTTGTCAATATGTTACTACTCGAAAATAATTGCCTGGAAATAATTTAAATATTTTCATATTAATATTTATGCTTCGGTGAGAAAGTTATTATACAAAGGCATGGATATAATTCAGCTGTAAATTCATTTTATTCATGATTACATTTGAATTATTTTGAAATGAAATGCTCAATGTGCATGTCTAGTTAAAATACATTTTCTAAATGAATTTCGAAATATCAAGAATGGAATAAATTACTGTTATATTAATGCAAATGGTTACGATCCTTGTAAATTAACACGCTATTTTAATTATGTTGAAATTATTTTCTCATAAAAATATAATGAAATCGATTTTTTTGTCAGATGAAAAGCAAAATAAAGAATATATCTAGAGAATATTAAAAGTTATTGATAAATATACATTTTTTTTTTTTTTTTTTTTGTTAGAATTAAAAATGAAGAATTATACTTTAACAATGCAATGTTTTGTAATTAAACAACATATTGTTCATTTTACTTACATATTTTGTTTGATAACAAACAGAAAATTCATTCGTAAACTAATATTAAAATTTTAATTTGAGCTGTGTATTGAATGCAGAAGACAATAGTCAATGTTTCTAGCATTTAATAAATAATAATAATAATAATAATAAATCAATAAAAATTACTTTTTAAATAGGATTTTAGATAAAAAAAAATTATTTTCTATTTTTATGAAGTTGTTTCCATTGTTATGAAGTTTAAATTTTTTAAATACACAAGGTGAATTTTGCTAAATAATGAATTTTCTGTGTTATATTAGAGATAAAAATTATTATTTTTTTTTTAACAGATAATAATAATAATAATAATTTGATTTTTACTTTGTGCAGAGTTCCCAGCTACCTATCAATTTATTAGTTTTTTTTTTTTTTTTTTTTTTTTTTTTTTTTTTTTACATTTTTACGATTTTCTAAAAAAAAAAAAAAAAAAAAACTGAACGGAATGACCTGGATCTTCAGACATGCACACAATATTTAAAAACTCCCATTTTCCACTATCGATTTAGTCCAGAGTGCAAATAACGAACCGACCAGAAATTGAAGAAGAGCACAAATACTTTGGATCGACCTATATCAAAAAAAGCTACAAATGACTTGTAATTTTAACCCCTTATTTTATATATGATGTGCATTATTTATATGTTTTGTTGTGGGAGTTGCATAATCATTTAGGCAGATATTATTATTATTTTATTTATTATTATTATTATTATTTTTAATTGTTAATTTGTTGGCAAGTTTTTTGCTTATAACTAGAACGGATTTCCATAAAATTTTACAAAAGTTGAAGAAAAATTGATAAAACTTTAGAGAAACATTATTCTGAAACATAATATTTACACGCGTAATATTCCCTGATATATGAACATTTATAATAATTTTTTTTTTTTTACTGCGCATGCGCGAAAGATAGAAGAATTTATATTACGTAGTTTGAAAGCTAGATATATTGGACAACTTTTGTTAAAAGTTCATTTGAACAGAGTAAAAATTAAGCAAATTGTCGGCAAAAGAACGAGCTAGATTTCAGGTATTTTCCAGAGTTGAAATTTCATAAATGGTTTTTCACATGCTGCGTATTTAATTTGAAGATCGAATTATATCAACCACGTTGCAAAAGACCTCTTTTTGTTAAAAATCCATTATAGGCTTGTAACTCAAACATATTTTTATTTATGTACTATGATTTGTGAGTTTATAAAGGCGAAAATTGGTAGTTTAGGCTTCCTAAGGTTTCGAAGCTGTGCATTGAACAGAAGCCGAGATTTGGAAATTTCTATAGGATTCTAGACAGAAGTTTCGCCAAACCCAATCGTTAAGAGCTATAAATAGCAATAAGCTGACTTCTGCCAGTGAGTGTAGTTAGAGTGTAGGTCAGTGTATGTTCAGAGAACTGCTCTGAGTGATCGCTTTCGAGAGATTGTGTTCCACATACTTTTGTTTGCAAAATAAATATTGATTCTAATTTATTTTATATTATGGCATCATTAAAGCTTTAGTACTTTTACTTGTTTTGATAAATAAATTTAACCTTAAATTTTATTCAAATTGTTTTACAGAATGAAATGATTAATATTTAAAGAGTTATAGACGACATCAGGATTTTTCGAACACACTTGTATACATTCATTCAATATAGAAACATGAATAAAATTACTACTTTTTTAATTCAATATAAAATGTAGTTATTATTTACAGCAGATTAAGTATCATCTACAACGTAAAGCAATAAAATTTTTATCATCAGATTATAAAACAACTCATAATATATTGAATGTAATTGCTTTTGAAATTTAGAAAGCAAAATATTTTCTAGAAACGTTTTGATTTGTTTTGTTCAAAATAAAACTTTTGCTTTGTTTCTCTTATATACAAACGCAGATATTTATTGCTTTCTCCAAATGTCGGAAATAAAACAATTCGATTTGAAAAATCTTGTCAAACATATTACTTTTATGAAATATTTAAAGTACCGTAACTAAAGTGCATTTTTTTCTTCTTTTTTTAAGTTTACATCTTAAAATCAGACATAACTTCTGCTGTATTAAACATAAGAAATATTTCTAGCTTTGACAAGTTTAAAAGTTTTGTGAAAACTAAAAATATATTTAATCGGAAACAATAATTTTTCTATCGATGCTCTGCTTTTGAATTTTTTCTCTTGCTTTTTTTTTTTTTTTCTTTTTATTATAAATATAAATTTTCTTTTGTCTTATTGTTACCTGCACAATGCAAATATGGAAGAAAAACATTAATACATATTAATAAAAATTCACAGTGTAGCTACATTTTTTTTTTTTTTTTTTTTTTTTTATATTAAGGTTATAAAATAAGTAAAAGAAAATTGAGAGAATATTTTATTTTCTTAAGCAAATCTATTGCAATTTCATTGTAGAATTCAGTTCATGAAAACAGCATGTTCATCCTGCGTCTCATTTAGGCATCACTGCTTATTTATATCCAATAAGACTTTATGTAAGCGATTTTTTTTAACAGCGATTTTTAGATATAGAGTGAAACGGTTTTTCTAATGGTTTTATTGAATGGAAAACAAAAACTTTCTAATTAAAGAATTCTTCATATGAAAGAGACGCATAAAATAATAATTAAAAAAAAAGTCAGCGAGCGGATTATTATTATTATTATTTTATATAGTATCATTTTCAATTTTGAAACTTTTTAGTGTATATTGGTAATGGGAAAATAAATAAATAAATAAACTGGTTTCTAGACACCTTGAATTTTACACAATGAATGAAAGATCTGTGATTAGCTGTAACTACAAGCTCCTTGAAATAATAATAATAATAATAGTAGTAATAATAATAATAATAAACAGAATGCATTTTTAAAACTGTTACCATTTTTGAGGCACAACAAGTTTCATCTTCCACTTTCGCGTCAAAACAAATGCCGTTTGGAAGCCGTATATTATTACGCTAAAAATTTCTGATATCATTGGGGAAAGTTGATGTCTCTTTTGATTCTATATAGACGATATCTGGAAATTATTACATTTCAACATAATTTAAACTCACAACCTCTTGCGACTACAACCTATTATTTTAAACTTATATGAATAATTATTTTAATTCCTGTGTATGCAAGTTGACACAAATGGTAAAAGTTATGGCCCTCTAATAACAAGAAACAAAAACCGAAAAATCATACGTTGCGTATTGATAATTAACCTATTCCAGTTGTACGTGCACGCTATATCGTATAACTTTCAATGTTTTTTGCCTACGTTATCACACAACGGAGAGACAGAAAGATTGAAATGTATACAAATAAATTAATTAAATTCATAATCACCCTTAAACATCGTTGGAAATTGTTAAAAATGCTTAACGTAAAAAGGAAATGCATCCAGGAGATTATAATTGCAGCCCTTAATGTAGCTAAATATTTTAGTGTAGCTCTGTAAATCTGAAGGTTAACCATATCATATTCTATGCAATACATTATTTTAGCCTATTAAAAATAAATAACAATTTCTTTATGATTTTTGCAGTAGAAAGTCATTCGAGTGTGATTTGTTTAAATACCTGTCCTAAATTGCAATGCATCGGCATTTTTTGAGTGTCCCTATATACAAACCAGTTACACAGGATCCATTAATACCAATTTAAATAGAAAACATTAGTAAACTTGTATAGCATACATCACTTTTCAAATATTCTGAAAATATTTACGGACCCTGGAGGCGGGAATACGGACAGATAAACAGATGGACAGTCAGACAGGTATACAAATTCAAAACATACTCACACTTAAAAATTGTAAAAAAGTGTTAAAAACGCTTAACCTCTTGGGACCAAAGATCGTAATTTTAGTACAAATTTTACCAAAATTCATATTATTGCTCCCTATTGGACTAGAAAACACCACATATATCAATTTATTTTTAAATTTTAAAAATACGTTGTTTTTTGACATATCCAATAGAATTGACATTGGGTCTCAGGCAGGTAAAAAATCTTCTTAAGATTTACATAATCTTAATGTAAAACTGATTATTAAACGCAAAATATCGACAAAAACATTAATTAGACATAAAAACGCTGAAAGAAAAAAAAGTTATTAAATACAAAATATTATTAATAACATTAATTTCTTCATTTCAGATGCTCTTTGAATTTATAAACTGAAAATTTCCCATATTTTACCCATATTTTTTTTGTCATTAATGTCTAAAATCTAGCATGTCACTATGAATAATTGCCTTCAATAATTTTTCAGCATGTATCTTTGCATCTAAATAGCACCTATTTTCAAATAACTGCATAGAACAATTTCCTGTTAGAAAAATTATTATTTTTTTCTTTCTTTCTTTCAATTTTTTTTTTTTTTTTTTTTTTTTTTTTTTTTTTAATACAAGAAATAATTTTTATTTATCCTACATAGTCAATAGAATGAATTTTTATCAAAGAAAAGAGAGATTGTATTATATGTTGAATTTAAAATTCATCTTAATACATAACATTTAAAAATAATAGCGTGTTAAAAATTTATTTAAATAAATCAATTAACTGAGCACAAACAATGCACTAATATAATTTATTTAAATAAATTTTAAAAATGTTTTATTATTAAATATAAATTATATTCCAGGTACAATTAATCAAAATGCCAAATTTCACTTAATTTCTACAGTGCATTATTTCAAAATAAGCGTCAAATGAGTAAAATAATTTTTTTTAGAATAATATTTCAACTAATATTTAATTAAATATTATTAATTAAATATTTTTTATCAATCCCACGTAGTCAATAGAATTAGTTTTTATCAAAGAAAAGAGAGATTTTCTTATATATTGAATTTAATATTCATCTTAATACATAATATTTTAAAATAATAACAAACTAAAAATTTAAATAATTAAATTAACTAAGCACAAACAATGCACTAATATAATTTTTTTAAATAAATTTTTAAAATGTTTTATTATTAAATATAAATTATATTTCAGGTACAATTGATCAAAAGGCCAAATTTCACTTAATTTCTACAATGCATTATTTCAAAATAAGCAAAAACTTGAATTGAAACTTGAAACTTACATTAAATGAGTATATATATATATGTAGTATCGGCCCCTTGCTTCCTACAACCGTTGATTCCAAAACTGCCCAGTTTCCCTTTGCTACTGACGGCGAGCGCAGAATCTTAAAGGAAGGACGTAGCTGTGACGTCAGACAGACGCCACTTTCTGAGCACACGTTTTCATCGACAGGAGCTGAGAGCGTTCAGAGAGAGAGAGCTCAGTTGACGGATGGATGACGACGAATGCATATAGACGATTGCACCTCGTTCTGTGGACGACGGAAGTTCGTTGAGATGACGTTCTGTACTAGGCTGCGTACTTTTAAGTGATCAAATCGGAAGTTATGTGTAATCCTCTTTTGACAAAAACTGTGGATTTTGACATTTTAAATATGACTGTTCAAGTCGGCCGTTCAATACTAATTTAAACTATAATCATTGTAAATATTTGTATAAAGTACTTTAATCTTTTATTAAATTTTAAGTGATTAATAAGAATTACTTTTTTTTTTGTTTAACGCCCACGAAAAAGTGGCCATCCCACATATATATACATTTTTTTTTTTTTTTTTTTTTTTGGGGGGGGGGGGATAATATTTCAAGTAATATTTAAATAAATATTTTTAATTAAATAATTATAAGAATAATATTATATCAAATTTAGTTATAGAAATACATTAACTATTTTTGTATCTATTTTTAAATTTTTATCGAAATTTTGACACTTTTCATTAAAAATGAATGCTTTCCTACATTGTCCAAAAAATTTTCTACTATGATTGTAAACAACTGATAAAGGCCCAACGTCCAATGCAATGGACAGGTAAGACAATGTCTGTGTTTTCCTAAATTATGCATACAAATACATTGAAAATGGTTTAACTTTTTAACTAAAATATTTAAAATTAATAATTTGTTGCATTGGTTTCAAAATTCTATAAAAAAAATATATGAAAATTCAGTTAAAAACACTTTTTTCAACAGTCTTTCTCCTGCTAGTCGCCAATTTCAAATGATAAAAATTCAAATTTCTCTGTGTTTAATTTGCTATTTTGATGTACAGATGGAAGCACTAGACGGTTATATATGCAGAGTTGCCAACTTTTATAATTTATTCCTGAGCTTTGTTAACTCCGCCCTTTTTTCACACCGGAAATTTCAAAGAATGATTATCCCCTTATTTAATCGTTGTAACATATTAAAGAGAGCTATGCGATAAAAGTTCTGGAGCGAAAAGAAGGCGGGGCTAAAATTGCTCCGGAATAAATTATAAAAGTTGGCAACACTGTATATGCTCTAAAGTGACAATTTTGCAATTCCAAATGAAATATAAAGTTTTACATGAAATTTAAAAATGTCCAATAGAATGGACGCAGGGTCTCAAGAGGTTAATGTAAACGATAATGCAATCCCAGAATATATCCCATATTATCCCTTAATGTAACTAAATATTTTTGTGTGACCTTGTAAATCTTAAAGCTAATCATACTATATTCCATAGAAAGCATTATTTTGTACATGTGAATAGTAAAGTTTATTTTCTTTAAGATTTGTGCAAAGTAAAGGTATAAAAATAGGGTTTATAGAAATACCTCTCATAGAACACAATGCTTTGGAATATTTTCGGATGTCCCTGTACACAAACCAGTGAAGGTATTCATCCTATTTTCAATAGGGAACATCCTATAGCGAATTTAAATAACATATATCAGTTTCAATAAATTCGATGAATATTTACGGGAGTAAGAGCGTGGATAGATGGACAAACCGAACACTTTTCAACCTTGTCGGAAAGTGATAAAAATGAAATATTGCTGTAACTTGAAAAATAATGACAGGAATGAACTGTAAATTTTATAACCCATATTTTTAATGATGCCTGTTCCATTCCTGCAAAAAATAATATAAGTCATGACTTATATGTACATTTTTAATAAGAATTTATAAATAATTTTCATAATTTAAAAAATGTTTTTTAATGAAAAATGTGCATGGAATATGTTTGGATCACTTCATTCTAAGGCATAAAAAAATGAAACTTGAATATATTAATTTTTCGGGAAGATGTAAATTATGTTTTGTCACATTCGTTTAAAATTAATATCCCCATATTTTGATAGCTTATAACTCAGTCAAAAATTGAGAGAAATATATAAACTATACCTATTTCCATGCCGGTTTGATCGAAATAACCCCCCCCCCCCCCCGCCACACACACGCGCGCGCACACACACATGCACACAAAAAAAAAGAGTCAATAATGGATGTTGCTATTAAAAAAAAAAAAAAAAAAAAAAAAAAAAAAAAAGATGAAGAAGAAGTCGGTGCATGTCTTAATATTTGGACGACCCCTAGGCCAAATCTAAGGGTATCATTATATAAGCTAGGCGTTATTACTAAAACATCGATAAACCTGCATATTACAATGTTTTTATTTTTTAAATTAGTCGGGAGGTGGTGATTTTCTTTTTTTTTTTTTTTTTTTTTTCTCTTTTTTCTTCTTTTTTTCTTTCCTTTTTTTTTTTCTTTTTCTTTCTTTTTTTTTAATGACTGTACATTGTTAAAAATTGCTTAACGATATTATTGATAGCCGAAGGCACTAGACTTTTGAAGAATTTTTCGAAAATTAAAAAATCACTATACCCTTTTCATTAAACTGGCACAATACAAAAGAAAAAAAAATCGCAATTTATAAATAAAATTCTATAAAATAGATTGATTTATTTACACTGTAAACTATTTGTAATTTATTACAGATGTCCAGTAAACAATAGCCTTTACTTTATGACAAACTATTCATGATGAAATATAGGATAAAAAGAGTTTTGTGTGCCTATAAAACTTAATCGTAAATGATTTGAAATGGGAAATCGCGTCCTAGTTGCAATCAAATGTTTTAAGTTTTACTGAAAATTACATTCTCACAGCTAAAGAAGAAGAAGAAGATACACACAGAAATGATATTTCACTTGTATAATCTTGGGAATTATAGAAAAATAACATTAATTTTAGATTTTTTGAGGATGTAAAAGGAAAAAAAAAAAAAAAAAAAAAAACTTTTTTTATTATTATTAACAATGTTGTTAAGCCTCCTAACACTCACGTCAGTGAAAATATACATTTAGAAAAAATAGAGTTACTGTTTGAAGCTGAATTATTTGATTAAAAGAATCAGTGCTATGTCAGCAATAATTATATACATATAAACAAAATGTTTTGATGAAATATTTGTTCTTATTAGACAGAAAAATTTTACATACATCAATTTTTCGATGCAAGAAGTAATTATGGAAAAATACATTCTAAGTAAGAACTATTTAATGTTTCACAACCAAAACTTTTTTTTTTTTTTCTACAGTCTGTCCTAAAAGTTCCAGTACTCCAACTTAAAGAACACAATGTCTGTGATTTTTTTTTTTTTTTTTTTTTAATATTAAATTTTATCGGCTACTTATCATTGCATAATTTCTTCAGTTTTTATCGTTTGCTTCTTTTCCCGCTCAAGTTGTGCGAGGATAAATTTTTATTTTATTTTGTTCTTCATAGTAAAATGAGTATATCACGCATTCAGAGAATTTCGCTGCTTGAGGCGTATTCTGAATGCAAATCGTATAAAAAATGGAAAGAAGTTTTGCGATATAAATATCCAGATAATGCTATACCGAGTAAAAATACGCTATATCAGCTCGTTCGACGATTTCGTAATACAGGTTCCGTGAAAGAAAAGCAGCGGAATGGAAGACCTAAAGTTGTTACACGAGCATTTCTGCAAGACACTCAAAGAAGCTAACATTGCAAACTACCCAAAACTTTGTCAGGCTTTTGGCACAAGAAATGGGCGTATTTCGCGGATTGACAGAAAAAGCTTTCAGAGTTTTGGATTTTTGTGGTTATCGTGTAAAAATGGTACAGGAGACAAAACCAACAGATATTGAGAAGAGGTTTCATTATTGTTGGTCGTTCCGCAGATTTATTCGAAACAACATCAAAATTTTGGATAAAGCATTTTTCTCCGATGAGGCATGTTTTCATTTGAGTGATCACCTGAACACGTAAAACTCTCGCTTTTGGTCATTGACTAATCCTCATTCATTAATGCAAAAACCTTCACATTCTCAATCTATATATCACTTAAAATAGTATCACTTAAAATTCTTGGACCTCTGTTTTTCGAATCAGCTGTTGTTTTTTAGGTTTAGAGGAGACATATCCCCACCTATTTGCTGCATTGTTAGAAGTGAATAAACGAGATTCCAGGCTCCAACAAGGGGGTGCAACAAGCCATACAAGTAATAAAACCATGGACAAGCTTGAAGTTTTTTTTTTTTTTTTTTGACAATCGACTCATTTCAAGAAATCTTCGGTCACCTCGAACTCCTGATATGACTATCCTGGACTTTTTTCTGTGGGAATATTTAAAGAACAAAGTTTATGCGGATAATCTTTTAACAATAGATGATTTAAAAATTCCCATTACACAAAGGATATAAGAAGTCACTCTAAGCATGTTAAAATGAGTTTCTAAAAATATACGCAAACGAGTTCAGCTTTGCCTCCTAGAAAAGGGTGGACAGTTTGACCATTTATTATAAATGTAAGTTCTGTATTTTTTCCTCCATTATTTTAAATGTGCTTTTATCATTACCATAAAAATAATCTTTTTAAGATTTGTTGTTTTATGAATAATAAATACATCAGCGTCAGTACTGGAACTTTTAGGACACACTGTATTATATTTTTAATTGCTTATAACTTTCTAAAATTTCCAAAACAATAGAACACTGGAATGAATTTCAAAGATAAATGTTTTATAAAATTTGAGCTGAAGTAGCGTTTTAACTGTAATTTTTCACCTGAATTTATAATATATATATGTACTTGAACACATAACTGCACATTTTGTTAAATCATGTAGATTTCCTGATGATGCCCTGTTAATCAGGGCGAAAAGCTTAGAAATATGTCTTTTTTAATTAAATGTGTTTTTAAACTTGTACGTGTTTTTAAAGTGCTTTATTCATACATATTAAATCTACTTTGGTACATGAGATTGGTTACAGTAGATAATCCTAACGACGAATCAACTAATATCACAATGTAAAAATACTTATTTAGATATAAAGCATTTTTAAATTGAGAGGGTTTACTGTTGCACTAGATCTATGCAATGAGCAGTTAGCCTCCTAAACTATATGCCTCCCGCGTGACTCTGAAACTTGGCAACAGTTTAAGCAGTAGACAGCGCCACTTTGTACAGATTGCGCGAATTTTTTATTCAATTGCCACTAAAAATTTTAAGAAGTGATATATATGGCATATGTAATCGATATTTCTTCCATTCGCATTTTATGTATGTAAAATCCCACTTTTAAAAATTTTTGGTGGCTGTTAAATAAAAAAGTCAAGCAATCTGTACCAGGTGGTGCTGTCTACCGCTTGAACTGTTGCCAAGTTTCCGAGCTACGTGGAAAACATCTAGTTTAGGAGGCTATGGCCACAGTTTGGAATTCAGTCGTTGGAGAAATGTTACCATAATTTTGATGAAAAATTTTCAGAATTTGTTAGACAGATCTAATCTGAGAAGTATTTGTCATGCGGTTGAAACTGCTAATACGCAGATGGTATTATAGTTTGTTCTGAAAAGTTGCATTTGAATTTCAAAATTTTTTTTGTAAATTCTGTTAAGATTGTGGGTGAGTACATTGCACTATACAGAGCTAAGCAGTGAGAAATTGGTGACGATCTGGGACTAAGCATTCTTGATGGTACATTTATATTTATGAAAATGTAGCACTTTTTTAGTTTAGAATTTTCGCTCAAATTTATAGAAATCTAGCACTTTCTTTAGGTTAATTTAACACCAGTTTCCAAAAACAAATTGGCAACACTGTTTGTAACATTAAATTTAATTTATTATAAATTTAAAATGTTCTCACGGCTTGAATATTCGTCGAAGCTGCTGTATCAGATAATAATTTTGAGTGGATGCAAAGTTGTCAGACTTAGGGATTTTCCCCCATTTTAGAGGAGTTTTCAAATTTCAGGGAAAATATTTGAGCACAGAGATTTTGGATAGGGGGAGCAGTTTGGAAACACGAAAAACTTTGGGGGAAAATATAGGGCTTTCTTTAAAATTACAAAAATATTATTTTTTCCTAAAATTATACGAAAAATGAAAAACAAAAGGTCAAATTTACCATATAAAAATGCATCGGTTCTTGATGCTATTTCAGAAATAGAAAAGCAACATTTTCAATCTTCTGGTTATAAAATTTATTCTGTTTTTTTCTTTTGTATTCCCTGATTAAAATATACATATATATATATATATATATATATATATATATATATATACATATATATATATTTGTTTTGTGTTTGCTGTAGAAAGTATAATGAATGTCTCATACGCATTGATTACCGCCTCACTTGAATAATCAAGTTAAAGTAACTTGAACCTGTGTAAACTTGGATGCTCTTCATCTTGTTAGCTTAAAATTAAACTTTCAAGCGTTAAATTAAACATCAAGTTTGATGCAAGTTTTTCGTATAGTCCAGAAGAACTCTTTTTATATACATATGGATTAAATACAAATGATTAGAGATGAGGACACTAGATTCAAAAGGTTACAGTTATTTAATTTTTTTTTCAAAAACTAGTATGGTGAAAATTATTTTTATAAATGGGATTTGCTTTTTTCCTTTAAAGAGCTTCCTTTGGGAGAAAATGTGAGTTTAAATTTCTAAATATTTTTTTGTTATTACATTTTTAGTATAAACTCAGTTGGAGATTTTTTTTTTTTAAGTCTTTGATTTGTTGAAATTTCAGAACTGTTTGGTGAAATTGACTTTCGAACATTTGGAAACAATGAACGTATGCATGGTTATATTTTCAGGGAGAAATTGCTTCTCGACAGAGTGTAATAGCGATGCTAAATTCGAAAAACTTTTCCCTAGATTCATGAAAAGTTGGAAAACAAGCATTTTTCTCCTATTCAACCAAGCAGAGTATTCTCCACGATGGTGAACAATACGAAAGGTGGCGTGTCTGTATCCATCATGCCAATATTTTAATTTATTCCATAATATTGTTAATACCCTCCTCTTTTATACATCACTTTTCTGGAAAGCAGAGTTCCCAACTTTTATAATTTATTCACGAGCATTTTTAGCCCCGCCTCTTTTTCATACAGGAAAATTTGAAAAATGATTTTCTTCTTATTTAATCGTTGTCACATATTAAACAGGAATAATCTACGAAATTTCTTGTGCGGAAAAGAAGGCGGAGCTAAAATTGCTCGTGAATAAATTTTAAAAGTTGGGAACTCTGCTTGAAAGATATCGTTTTCATTATTTAATCATAATTACACATTGTAGAATATTTCACTTAAAATAAAGTATCGTAAAAAAACAAAGTGGGTACTCACAGTGCTCCGGAATAAATTAAAATGCTGGCATGTCTCCACTTTATTTCTAGTGAAACTTTTTTTCAAAATGTAATTAACATTAAATAATCTTTAAGAAAATTGTGGGTAAAAAGGGGGCGGGTCTTATCAATGCTTTGGAATAAATTAAAATGTTAGCATGTCTGCCGTGTTAAAAAATAGCTTTGAATAAGTAAATATTTTAATTAAATGCGTTTTAATTAAATACATTAAAAAGCATAAGCATCTTTGGGATGTTCGAAGTAGTTTAAATTCTAGACAATTTAGCGATCACTTCAATAAATATCAGTTTTTTAGTAATTGTTTGCAGTGGTTTTTCAGTGTAAACGATTGCTCAATTTTTCTATTGTATATATATATATATATATATATATATATATATATATACATAAAGCTTATCAGTTATGGGACCTCGGAAATTCTATCTTTCTGATACATTCTTTTGTAATCAATGGTGCAACTAATTTAAACAAATATTCAAAACTTTCAGTGTCTGTCCTACATGCGATATAACTCCGTGGTTTTGAAACAAATTTTTAGATGCTATTAAAGCTTGATATTTTATTAAAATTAAAATGAATAAAAAACACTTAGATAAAATTCTTTATTGATTATAATATATATATTAATAAAATTCATTATCTTAATATGAATTGCAACATTTCTGTGCTAGTTTTTATACTGTGTTACAATCGATTTTATTTTTGATGTGTTGGTATTATCATTATCTATTATATGCTAAAATTTTAATGTTAAAATTTATTATATCTCTTATATATATATATATATATATATATATATATTAATTTTTTAAATAATCGATTTCAGGTAATAATAATAATAATAATAATAATAACAATAAGTAAAGGAGAAAGAAAAAGATAAAAAAAAAAAAAAAAAAAAAGAAAAAAATTGTGCACACTACACAATCGCGGAAAAGTATTCTCTTGAATAAGTTTTTAATAATGTCCTGAAAGATATTTCCTTATTTATGTTATTTTATTTATTTATTTTAATTTTAATTAATTAATCTTTTTTTTTTAATTTGTTTATTGAAAAACTAAATAAAAATAACATGGTTTAACTCTAAAAGAAGTTTATGTTACACATTTCTCTGTTTTGTGATGTAAATATATATATCTTCAGAAAGTTAACTAGTTTAATTTAATATAAGTAGCACATATTTTTGCCTTTCAATTAATAACATTTATTAATATCACAGTAATTGCAAGAGAGAATCGTTGAAAAGGGGAACCCAAGTTTCAGAAGGCCCAATCCCTTTCCATTGAATATTCCGTAATTTCCTCTTACTGCCAAATAAAAGAAGCATCTTTTAAAAAATGCGCATTTATATCTGAAATTTCGTAATTAACATTAATAATGAGTACATATTAATTTGTAATTAATTACTGATTTTTTGGAAAAATATTTGAACTTTTTAAAAATGAAATCGTTTGAAACCCTTTATGATGATACACCCTCGTTACATAATATTGCTTAGACATTTCTGCCTTCATTGCTACTACAATTTTTATAAAATTATCTCTATTGTATTCGATCACAACACAATACTATAAAAATACTATAAATATATTTCTGCATGAAATCAGTGGTGGCAAAAAAGTCAAAATTTTTTTTTCCTTGACAGTGTCCTGAAAAATGGACGGAGAGTACGACCCCCTCTAATAGGGCCTTTACTCTCAAACTTCTACTTACAAAAGGAAAATGCTCATTGCTGTGCCTGTTCACATGGGATCCGGACATAATATCGCGGGACAAAATATCGCGTCAAAATAATTATATGATCCATTTGAAAATTTGCATTTGTGTCATGTGTGATCTCTAGTGGGGGCCACAAGGTCTTATACATATGAATTAATTAATTAAAATAAATAAATATATAAATAAATATATCACAGAATTTAATTTCATTATTTTATCTACATTTAATTTTAAATTATTTTATTATTTGCTTTTCACCATTCAAAATACATTTTAAAAGTATTGTACATCACTGTTGACATCAAAGCTGAACACTGTTCACAAACCTGAATTAAAATTTTTAAAATAGATATACACGTTTGAATTCGTTATGACTAATCTTGACAAAGTTTATAAATATAGTCTTTAAAGTTTTTTAAGCAAAATCTATAAAAAATTTTGTGGTGGGTTTGTCTGTATGTCAGTGCTCTGACTAAGGTATGTGTTGCAATGAAATTTGGTACAATATTATTAGTAATTACCAACTCTTTTTTGCTTTCAATTCATTTATGTGAGCGATATTTTGTCCTCGCGAGATTTTGTCGCGAGATTTTGTCCCCAACAATGTTCTCATCTTTTTTTCTAAAAAGTGACGAGTAATAAATATTTAGTAACGCTTTTAACAAGTAGTAGTTTGAGAGTAGACACGACAATTTTTCGAACAAACAACTTACGGGCCGATATTTACTCCGACGTTTTCTGATGAAAAGATAAAGGAGAGTTGTTGTAAATTTCAAGAATACTCATTTATTCACAGCAAAGTTCATGATCTGCTTCTTCGTTTTATTTTTTTAAGTATTTTTCAATTAACTATGTAACTGCCGTGTATGTATGAATTAAACAAATGAAAATACAAAGTGCAAAAAACATATTTAGTCATTTTGTGTTGATTTGACAACCTGGAAATATTTATGATACTATTATTGAATGTGTCGTGTTTAAATTGGGTAGAAAATATTGTATAAAAATAGTGGTAGCAATAAAGACGAAATTTTATCATTCCTGAAAGCGACCAGGGAAATTGGCGGGGATTACGTACCCTGACGGGTTCGTACTCCCCACTTTAACACTTTCAGGGCCGGTGATGCCACTACAGCATCACGTAATTTTAATTTTCAACTGCAAAAACTCATCCAGGAAATTTTTTAGCAAAATTTTACTTCTATAACATAACAGGTTTCGGAAGCTTCGGATACTATTGGATGGAAGCACCTGTGACAAAAGCCAAGCATCTTCCTCTGCCTAAGGGGGAAATTAAATGTTAACTTTTAGTAATTTCTAAAATTTTCAAATTTAAAGTCATTTTTTTTTTTTTTTTTTTTTTTTTACAGTATAGTATATTGGCCTAGAAAATAATACACGAACATTAAAAGACAAGAAAACTCTGGAAAATTAATTATCAAAGCATTTAATTAGTAGATGTGTAGGTTACAGATTTTGGACATTGGTGACCTGTAGGTTACAGATTTTGGACATTGCAGATCAGTAGGTTACAGATTTTGGACATTGCTGTCCTCTATGTTATTATAGTTTTGACCTTTCCAAAATTAAGATGTGCTTAATTAAATTAAATGATTAAATTATTAATTTAATCATTTAATTTATTAATTTAATTATTAATTTAATCATTTAATTTAATCATTTAATTAATTTAATTATTAATTTAATTAATTTGCTTTAAATTCTTAAGATTAAGAACGTAGTTTTTATTGGTTCTATAATTAAGCATAATCTCGAATTAAATATAAAAAAGATACTCCGATGTTAATATATATATACACATACTTGCCAACATCCTAATTAATATTCCGTAGTGTTAATAGTCATGCCCTTTTTTACACACCAAAAAACTTTTAAAGTAATATTCTCCAAATACAATTACGATTAAATAAGAAGAAAAATACTCTAAGAAGATACTGGTGTGAAAAAGAAGGCGGAGCTAACAATACTACGGAATATTAATTAGTATGTTGGCAAGTATGTATACATAGCTGCCAATATTTTAATTTATTTCGGAGTACTTTTAGCCCCGCCTTTATTTCGCACCACTTAATTTATAAAAAAAATTTCTCCAATATACAACTTCGATAAAATAAGATAAAATTCTTTTAAAAAATAAGTGGTACGAAATAAAGGCTGGGCTAAAAATACTCCGGCATAAATTAGAATATTAGCAGCTATGTATATATGTATATATATTGCCCGTTTCGACATAGTATTTCAATAAACACCCAAATTTAACTTCTAGGGTAAGCCATTGGTCTTCTCAGGGCAATAGGGATAAAGACTCGGAAAACAACGAGCGAAAAATACGCTCCTGAAGGCAGCGGGGCCCGGAGAGAGTTTCTAAGCGATTTCAATGGAATTTTTTTTTTTTTTTTTAAGTTTATTTTTATAAAGTGAAAATTGTTGTTCTTTTTTATATTATTCATTTAAATATAGTGACCAGCGACGCGTGCGAAGCATGCTAATAAAAAATAAAATAAAAACAATAGTTTATTTTTTCAAAAAAAATTAGCATTTTTTGAATTTATCATTTATTGAATTAGAAATTTATCGATATTCCAACTATTTTTATTAGAAATTCTGTTTGTATATGAATATATATTTACAGCTTAAATTTAAACCCTTTTGTACTTTTCAAGAAATGACATTCTTTGAAACAGAATAAAAGCCTGTTTATTATAAACATAATTTTTATTTTATGTTATTTTATTTATTTATTTATTTATTTATTTACATTAAGAAATTAAACATTATTTTCATTTATTATTTACAATTTATTTTTTTTTGTAAATAAGTTTTACACATTAGAATTTTAAATTAATTATTCAAAAAATTTTATTCTAGAAATTCTTTTTTTAAGTATATCCACCGGAAAAAAATAAAACTCCTTACTGAATGTATTTTTCTACGACTATACCTTTGTGACAAAAGTTTAAATAAAACTGTTCGAGGCACGAGAAATCTCCACATGAGGTATTCTCGTTAAGTAAAATTTCGTGATACATTTAATTCAATTTAGTTAATTTTTTTGTTGTTGTTGTTTTGGAAGAAAGGCTTCGTACGGTGCAAGCGTAGTTGTCAGGCTTTGTGACTTTTCACCCTAATGATAATTCCAGGCGCTTTCATTTCATACAGGAAATTTCACTAAACAGAATGAAATGTAGTAAAATATGGCAACTATGGGTGCATAACAAATTTAAATGAATCGTGGAACTTTGTATTTAAAAATAATAATAATAATAACTAAATTAATACTTCGAATGGCAGTAGGACATAATTTACTCTACCTTATTATAATTCCCAACTGTACAAATTCGTTAAGCAAATTTTCTACAACACACACACACACACATATATGTATGTTATATATTTTTTTTTAACTCGGAGAAAACTACTACATTTTTATAAGTAGTGTTGCCAAATACAGGATTTTTTTTTTTTTTTTTTTCTTTTAATCAATAACATTTCTTTTACATAATGGACGATTATTCTTCGAAGTTATTACACAACCGTTACAATTTATAAAAAGTCCCTAAAATCGCAACACTGTTCATAGGTTTGCTACTTGTTGGTTAGTTGATTCTAGTTTTGAAAACTTTAAAGAACAAGTAAATTGTTATAATCTTTTAATTTAAAAACAGCGTTATCCACAACTGGCACAATCTTACAGTCTCAATCTTAATTATACAATACCTTACTTATAATGTCTGATGAGGTAATATTAAGGCTATAAGATTGACTATTTTAAATTGCAACCTGCCAAAAATTAAACAAGTCTTTTATCTTATTATTCTTGTGTATCTATGTCTTATCATACTCAAATATACATTATACATAAACTAGCAGTTTTGCCAAAATATGAGAACAATATTTTAAACACCCAATAGCTTAGTGTAAGAATAATAGCTATCTAGCATTCACGAGGAAAGTAGGAAGAAATTATTGCCTAAGTAATCATTTGAATTCTACTTTGTAATTAGCTGACAATTTAGAGCTTTTTTACGTGTAAATCAGGTCAGTAACACAGTGCTATCAATTACTAATATTGTCTAATATAATTTTTTATATCACTGATTTTTACTGAATATACATATTCTTTGTCCAATATTCTTTATCCAGTATTCCAAATTGTCTCCTAGAGAGGTTTTCACTGCTAAAATTTAATATCTGGAACATAGATAAGAAAAAAACATTTTTTTTTTTTTTTTTTTTTTTTTTTTTTATATTGATAAGGTGTCCAAAGTGGGCGAATATAACTGATAAAGTACTGAGATAATTGATATGAAGTACTGTTCTTATTTTAGAGATGATCAAATGTCCTCAATAGGTTGCATTTTTTATTATTTTCTTTTATTTTCATGTCCGTCGAAGTTCAACCAACGTGACCTTTTTTTTAGGGATGTATAGTTTGTACAGTCGAAGGAAAAAAAAAAAAAAAAAATCGCAGCACTCGCTGTAATTTCATTATTAATTGACGCAAAAAAAATTTAAAAGACACCATTCAACAGCAAATTAAATGCACTTTTCGAAAACGCTGTCGAATTTTTAATTAGGGGTTATCTATATATTAAAATAAGCGCCAAAGTTTGACTTCATATTCGAATTTCTGAGAGTCTGGCTGTGCGGAAAAGTATACTGTTTTTATACTTTATCATTAGTATTTATAGAGTTATAATCAAAAATGTGTTAGGGGGTTATCTGTAAATGTAGAAAAATAAAATTAAGATCTTATGAAAAATAGACAAAATTTTATTGTTTTACACCGGTAATCTTTCAGGAAAAAAAAAAAAAAAAAAAAGATTTATAAAATTAAAGAAAACATTGATCGTTTTCCAGTTTCTTAATTATCCTGAATTCAGTTCCTTAGATTTGTGTATACTTCAGTACTTTTTTAGATAATTTTAGGTCTATTTAAATACATTGCACTTGCGATTTGTCCCGACTGTACTCTTGGAAAAAAGTGCAATATTTTTCAAGTAAAAATGTCTATTATGGCTGTACTGATCACCAATAAAGCTTAAATTTTCTTTCGTAGGTGTAACCTAGTATACGAAATGAAATAATATAAATATATATATACAACAACCATACTTGTCAACATCCTAATTAATATTCCGTAGTGTTAATAGTCCTGCCCTTTTTTAGACACCAAAAAACTTTTAAAGTAATATTCTCCAAATACAATTACGATTAAATAAGAAGAAAAATACTCTAAGAAGATACTGATGTGAAAAAGAAGGCGGGGCTAACAATACTACAGAATATTAATTAGTATGGTGGCAAGTATGACAACAACGCATAAACTAAATCTTTTCGGATAAATTATTGTAAGTGTTCATGAAGTAAATATTAAACAATTTTAATCGCACTTATCAGTTTTGGGTCAGTTGAACTCTTTGGAGCTGTACGATTCGTTTTATAATTTCTCTGAAAATATAATTTCTTAATAAACCCTTTCGCGACTGCAGGGATGGAACACGGGCGCAGAATTCATACCACTATGAATGTAAGAAAATTGTCTACCTCTTAAATCAACGATATTATAGGTATGAAAATTTCTTAAACAGATTCCGGTATGAATTCGGCGCCCGTGTTCCATCCCTGCGACTGCTGACGTAGATTCACGTCATTTGAAATCGACAATTTTTACATTTAACCCATTTTTCTATTCAAAACAGTAACCCCGCCTATTTAGTTATTTTGTTTCTTTTAAGTATTCCTTTAAAAGATTTAAAATTCATCAACAGTAACCGATGAAGTATATACCACTTGTGCAGATTTTTTTCAACATAAAAGAAGGGGTTTAACACGAATACTCAATGTCATATTTATTTTTCTTTTCTGTATTGTTTTGTTTTGAAGAACGATGAAGGCGAGGCTTGTCTTCTTTAGAAAACAGGAATTCTTGATGCTAACACTCATGTCTAAAAATACTCATTTTTGTTTCAATTCTTTGCATTTAACGTTGTTGTTATATAATTTGGCCAATAAATAAATAAACATATTTTGTTTAATTTTCTTTGTTATTTTTAAAGATTTGATTTGTTATCTCATGCAAAACTTTATAAGAGAAGGCCCCCTAAACCACTCCAACATTAAGATTTATTTATATCTCGAAAACTAATAAATGGAATGAGCTGCAAATTTGCACACCCATATTTTACAGCATTAGGATTCATTTTATGTAAAAGTCAATATAGGTCATAATTCATAATTTTTATGAATATGAATTCATTAATATTTTCAGAATCAAAAGTAATGATGCATTATGTTTGGGTTTCTTCATTGTATCTCGTAAATATATATATATATATATCGATCAAGTTATTTTTTGTGAAGATAAGAATAAAAGTTTGAAATATGAATTTAACATTAGCACCTTCCAACTTTGAACGATTATAACTCTGAAAAAATAAGTAAAATATACAACCAATATTGTCGCGATCGGAGAAATTCAAATATAAAATAAAAATGGGGCATTACCATTGACAAAAATCAATGTTGGTGCGCGTTTTAATATGTACACGACCCCCCCCCAATCCAAAATTTCAGTTCATTTTCTGAAACTACTCACAATTCCCCGTCGAATGATACCTATTACATTCTTCTACATCTATTAGCAACGAAGTTAGGTCGAGTGCTGCGATTTTGTTTTTCCCCGACTGTACTGTCAGCCAAAAAAAAAACGCCATCCCCACCTAATTTCGCCGTAAATTATCGTGGAAACATGCGACTGGTACCGATCAGTTTGTAATAAAGTCTAGTTTATAATGTTATAGTTAGATTTTACTTAAGGGGTCGTCTACATATTAAAACTGACATCAACTTCATTTTTTCAATGGTAACTCCCCTTTTTAATAATTTATTTGAATTCTTTGGATCAAATCATCACGGAAAATGGTATAGTTTATATATTCCGCTCAATTTTTCATAGAGTTATAAGCTGTCAAAGTTTGGGGATGCTAATGTTAAATGAATGTGACAAACATTAAATCATATCTTCCGAAATAATTATGATATTTAAATTCTGTTTTTTTTTATTCGTTAGAATGAAGTGACCCAAACATATTCCATGGAAATTTTTGCTAAAGAAACATTTTTTGAATTATGAAAATTATTAATAAATTTATATTTGAAAAAATTATGAATTATGACCTATGTTAATTTTTGCACGAATAGAACGGGCATCATCAAAAACATGGGTTTCCAAATTTACAGCTCGTTCCTAACATTATTTTTTGAGTTACAGTGATATTTCACTTTTTATTCCTGTTAGGGGGCCGTCACTTGTTATAATCTGTATCCTCTATAAGTAAATGTTTGTATATAATTTGACGGAAACTATTTTAATTTACCTTTATGTTATTTTTATTGTTTCCTAAGCAATATTTCGATGTTTATTATACAAATTGGCATATTTGTGTAAAGTTATCACAATGTAGGCGAGGGATTGTGAAAGAATTTCAAAAGAAAAGAAGCCTCTGATTCGCTGAAACACTATTTAAAAAAAAAAGACTAATTTGCGTATTCCTATTTGACTCTATATGTGACGCTGGTATGCATAAAGCAAAATGGTATTTACTACATCGATTATTGAAGACAAAACTTAAATGATTTAATTACAAATATGCAAAATTATTTTGTTTTATATTATAAAGTTTTAGAAAATTTGTGAAAAGGCGTGGCCTACGGTACAAGAGAGGAATATATCCGATCCTAATATGTTAAGACTTTCTTCATAAGTATTAAATATCTTTTTCTAGTTTTTCGCTGCTAAAATTCTATTTTAACCCCGTTACACTTTTTTTCGAATTTCAATATTCAAGAGTACATACACCTCTAGTTAAATATCAAGTTTTAGAAAACACGGAACAGCGAAACTGATTGCATGAAACAGCAATTATGTATTCGACAATCGTTTTATTATTATTAGGAATATTTAATAATTTTAAAAAGATTTTTTACCATGAATTTTCTGTTTAAATTTTGTTGTGACATATTTGCATTTGGTTACTGTACCGTTTGTAAGCTTTGTGTTATTTAAAATTTATCCCATAATGTAACATAATAAAATATCAAATTTCTATTAAAAGTTTTTTAATACAGAATCAAAAAATGAAAAATTGCTTTTTTTTTTTTTTTTTAAGTTTATAAGATCTATTATTGGAACATAGCTCAATAGTATTTATTTTCAATTTCCTAATCACGAAATCAAAGTCACAGGTATTATTTAATAAAAATTTAAAACAAAGGAATAGTCTTATTACTTTCAAATATATAGATATTGATCTTACAGAATCCTGAAATTTCATTTAAAAGACTTTAATCGTCTAAATTTAAAAATTCAAAATAAAATAAATTAATCTAAATGCTTTTAAAGTTGAAACGGGAAGATTTCAAAATATATGAAAATTGGCATTTGTGTTTTGAACATTTTGGTGCGACAGATATTAAAAACAATATTTTAATGATGAGCTGAACCTGAGCTTAAGAGAGGGCGGATCCAGCTATTTAGCACAAGTGATATCACCTGACTAAAACCAGAATAAACAACATTTTAATTTATTCCGGGGTATTTTTAGCTCACTGTTATTGGCTTTTATTTTTTTTTTTTTTTATTTATTTTTTTTTTTTTTTTTAGAGAAATTTATCTTACTTAACATAGATTTTTACTTTTTACCGGTATCCACATGTGACCTTCAGCATTAGCATTTAAATGAGGAGTCATCATCTTCTTCTAAAGCAAATTTTAAATAAACTTAAAATCATACATATTTGTGAAAATCCAAACAGATTTTTCCTACTAAGAAAGCCATTACACACAGAAATACATGGGTAATCGGTCACTTATACGCCAGTTCACACCACAATATATTGGTAGGTAGGTAGGTTGGGTTTAATGTCGCACTACTACTGTGCTATGGGTAATTGGCGACGGTCTGGGACGCACCCCTACGATGGTCCGGAGGCACGCCATCGTAATTTTTATCGTTCACGGAGACGATGGCTTCCCTGCTTCTGTTCCCATAGTTTATTGTTCAGATTATTTATTTATGTATTTTTATGTTATTTATTTTATTTTATTATTATTATTTTCTTTCTTTCCCCCCCCCCCTTTTTTTTTTCTTTTCTTAATAGAGTAATGTAACATTTTTACCTTTTCATCTGAAGATTTCGATTAAGGGTAGTCCGCCTTTCTACACCCACCGTCCACTTCGGTATCTGTGTTAAGAGCAGAATTTTAGAACATCCCATTAAGTAGTAGGATTTATTATTTTGCATATTAATTTGTTACACATTATAAAATATAAAAGCAAAAGAATATCGTGGAGATTTATGTAAAAGTTTTTAATAATGTCATGAAAAAAAAATAATTAATTAAAAAAATAAATAAATAAAAATAAAAAAAATCTGTTGTAATATTTTTAAAAAGTCAATTAAGTTAAAGAAAATGAAAGTACTGCAGTATCAGAACAAACTCCCATTGTCACTGTGAAACGGGCGTGGGAACCAGGTTGAGTGCCACCGTTTCAGACAATTATACGGCAGCTTGAGTTAAAATAATTTTGAATTTCCAAACAAATTTAAAACCATTTACCTTATTTTTTTTTCTTTTGATAGATATTTTAATATCTATTCAAGCTGTTTAATTTTCTTCGTATGAAGTGAATTATTTGATGTTTAATCAATGGAAACCAATAAAAATCTTTTAATTCATAAACTAACTCAGAGAGTTCTGTGAATTAGTCATTTTTTTATTTTATAATTAACATTTCTGAAATTTTTTTCCGGTGTGAAACCTAATAAATAGTGTATACTGGGTGGTAGATCATGATTTATATATTCTAAATGTATAGACGGACCCCTAATACATTTTAACGTGTAACTTTATTTAGAATTGATTTAAAGTATATAAATAGGTATGAAGTCAAAAATAGGGGTTGCCATTGAAGAAAATGAAGTTAATGCCAGTTTTAATATGTAGACGACCCCCTAAGCCAAGTATAACTATACCGTTATAAACTAGACGTTATTACAAATCGATCGGTACTAGTCAAATATTTCTACGATAACTTACGGCGAAATTAGGTGGGGGGGGGGGCGTTTTTTTTTTTTTTTGGCTGACTGTACATATGGGCCTATTTTCTCCGTTATAATTCGTGTTTTGGCTTCAGAGCAAAGAGCCTTGCTCAATTGCTTTAAAATAAAACAAAATAAACATTTTCTTTACTAAGACAATTTTATAAACTTTGATAGCAAAATGAGAAACATCTCGCTTTAAAATCGTAAGATATTTCTACTGATGCATTTTCATTGGTTGTAATAATAGTTATGTTAAACCTCTGTATACAGACTTCGTTGAATGGTTTAAAAACTAATCCGTACAGTCTTCCTAGATTTTGCTATATTTTTTATTTAATATTCACCAATGATTTTTAGAAGTAACATTTGATGTAGATAATAGATGATTAAGCTTCGAAGAGATAAGTCAACCGCTACACTTAAAATTAGCGGTGAATATTGAATAAAAATTTGGCAAAATCTGGCAACACTTACTATGTATACTGGAACAGTGCTGCCAGGCTTTGTGACTTTTTTATTGACTGATGACCTATAGTTTTGAGAAGTGATATTGTATATACGCAAGAGACGAATCAATGCAAAGAATCGTCAACTGTGTATACAGAATAATACTTCTCAAAATGATTGGCGAGTATTGAAAATAAAAAAGATGGCGCAAAATCTTGTAACACAGTTTTGGAATGTCCTTTGAATTTGATTTAAAAAAATTCACAACGGTTATGTATACTTGAAAACATTTACATATATTTAAAGACGATATTTGTCAAAATATTATATAAGTGCGTTTACAAATACTTACAGTTTCATTATACGAATTGAAGAGAACCGAACTTTTCGGTACGCAGAAAAGAATGCACCCATTACTGAATGACACCGTTATTTCAATTTTATCAACACTATTGAATATCAGTTCATATTCAGTTTTTTTTTTCATGTTAAGTAACTTTAAGCATCTTCAGTAACCAATGTTCTCAGAAGAAAAAAGAAAGTGCTTGAAGTGTGTGAAATTGTTCTTTACAATTTATGGTAATACCTAAATTTAAGAATTATGCTAATTTGTAAATGACTGTAAAAACAATTACATTATTAATAGAAAAAAACTATGGTAAATAGAAAGAAAATTTTGACTTTAATTAATCTGTAAGCTTAGGCAAAAACAAGTGCTTTGTAAACGTAGGTCCTGATTAACGCATCGTCCTGCGGTTAACAAGGTTGGGTACCAAAATAATCTTGCTCAGTAACAAGTTTATATTAAATTGTTATATTAATAGTTAAACGAAACAGATTGATTTTGTTTCTAAATTTTCAGTTAGTACATGTAAATCTATATTTTTGATTAGGTTTTATTATTACTCTTACTTTGTGCAGGCAATTACTGCAAATGCTCAAGGTGTCATGTCACTAACACTGCATTCTGTTAAGTTTAGTTTATGTGGATGTGGATGTGGATGCATAATTGCATACATACATCTGTTAATGAATTTTGTAACACAGTTTTAGATTTTGTTCTAATGGACTACCACCTTTTTAATGGACTACCATCTACTTAGTATTCTAAAATAATATGAATTTAACGTGCAAAAGTAAACACAGCTTTTACACGAATGTTGAGAATAAGACAATCACAAATCATGTTTTTAAATATATAAAACACTTCACTACTAGAAATATATCCAGGAGGTAATACAGTTGAACCCCTCTAATCTATCATCTTTGGGATTTCAGGCATGGTGGAAACGCAAAAAAGATCGGAGCATCAGAACAGGGCCCGACTTAGTCTATCTGGAGCCCCGGGACAAGCCTATTCTGGGGGGCTCCCTTGCAGTGGCATGAGAGCTCTTTAGGTTGCAGAATTTTTGCATGGGCCCAGGGCATTTGCCCCGTATGCCCTGCCATTAGTCAAGGCCTGCATCAGAAATACAGAAAAGTACGGATTTACCGTAAAATAAACAAGCTCTGAACTAAAAAATGACTGGATTGTTCTCTATAGTAAAAACATTGTAATAAACTGCACAAAAGCTTTCTTATTACAGAAAAACTGCAATACTGTGTGTATTTATGTACACTGCGCATACATATATACTGTCATTCATATACATATACATTGGCATTCATTCATACATGCATTCACTATTGAAACAAACCTGACACCATGATGGGTTACCAGCGATTAATCCAGCCTTCACTAGCTACGAACTGGAATCCAGTTTCTAATAATAACAGGAGACTTGGCGTTGGAATATTAAAACTCAAATAAACTACTACTTCAGAAACGCCAAGAGAAATATTTTTGCGATGCATACAGCTGTTTCGGTAGCCTTAAGCGTACCGTCTTCAGTGCAAAAATAATCTTCTTTTTGCACTGAAGAAGAGGATTCTTTTTGCACTGAAGACGGTACGCTTAAGGCTACCGAAACAGTTGTATGCATCGCAAAATTTTTCTTTTGGCGTTTCTGACGTAGTAGTTTATTTGAGTTTTAAAATCCAGTTTCTAGTTAATAATATAGTTATATATTTTGTTATCCAGTAATAATAATGAAAGTTTTAATCAAATGTAAACTTCGGTATTAATATACTTACTACTTTTTAGAAGTAATATCTTAATTTTATGCAAATTACACATTGTGCAAAAAAGCATAACCTCTTCAGAAATATTTAACACATAATTTATCCTCTTTATTTTATCAAAAAACAAGTTACACAGTCATAAAGTCATAAGTCGAAATAGCATAACGCCTGTTAATGCTAGATGCAAAAATACAGGTATCGTCTCCAAAAATAGCCAATGAGGTATGAGGGTAGCGGGCATATCATTAATATAAAGGTTGAAACGTTTGGGGCTAATTTTAAAGTCTTGAGGACCGCCAAAAATGGCAAAAGAGTTCCGTGAAAGAGTGTCTTTCACCCTCACGTGGAAGTTTCTATCGAGTAGGTAGCTTTGAATTAATTTAATGAGAGGAGGAGGGAAGTTATAATTAATAAGTTTAAAAATCAAGACTGTAGTCAAAACTTTATCAAACCCGTTCTCGATGCCGAGGAAGACTGCAGCGGTATATTGCTTCTTAATTTTGCCGGTGGTAATAGGCTTAACAAGTTTGTATACCTGATGAGGGGCGGTTGGTTGGTTGGTTGTAGGATTTAAGGCCGATTGACTCCTGATGTGTCCTAGGCCTAGAGGGGGAATGCACTCCGTGGGGGTCTTTCTAAGGGGTCCTAGCCCGTATTTACGCAAGTTTCGGAGGAAACCACGGAAAACTCCGAACGGCTAGGTCGATGAGCGCGACCTGGGATCGAACCCGGCACCTCCCATCTACCAGCTTTGAGCGCAGAACCGCTCCTGATGAGGGGCGGAGAGGCCACTACAGAAACCAAACTGATCAGGGATAATAATATTATTTTTTAAACTGTGAGAGTCAATTTGTTGAGCAAGAAAAGCTTCGAAGAGTTTACTTAGAGAATTTAAAAGGGAGATTGGACGGTAACTCGAAGCCCTATCAGGAAGTTTGACACTTTTTAAATAAGAGCAATAGCTGCAGTTTCCCAGTAAAGGGAAGAATAATTAATTAAAAAAAAGTTTTTTAAATAAATAGGTAATAACTGAAAAGAGAACGTCATCAATTTATTTTATTTTAATTTTGTCCATGAATTCCGGTGGCAGTATAATTTAAATGATCAGAATTACCTTGCGCTGGAAACGGTTAAAGGTACGAACCCTGGCAGTATTCGTACTCCCTGTGGATGCTATAAATAATGCTATTAATACTATTACTACTATTAATAATAAGGATACATACTGCTACTACTACTAATAATAATAATAAAATTCTTCATAATTGCTGGGAAATAATACACAAGTGCTAAAAGGTATTCTCTAGAATAAAAAAATTAAGTCCTGACAGATTTCTCCTGAATATTATTTTTGAAAATAAATAAATAAATAAATAAAAATAAAAATAAATAAATAAATAAATAAATAAATAAAAGGAAAATTGTTTAACTCTATCAGAAATTTACACATTTCTGTGCTCCGTAAAAAAGATATAATATCTTCATATATATTTGTATATATATATATATATATATATATAGTTCTTTAGTTATTTTTGTTACTTATTTTCAACTTTTATGACTGAAAACATATATTATAATTTCTTATATATATATATATATATACATACTTGCCAACATACTAATTAATATTACGTAGTATTGTTAGCTCCGCCTTCTTTTTCACACCAGTATCTTCTTAGAGTATTTTTCTTCTTATTTAATCGTAATTGTATTTGGAGAATATTACTTTAAAAGTTTTTTGGTGTGTAAAAAAGGGCAGGACTATTAACACTACGGAATATTAATTAGGATGTTGGCAAGTATGATATATATAATCCAAACTGAAAAATTTCATTTCAGGATTTTTCATCAGAAATTTATTTTTGAAACGTGTTAAAAAAAAAATAATAATAATATTATCATTCATTTATTCTCCATTCTCATACCTACCAACGTCCTAATTAGACGTAAAATTGTTACTAGCCACCCCTTTTTCTACAACAATGAATTTTTAAAGTAATTTTCTCCAAATAAATGTAATTACGATTTAATAAGAAGAAAATTTCTTTAAAAACGAAAGACTGGTGTGTAAAAAAGGCAGGTTTTAAGTGTTTTACGATGTATTAATCAGAATTTTGGCAGATATGCATTCTTCCATCTGCTTTAATAGAGATCGAACCTTCGCGTTATCATCTGTACTTCCACATCGGAAGTTATTCTTTTTCAACGGCTACTTGACAGTTCAGTGACTGCGGAATTCTTCCGATGGTTCGAGGAATAAAATAATGAGGAAAATAAGTTCATCAGGGTTACGCATGATTTTATCCATACCCGGTAACATTTAGAATTTGTTTCGAAGTACTGTTAGCCCCACACTTCTTCACACCAGTATATTTTTCTTCTTATTTAATCGTAATTATATATTGAAGAAAATTTTTATAAAATCTAACTGGTGTGAAAAAAAGGTCGGTACTAATGGTACTCAGGAATAAATTATAAATATTACCATATTTATTTCATTCAGAAATATACAGGACTACTTCAACGATGAAGTTCTTCCTGGACTACTTCAACCATGATATTCTATCTGAACAGTTCATTCAATATGCATATGAATGGCAAAATAATAAAACATAAACCACAAGGGACACAACTTACCCGCTTATTACAGAATGAGCAACATATACATAGATATGCAAAATTTCTTATTTCTTCGGAGCAGTGCTAGTACTAATAATGTTTTTACTAAGACATTTTTTAAGGCGTTTTCGCGTACATATAATGTCAAATAAATAAGATTATTGTTCAAAATAAGCAGTATTAAAAACAGTGAGTTAATAGTGAGTAGCATTGCTGTTGAGAAAACTATTGAAAGTTTTAAACTGGTAAAAATTTAAGGAATAAATTTAATATAACAGAATGTAAAAAATCAATATTTATTAAACCATATATTTAACGGCATCCTTCTGCTCTCCCCCCCCCCCAAATCCTTGTTTTTTTTTTTTTTCTATCTCATCTTCCATCACGAACCTAATTTTCATCTGTTTTCTACTTCTGTCATCTAACGATGCTAGGTGATGACCTTAGGTGCTTCCGAACCAAGCTCCTCGAACTGAATATTTGTTAAACACAATAATAAAATTCTGGCGCAGAACTCCTACCGGAATTTCTTTAGAAATTTTCAGTACTAATAGAATCGTTGGTTTAACAAAAAGACGTACTTGCTAACATCCCAATAAATATTCTGTAGTAATCTTTAGCCACGCCTTTTATTTCACACTAATATTTCCATACTTGCCAACCAGCTCATTAATAACCGTACAATTGTTAACGCCACCTGAAAAAACGCCCCTTTACTCACACCACTACATTTTTAGAGTAATTCTCTCCAAATGTTGTTACGATTAAATAAGACTAAAATTACTCTAAAAAATTATTGCTGTGGAAAAAAAGGTGTGTACTAAAAATTGTACGGATCATAATGAGATCGTTGGCAAGTATGTATTTCTTTAGAATATCATATTTACCAACCATCTTATTAATAACCGTACAACTATTAACGCCCCCTGAAAAAACGCCGCTTTTCTCACACCACTCTATTTTTAGAGTTATTCTCTCCAAAAGTTGTTACGATTAAATAAGACTAAAATTACTCTAAAAAATTATTGGTGTAAAGAAAAAAAAAAAAAAAAAAAGGCGGGTACTAAGAATTGTATGGTCCTTAATGAGATGGTTGGCAAGTACGGAATATTCTTCTTCTTATTTAATCCTAAATGAATTTGAAGAACATTACTCTTCAAATTTACTGGTGTTAAAAAAAAGGGTGGAGCTAACGATACTACGGAATATTAATTAATATGTTGGCAATGTATGGAGAGAGATTTTTGTGTTTCCAAATATCGGTATCAGTAATGCGTCAAGTTCCCATCCCTTATCATAAATCTAAGGAAATTGTGATCTTTTGAAAAATCTATCCCAAACTGGGAATGGCTTTAATTATAGAGACTGTCTGTGCAAAAATATACACAGCTTAAAAAAATACTTTGTTTAATTGCCGCAGGTTAAAGCGAGTACTAATTAGCGTATTCCCGACATTGAAGGTATGGGTAACGTAGTTATGTTATGGTTACGTCGCTTATCAGGCCATCTGGTGCTTGCGGTGAATAACTACTCTGGCTAAAACTGCGCCTTTTCAAATAAAATTTATTTACACCATATTTAAAATTAAAATTGAATTGGAGTTTCAAGGAATTCGTAGTTTCAGTCCGCACGGAAAAATGCATGTATACTACTGTCCATTAAAATTGCTACCCCAAGAAGGAATGCGAATATCAGAATGATATTTATTGGGCACATACATTATAATAAGAAGAACAACTGATTACAATTTCAGAAAGTTTTGAGTTATGTAGCCTGAGGAAACAGAAGCATTTCATGAAGCTTTAACAGGATGTCACAGTTCATAACTCGTAGTTACTGGTGAGTGGTGGCTGGCCACTCGCTTTTCAATAATTAAACGATCATTTTCATTGGTGCGAGATCATGAGAACGCGCTGGCTAGAGCAACGGTTCAACTTATTCTGTATCAAGGAATATCCGTACAATACAGACAACTTGCGGTCGTGCATTATCCTGCTTAAATGTTGCGCTAAGAAGGCCTTGAATATACGGCAGAGGGGCGGAGATAGCTCATCAGAAATTTAATGGTCGCTATTCAGAGTGCCGGGAATGCAAACAAGAAGTACTTGAGATGCGTATCACATTGGACCCCATACAATCACTGCATGTGATAGTCAGTGTGACCATGACCATGTCGAATCCCAGCTGTCAATGTTCATTATTCGCAATGCTGTTAAATACGGATAAGGCAAACTTGATACTATAAACATGATTGTGATTTGTCTCAAAGGCGACGTCACACCATTCCTGCATTCAGGTTCTTCGTTGATCATACATTAAAAGCGCCCATATCAGTGATGCAGTTTTGAGGGTAATAAAAATTTTGGTAGCTGCATACTAGGTCACCATCTGGAGTGATGGTATGCGGTACCATTGGATACACGTCTCGATCACCTCTTGTTATCATAATTACATTGAAATCGCTCTAAACATCACTTCGGGTACCCGCTGCCTACGGTAGTTTTTTTTTCTGCCCGTACTGCATGGGTTTCAGGTTCCCACTGCCTGCAGATATCTCTTTCCTAGACGTTTCAATATGGGTATTAACACTCAAGTTATCTGGATTAGATAAAGAATTAAAATGTATTTCAGTCTTTTTGGGACACTCTGTATATGAATTTAACGTAAGCTCTAAATATAGGTTGTTAAGGATCAATGTGGTAAAAAAAAAAAAAAAAATCTGTTGAAGCAAAAAATCTTTTAAAAAGTTTTTAATATAAAGGTTCTTCAAGTAAATATTCTTGTATTATTTTCTTTTTTCTAACATTACCTTAATTTAAATAAGTCTAATAAAATGAAAGTTATAAATTGTTTCTTCTGACACATCTCTCAATCTTCTTTTCTCGAGACAAATTTAAACTTTATAAAAATATAAATTATAAAAATTTATAACCATTGAAATGAATAAAAAAATGTGTATAAAAGATTCTGAAAAAGTTCAAATAGCTTAACTTCTTTGACATTAAGAACATAAAAAAAAAAGAAAAAAAAAAGTCACTAAGACTTTATTTTAAAATTATTCTTCTAAAAGCTATTAATTTATTTCTTAACTGAAGACAGAAGCAAATGACAGATTTCAGAATCTACGGCAGAAAATTCTTCATTTCTTTCACTTTTATTTCAATAGAAAATTCATAGATGAAAGAAAAAAAATGATTGAGTATCTGATTTAACTGAGGAAAAGTTTCTAAAAGGAACACTATCTTTATTTTTTATATTTTAGAAAAGGTGGTATTTGCAAATGTCTTTAGATATAAATTTTAATATCTTTTTTTTTTTTTTTTTTTTTTTTGGGGGGGGGGGGGGGGCATCAATTCTGTTGATATAAATTTTAAATGACTTTGTACGTTTAGGTATATATATATATTTATATATATTTAGATTAGTGGATTATTCTACATCAAACTTGAAAACGCACGCACAGTTTTATTAAGAGTTTGAAAAACTCTATGTAGATTTCATTGTAGATTTTCATTGTTATTTATTGTAGATTTCATACGAAAAGACCACCTGAAAACCTTTCACATAAGATATGTAAAGCTGTGTAAAATTTTGTACAGGAAAAAAAAACTTCAATTTTTATTCATTTACTAGCAGGCTTTACCTGCTTCAGTTGTCACTATATTTAAAGCAATAATAATAAAATAAATAATAAAAAAATAAAATAAAATCGCATTACATTTTAAATCATTTTATAAATGATGAACTAAAACAAAATTCCATTGGAATAGCTTAAAACCTCGCTTCGTGTCCCGCTTACTTCGGCAGCGTGTTCCTTGTTTATACGTTATAACAGTTCTAAGTCCATGCTTCATATTTCAATGAGAGGCTAACTGGATGATAAGTGACACTGTTATTATTCAAGAACTACATTTTTTGGACACACATTTATCTTACAGATTTATCATTCTAAGTTTAGGACAACAAATGGCAGCACCAAACAATCTCGCCATCTGCAAAAACTTTAATTAATGAAAAAAAAATCCCTTTAAAGGCAAAGGTAGATTCCTTTACGTAAATGTTACAATTGTAAAGAAATTTTACATATGCATTAATACTTAGCCAATGGCTTTGTTGCCACACATTGCCTTATTTACGTCGCTATTCTGTTTTCAAGAAATTTAATTTTCAACTACAAAAGGGTTTTATTCATTCTACTTAAAATTTTAGGCTAGATTTATTAGTTTGTAAATGTTTCAATTTTTTAAAATTCAAGCTCATAATCATCCAACAAATAGAAGCCTTAACGATATACAACCCCAGCAGTGGTGAATCCCGGAGGGGGCTATTGGGCTATACCACCCCCTCCCCACCCAAGCTAAATCAAAATTATAATTTTTATTTAAAATCCATATAACTGTTGTTCAATATCTTTCTTTTAAAAGAAACAATAATAGAAACGTGAAAATGCACTTGTGATCTTACTATGGTGAAACTCTGGTAAGCCTGGCGTTGCTATGGTCAAGTCGAATACAAATAAGTGGTAGCGCGTTTTGGATAGTTATTTCGTTGTAATTTTTATTGAATTATTGAAAATTTTGTATTGTGTTTTGTTATTCTTATTGTCAGATGAGTAAAAATTGTAAGGTGAAACTGTTTTGGTTCACATAAGCTGGAACATTAACATTGACATTAGTTAACCTTGGATCACTTGGCACCGCTAAATTTCAATGTTAATTGTTATGAATTTAGTAAATTGTATGATTTGGTGAGATTTTGGCGACAAAACGTGCGACTTAGCAATGAAATTTGTGATTTGGTGGCAAAAGTTTATAGTTGACGATGAAATTTTTGACTTGGCGACAAAATTTGGCGAGCCTGGCGATGGAGAAAGGCAGCTTTGGCGTCATTATATTTTCTTCCCACGCGAAAACATCATATCTCTTCACAGATCAATATCTTGTTTCGACAAGATAAAAAGTCAAAGGAAGCTGTAACGTATTTCTCTCAATCGTAAATTTCAAATTCTTGCCTAAACCGACATTCTAAACTGTCCACCACAAACGATATTTGTATTAAGATTGAGGTATTATTTTAATTTTATATTTTTAAATGATTAATTAAAGCATTTAACATGGTTTTTAATTAACACACTTTTATTAACTTGATATGATGCAACTATTAATGTATGTAACGGAATTTTGCAATTAAATTTTCGGCAACTTCTTGTCGTCCGAAGGACCTGAAATTTTGCACACGACTTCATAATCAATGACAATACTGGATACAAGTGTTTCCAGGCACTTTCCCCATCAGGTTCCAGGTGCAAACAAAAAATCTATACTTGTATAAAACTATCGTATGTGACACAGGATTTGAATGTATTTGTATAATGTCGAGTGGCAACAATTAATTTTTTTTAATGTAGATTTAAAAGTATGTAATAGTTTTCTAAAACCTTTATTAGTTCATTTTTCAATAAAAGAGTGTTCTTTATTTTTTTTAAAATGGTATAATTTTATTTATCAAAATAAGGGAATTCGAGTAATGAAATACTCTAATTTAAATTTAAGTTTTCATGAAAATAAACTTCAACGGAAAATACATTAAAATCGTCCCTAGTTCATTTGTTAAAGGAATAATACCTAAATGTCCCCAAATTTATTACCTTTTCTACCATGCCAGTTTAATTCGTTTAGCATTGATTTACACGATTTTTTTTTTTTTTTTTTTTTAACGATGACATTTATCTTTTACATTATCCGCGATTGTAATGAAATGCTCGCCCTCTGGTGGGCTAAGGGGAAAATTACAATAAACATGCTTTAATTCGAATTCCATCAAGCCGCCATTGCTAGCCGATGTTTTGTTTCACATATATTTATTGAATAAAAATGAATAAATCCGGTAAAAAAGATAACACATACTGTTGTGTGCTCCAGTGTAACTCCAAAGGACCAAGAAATCCAGAATTAAGCTTTCATTTATTTCCAAATGACAAATTTAAAATTTCAGTTGCTTCAACTAATGGAAGTAAAGAATTAATCAGATGATTTGAAACTAATATTTGTTCAGCTTCAGTTAAACATCTACTTCCGATCGAACTTTGAATAAACTGAAATATTTTTTTCCAAAAGCAATCAATTTTCCTTGATGTAATGGCGGAGAAATTATTGTAAGAATATTAAGTAGAATAACAAAAATAACAAAAATAGATACACGTGGCTGTAATATTTACTAACAACAAGAGCTGAAAAAGCGCCATCTATCGATCATTACAAACGCGGATAGCATATATGTCATAAAGCTAAGTCTAAATCTGCTTAGACCTAAGATATGTTGATTTTATTTACTTATTTTTACTTTCTCTTACCCATAAGGTAGAGAAAGTATTGTTTTTGGCTCAAATTTTCGAACGCGAGATTTTGTTATATTTACACGTTTTGAGGTCCCCTGAATTCGAAAATCATGTTTTTAGCAAATGGTCTGTGTGTCTGTGTGTGTGTCTGTGTGTGTGTGTGTCTGTGTGTGTGTCTGTCTGTTATCAGCATATCTCAAAAACAAATTATGGCAGAAAGTTCAAACTTGGTATTCTAAATGTGTATCATATAGGGATGCTACAGTAAGCTTTTCGTTAAGATCAAGCAAATGGTTCGTGTACAGGGACAATCAAGAGAATTCTAATACATTACGTCTATGGGGGAAATTGCAGGAAAATAGAGTTTAACGTCTATAGACTGCACTAAACCAAATGAAACGAATATATATTTTTTGTAATAGAGACAGTTAACTGGGAAAAATTTTTTGTGTATGTAGGAGCCTCGCCTCCCCCCCTGGGGGTAAGTCACCCCTCGAGGAGAGTAAATTTTCATGATGGGTATCTTTCAAAAGAGCTCGAAAATACCTTTAAAACGAATGGTTGAACCATCGATCTGCGATAATTTAAAACAAAGTTATCGATTTATTTTTACTTTTAACGAAAAAAAAACTTAGAAAAAAAATCGTACTTTTTTTTTTAATATTGAGAATAAAATGGACTTCTTTTGGATATTTGGTGTTAAACTACTTCTCTAATATGGAAATCGTCTGCCTTATCATAAAAGATAATTTTTTTAAATAATAATTTTAATAAATAATTTTTTAAAAAGTGAAATATTTTTTAATAACCGAATTAAATTCTATATAAATGTAGGTGCATTAATGAAACGGGGGGTTGAGGGGGGCGGTAGCCCCCCTCACACAGAACTAATTATCATATAAAACTCTTCAGAAGCCTAATATGAATTGTTTAACATAGGTTTACATAACAGTACTCGTTATCTTATCTCTTAATCTCCAACCTGTATTTATAGTATTAAATTTCAGGGTAAGAGAAAGTCGTGTGAGTGACACACCAGATTATTTATTATCTTTTGCACGTGACATAAGCATCAGATTATAAATTTTTGCAATGAAAGCTATAGAAACTGTTCATCACAAATGTCGAAAAATCACTTTTTAACTTGTAACTTTTAAGCAATTGAAGTTATCGAAAAAGTTTAAATACAAAAGCTGCTCTTTAGGGTAAGGCGGTAATTCGCCTGATTTGAAGTATTTTCCTATTTTCAATATTAAAGAAATTATGGGCAAATGAAAATTTCCACCCCCCACCATTTTCACCCCCTTTGAGCTGGACACCCCATCTACGAACTCGATCGAGATTTTTACTGTCCTGACAACATATCCCGAGCTGGTTAAATTTAAATTAAAATTACTCCAGTTATCGTGTTCACAACTTAACATGGGAAAAAGCGTTATACACACACACACACACACACACACATATATATATATATATATATATATATACCTATATATGTGGGAAGTTCCGTGCACAGCCTACAGATGGCGCTGCCTCGGATGCGTATCATTGAACGAGATGACAAACGGAGGAGTTGAGATCTGGCTGCAGTGGAGATCGGTTGAGACCTTCAGCGCGTAGGCTGACAGGCTCATTTTTCTGCTAATTAGAGCTTGTTGTGCTCTGTATAAGTGTGTAGAGCCATGGAGAGCTCTATACCATAATCTCACTTATTAGAAATAGTACGCGTAGGTACTAATGTGAATTGTAGAGCGAGTCAGTGCTCATATATGTTACTTTCTGTTAGTCCTAGTAATGAAGAGAGCTTGTTATGTGTATTAGGCCTCGAAACCAGCAAATGTTATTGATGGAAACCCTGCTAATATTATCATTTTATCTTTGTGTAAACTGTGTTGTGTACGTAATAAATGTTTTTTAGTTATCTTAATCGCACCTCTTCATTGCCCCACCCCTAGACGCCCAGCCAAGATTCTACAAGTGGGGACTCTGCCGCGATATTACCACCAACAAGTTAAAAAAGGTAACTGTTATTGTTATATATTTATCATTGTGTTTGATAGTGGATAATAATGATTAATGCATATATTGAGCAAAAAGAGTTTGAGTTACTATTTTGAATTAGAAATTAATGGTGAAATACTTTTGAGAACACTTTTGGTTTCACTGTGTGATGAAATTAAATAAATATATTACTTGAGAAGAATGAATAGAAATAAGAATTATGATTGAAAAAATATTCTGAGTAATCTTTTATAATTTTGCTTATTACTGTTTGCAATAATATTTTAACAATATTATAACAATATTATTTTAAAACGAAAGTGATGACAATTATTAAATAGAGAACAATAATGATAATGGTGATATTATATGAAATATGTGTAATAATTAAGAAATATATAAGATGATCTAAGTATTCTGTTGTATATTACAAATTGTTCTGCATGTGGTTATTTAAAAATCATGATAATTTTGATTTGAGAACAAAAACCATAGAATCATTTTTTGAGAAAATTGTTCTCATATTATTTTGTTTCTATTTAAGTATGATATTAATTTGGTAGAAGTATTGAAATATTTTTTGGTATAAGTAATTATTTAGAGTTATAATGGCCCAAAACGTGTTACAAGGCATTAGAAAAGCAGATTTAAGAACAATTGCTGAAGAATTAGGCCTAACTGTTCCGGCGGAAGCTAAGGTACTTGAAATCAAAACTTTAATTGAGAGTTCTGATATTTATAAAAATGATTTAGAATTTGTTAGAGGTGTTATTAAAATGTTACTAGAAGAACAAAAGTTGAAATCTGTAGAAGAACAAACCAAAATTGAGATAGAAAGAATTAAATTATCCCAGTTAGAAAAAGAAATAGAGTTACAGAATTTAAAGTTACAGGCTGCAGCAAATAATTCTAGTAATAATGTTGAGCAATCAAATTCAGAAACTACTTCACAATCATTAGAAAATTTAATTAGAAGTATTCGAACATTAACCATTTCAGTACCTGAGAAACCGGAAGCTTTGCACTTATTTTTTCAATCCCTTGAAAAAGCATTCGTTTCTAAAAATGTACCCCCTAAATTTAAATCGGAAATATTGATTAATTTATTGGGAGATAAATGTAATCAGGTTCTTGCGTACGTAACCACCGAAGAAATTAACGATTATGAAAAAGTTAAGGAATTAATTTTAAGACAGTTTCAACCAACGCCGCGTGAATGTTTAAGTAATTTTAAAAATGCGTTCCGTAATCCTTCAGAATCTCATGTCCAATTCGCTTCACGTCTAAGCGCTTCTTTTGATTACTATTGTAGATTGAGAGGGGTGAACGATGTTAAACAATTGTGTGATCTTATAGTTTCTGATAAATTATATGAAACGTTGGATTCTAGAACTAAGGAACATATTAGTGTTCGAGAAGGTCAAAATTGGTTTAAACCCAATGAATTAGGTCGGGAGTGTGATTTATTCTACTCTTCTAGAGGGAAATCGTTAATTGAAACTAATAATAATACGCGAAACGAAAGTTCAGAGAATAAGCGGTTTGTAAACAAAACTCCTTTTAGAAAGACACATTATAATAATAAATATCCCATAATACGTAATTCGGTATCTAATCAAACTCACGAAAAGCATGAAAGAATGTGTTACATTTGTGGTGCAAAAGGGAAAACATTTCATTTCGCTAGAGTGTGTCCTAAACGAATTTCAGAGAAAAAAGAATTCCGTGAAAATCTTCCAACAAATTCAGTAGTTCAATCCGAAACAAGTCCGATTAACCTAATTGTTAATGAGCTCGAATATGTTGATATTTTAGTGGATGATATTCCACTTAAAGGGTTAAAAGATTCTGGTTCTTCGATTCTAATTGTAAATAAAAATAGCATTCCACAGACTAAAAATGTTATTTCTTCAACCACTCTAGTTAGCTGCTTTAATGAAAAGAAATATGCAAATCTGACTAAATTTAAAATATCTTTACCTAATCATGATTCAATAAACATAATCGGTGCTTTATGCAACAATTTGTCATGTGACGTAATTCTCCCTGGTAATATCTTTCATATTTTGAAACAACAAAATAAACAGGAAACACATGTTTCGAATTCCGACATAGGGGGGAAAAATTTTCTAAGTTCGGGGGAAAGCAATTTCGATGAAGCAAATGAGTGTTCTTTTCCTGTATTCGATCGAAAGGAAAATGAAATAGATTCTTTTTTTTCAAATATGTGCAATTTTTCAGAAGAAGAAAAATTCGATGTCAGTTACATTTTAGATAAGTCGTTAAAAGAGAGATTAAGCGAATTAATAAAAAGTTATAAGCCAGTTAAAACAAAAAGTACTGATTTAAAAATGTCCATTATTTTATCTGATGATATACCAGTGTGTTCACGCTCTCGCAGATTATCATTTGTAGAGAAATCAGAGGTGGACAGACAAATTGACCAGTGGTTAAAAGATGGTATAATTAGAGAAAGTACGTCAAATTATTCTTCGCCAATAGTGGTGTGTAGGAAAAAAGATGGAGGAATAAGATTATGCTGTGATTATCGTGCTTTAAATAAGAAAATTATTAAAGATAAATACCCGTTGCCAAATATTGAGGATTTATTTGATAGATTAGGGGAGGGTAAAGTTTTTTCGACACTAGATTTGAAGAATGCGTTTTTACAAGTTGATGTAGAGGAAAAAAGTAGGAAATATACAGCTTTTGTGACCGATAATGCCCAGTATGAGTTTCTAAAAGTTCCCTATGGATTATGTAATAGTCCCTTAGTATTTCAAAGATATGTAAATTATGTGTTTAAAGACCTATTAAAAGATGGTACTGTAATTATTTATTTAGATGATATAATTATTCCATCTAAAGATGAGAATGAAGGGTTAGATAAATTAAAACGTGTGTTAGAAACGGCATCAAAATTTGGTCTAGAGTTAAATTTAAAGAAATGTCAGTTTTTGAAACGTAAGATCGATTTCTTAGGTCACATAATTGAGAATGGCACGATTAAACCCTCAGTAGAAAAAACTCTTGCAGTACAAAATTTCCCAGAACCCCGTAATGCTAGGGAAGTGCAGAGTTTCTTAGGTTTAACGGGTTACTTTAGAAAATTTATTCGTTCATATGCCAACATAGCAAGACCACTCAGTGACTTATTACGTGCTTCCACTCCATTTAAATTTGAGCAAGAGCAGAAATTGGCTTTTCAAAAGCTGAAAGACATTTTATCTAATGCACCTGTCTTACACCTTTTTAAGCAAGGCTATAAGTTAGAAGTTCATACAGATGCATCTAAATTAGGATTCGGTGCAATCTTATTACAAGAAGATGACGATGGACAGTACTATCCAATCCATTATATGAGTAAAAAGACCTCTGTACAAGAAGAAAAATACTGTAGTTATGAGTTAGAAGTGTTAGCGATAGTAGAAGCCCTTAAAAAATTTAGGAACTATTTGTTAGGTAGTAAATTTAAAATTTATACTGACTGTCAAGCATTCGCTAAAACTTTAGATAAACGTGAATTGACACCTAAGGTAGCCAGGTGGTCTTTCCTGCTACAGGAATTCGACTACGAAGTAGAACATCGACCTGGTAAACAAATGCAGCATGTTGACGCTCTTAGCCGACACCCTGTAATGGCTGTAAATACTGATACCCTTACTCATCGTATTGCTACTGCTCAAGAAAATGATGAGTTTATCAATACTATGAAATCTCTTTTACAACAAAACCAAAATGACGAATATGTGTTAAAAAATAATGTTTTATATAAAGTGTTAAATGATAGGGATGTACTAATTGTCCCAGAGATCATGCAACTTGAGGTCGTAAAGAAATGTCATGCCTTAGGACATTTTTCGGCTAATAAAACTGAAGAGTTAGTAAAAAGAGACTACTATTTTTCTAATATGAAAAAATGCGTAGATAACGTTGTAAAAAGTTGCGTAGAATGTATTCTCGTAAATAAGAAACAGGGAAAAGGAGAAGGTTTTTTGAACCCAATCCCTAAAGGGGATATACCATTATCCACGTATCACATCGATTTTGTGGGTCCATTACCAACCACCAACAAAAACTACAATCACATTTTTACCGTCATCGATGGATTTAGTAAATTTTCGTGGCTATATCCAGTCAAATCAACTTCTTCAGCAGACGCCTTGCAAAAATTAAAACAGCAAGCTGCTATTTTTGGTAACCCCGCAAGAATAATATCCGATCGTGGACCTGCGTTCTTATCTAAGGAATTTGCAGATTACTGTAAATCAGAGGGAATTGAACATGACACCATCACAACTGGAATCCCACGAGGGAATGGTCAAATTGAGAGACTTCATCGAACAATCATTCCTGTATTATCCAAGTTATGTATAAATGACCCTAACAAGTGGTACAAGTTTGTTGAGGCTGTTCAGAGAACTATTAATTCCACCACATCGAGAAGTACCAAAAGAACTCCTTTTGAACTACTCACTGGAGTAACAATGAGAAGGAAAGAAGATAAGAGAATACTAGAACTTCTCGAAGAGGAAAGGATAAATTCCATGCTTGATAATCTTAACATCATTCGTGAAGAAGCAAGAAAAAATATTCTTAAGATTCAAGAAGAAAATCGCCGATGTTACAACAAGAAGAGAAAGAAAGCCCATGTATATAAAATTAATGATCTAGTTGCCATCCAGCGAACTCAGTTTGGAACCGGCATGAAACTAAGACCAAAATTCTTAGGTCCTTATAAAGTTGTGCGAGTAAAGTCCAAAGACAGATATGAAGTCGAGAAGATAGGTGATCACGAAGGACCTATACATACTAGTACTTCTGCAGACCATATGAAATTATGGTCCACTGACTAAACTAAAATCAAATTGGACTGATAAACTTTAAAGAAAACTTTAACTGTGAATTTTTATGTACATAATTTTTTTTAATGTCTGTTTCTCTTTTTTGTTTTTTTTTCTTTTAATTGTATTTTGCAGATATCCTTTAGTATCCCAGGTTGGTTTACGGTGAGGTCACCGCAACATCAGAATGGCAGAGCGTTGTGGGAAGTTCCGTGCACAGCCTACAGATGGCGCTGCCTCGGATGCGTATCATTGAACGAGATGACAAACGGAGGAGTTGAGATCTGGCTGCAGTGGAGATCGGTTGAGACCTTCAGCGCGTAGGCTGACAGGCTCATTTTTCTGCTAATTAGAGCTTGTTGTGCTCTGTATAAGTGTGTAGAGCCATGGAGAGCTCTATACCATAATCTCACTTATTAGAAATAGTACGCGTAGGTACTAATGTGAATTGTAGAGCGAGTCAGTGCTCATATATGTTACTTTCTGTTAGTCCTAGTAATGAAGAGAGCTTGTTATGTGTATTAGGCCTCGAAACCAGCAAATGTTATTGATGGAAACCCTGCTAATATTATCATTTTATCTTTGTGTAAACTGTGTTGTGTACGTAATAAATGTTTTTTAGTTATCTTAATCGCACCTCTTCATTGCCCCACCCCTAGACGCCCAGCCAAGATTCTACATATATATATACAATGTATATATATATGTATATATATATATAAACTTTTGAACGGAGGGTGGTTTTGTGTTCTAGGGATCATGATCGGAGAAGATATGAAAAATTTTTCCAGAAGTCATGTCTCCTATAAGGAATCTGATCGGAGAAGATATGAAAAATTTTTCCAGAAGTCATGTCTCCTATAAGGAATCTACCTAAAAAAAAAAAAAAAAAAAAACTAATCAAAAATCCGGAAATCGAGCTTCAAGGTGCACTAGAACAGGTTAAAACGGACTTCCATGCAAATTTTTGCAGCTCTGCTTAACTTTGTTTTTTGTCACTTTTATATCATCTGCAGAGCTGCCAACCTAATCCAGCAAATTGTTAGTACTGTCAATTTTTGTACACCGCTAAATTTTTAGAGTAATTCTCTTCAAATATATTTCCGATGAATTAAGAAAACAAATACTCTAAAAATTAAGTGGTGTAGGAAAAGGGGCGGTACAAACAATTTGCCGGATTAGATTGGCAGCTGTGCATTTGTATGGTTTAGGATACTGCAAAGACACTGACAGATTTTCTTTTATCATCAGATGCCTATTCTTTTAATTATTCTGGAAAAAAAAAAGTAACATATTAGTTCTTGTAGGATCGAATCCACGACTTTTGGGATAGTAACATGACGCTATAACGAAGTGAGTTAAGAAGCCACTGAAGGACGGGTTAAATTTATGTTTCTATCTCCAGGGCCGATCTCATTTTAGAAATTTATATATTTTACTTAAATAAAATAAAAATTAATGAAATTTTCAGAAATCGCGTTTTGAGGTGCATCAAGACAGGTTAAAACAGACCTCCATGAAAAATTCTGTAGCTCTGCGATCAATTGTTTGACAATAAAGCGATAGGGACTCACACACACATGCACAAACACACTTTCTTTTATTATATGTAGAGCTTCAACAGAGATAAGTTTTTTTTTTCCCTGCTAGTAGGTCTTTTTTTTTTTTTTTTTTTAAATACTGGACACATCTCTGCAATGTTCCTATTACAAGAAAATGGCAAATAAATGCAAAATATTTATGCTATGGATTCCCCGAAGGATCGCATTCAAAGCTAAAGCCAATTATCTTTCATGTACTAATAACTTAAATTGATTTTCCTAATGATTAAACTAGTTAGAAATTATGTAATTAAAATCTTAAATACTTGTGTCTAAAATTAAGTAAATCCTTCAGAGAAAGGACATGATTAAAACACCAAAATATTTTATTGTTTTTCATTTAACCCTTTGCCAGCCCTAACGCTCCAAAGTGCACTAAACATTGTTGCTAAATTTAGAAACGTTTTTATTAATCTATCAACAATAATTTTGGAGAGTGATATTTAATATACACAATGGATGAATAGGTTTGGTAGTGACTAGGCAATTGTTACAATCAAAATTTCACGGTAGATATTGAATAAAAAAAATCCAACACTGAGCAGAAGAGTGAAATTAAACTGGACAGGCAAAGGGTTAATAGAAGGAAATTATTTTAAAAAATAATGCAGTTAGATTATTAAAACAGTTAATTTAAGAAATCGGGGTTTTCTGAAACAACAAATATTAGAGAAGAACGAGATATTTCAAAAAAAAAAAAAAAAAAAAAAAAAAAATCGAAATTGAAAAACGAATTGTTAATAAATAATCACCAAAGTTTCTACACGATGCTCATGATTGAAATTCACTATCATGAAAAATATCAATGCAGAGCTGGCTTTGAATTTAACTAAATATATTTTTTAAACTCTTTAATTATTTACCGAATTCAGCTAATTTTGGACTGTTAACTCTTAATTACTGTTCTTAGTGAATTTGGAATTTTGTCAAAATCAGTTAAAATTTCGCAATTTTTCTATAAGTTTTTTAACACTTAAAATAAATAAATAAAAATAAAAATAAGAAGAAGAAGAAGAAGAAAACATAATTTATTTAAAGTTGAAGGACAACTCGCAAATTTGAAAATATCAAGGGAAAGTGATTTTAAAAAAAGTCACATTTTAATTCATTTTTAAAAATGTGTGTAAAATCTTTTTTTTTTTTTTTTTTTCCCACCGATATTAGTAACTTTCGAACTATGAACACTGAATCACTATTGTAGGTCCATTTTTTAACTTTTCTCTTGATTAAAAAAAAACGTAATTATACAAAAAAAAAAAAAAAAAAAAATCACGTGACTTATCAAATTATCTAATATGAATTAAATATGGAAAAAAAATTCCAGCTCTTAAAGATTATTTTCAAGTTGAACAATTGCTAGTTCGCAATTTTTTAAATAAAATAATTAATAAAAATAAAATAAAATAAAATAAATAAAAAAAACCTATGAAACAGAATTTCTTCAAAGATAACTAAGAACCTCCCCCCCCCTCCCACACCCCGATTAAATCAGCGTTTTAATAGTAATAAAAAAAGAAAGAAAGAAAGAAAGAAAGAAATATGTCTGTTTGTTTGGAAGCTACCTGCTTTTTGGATGGAAGTTAAAAACAGAATAAGGAAAAAATCAAGGAAAATATGAGAATTTCACAGAAGTGGTGCTAGAAAATTTATTATATCTCGTAATGAATTTTTTTAATCAATTTTTAATGAATTTTTTTAATTGCCATGTGCGTTTATTACATAATATTAATTTGGTTCTCAATGGGTTTGTTAGTTTATAACGAATTCAAATTTGCTGCCATAATATCATTAAAGAGAAATATTTTAAAAGTAAAAATTAAAAATTAAGAAATAAAAGTACCCCAACATCTTAAATGCTTTCATTTCTATTCTTAATGAAAATAATAATCTAATACTTTTTTCCGCAAAACCATTAAAATCATTTAAAATATGTTTAATTTTTAAAAGGTAATGTCAATTCACAAACTCTCCATAAACCAATACTGCATTTAAAGGAACAAACTTATGCTTTATGAGTAGTAATAAAAATTTTAACGTTCTCATCTTGATAGCTATTAGCAACGCAGTCTTCAGGAAATTATGCTATGACGTACTGTAACTAAATTGAACATACGAGATAAATAAATTCGGTGTTAATTAATCTTAATGCATTACAGATAGTGTACGCGACGACTATGATAATGATGGCTATAAAAATTTTAAGCAACATAATCACAGTTTTGCTTTATAAATATTTATTATTCTACGCTTGATAAACAGAAAATAACTTTACTGATCTTTTTAAAACCCCGAATTTCATTATACGTTATTGATTTCTAACATTTATTTTCACTGAAGCCACAGATTTAATGAATAATAATGAGAAAACGTAATTAAGGTTATCAACTTTAAATTTTTTTCGGACATAATTTTAAATCGATAGTGCTATATATATTTTTATAATTTCAAAATAATATTCAAAAATTTTTCGTTTTTAATAAGGGTCGTATAAAAATGTATATGAATATGACATTTAAGGTATTAACCGAAATTTTGATTTAAACCATAAAATGTTTCCCATAATATATCATGAAAGTTTATTAATGCATTTAGCGTTAATGTGATATTAATTTTACATAGTTGCCACGTCTCCCAAATTTCGCTTGAGATTTGATATCAGAAATTTTCTATAACAATTTTTATTTAAATAGTCCAGAGTTACTATGAAATATTTCTATACAAAAATACTGGTGATAAATCGGATTTAAAATTGGAAATATTGGCAAATATGATTGTATGTATTACTTCCATAGTCTTATGGGAAATTAATGGATTCGTAAACATTTTCGACTTCTTTTATTCTATCTATGCATAAGTTTTGACATTCTTAAACATGATTTGACATTTTTTAGATAAAGTTCGTTCGTCTGTGTGAATAGAACCAAAGTTTGTGACATTACTTCATACAAATTTTTAATTTAGTTGCAATATGACATATATTTCTGCCTAATATTTCTTATGCTAATCGTTCAAAGGGTTGCACACCAATGCTGCAATTTCTCTTATTTATGAGAAGGCTTATCTCAAGTTCTATTATCTAAAACTGCACCATATAACGTGTGATAGGATCATTACGAACACCTACAGTCGGCTGCAAAATTATTCGAGTACTAGCAATAATCCTTTACAAAAAAAGTACACTTAATACAGCTTTGTTAAATAAATCCTTATCGAGTCATGTTCTTAATCAGTCTAAGTTTTGACATTCTTAAACATGATTTGACATTTTTTAGATAAAGTTCGTTCGTCTGTGTAAATAGAACCAAAGTTTGTGAAGTTAATACCTTTCGGATTCGACAAGGATTTACTTAGCAAAACAGTCTTAAGTGTACTTTTTAAATGTAGGAATTATTGGCTAGTGCTCGAATAATTTTGCAGCCGACTGTATGTTGACTCAATCGGGACTCCTATTAACTAACAGGTAATACTTCCATGCTACAATTTTTGCTTATACGGCAAGATTGTCGTGCTATGTGAAGTAGTTTTAGAGAGAACTACACATTTATGGGAAACTAACATTACGTTTACTTGACGATTACATACAAGACATGAGAATACGTTTAGAACAATAAATAAGACGAAATATCTGACCGACAGTAGCAGTCGTAATTACATGATCGCAATATTTGCAATATAGAGGGATTCAACTGGTAAGTTGCAACAGTACCGGATCTACATTTTTAAAAGGGGGGTGCAGACTTCCAATTTGCCGCCCTGTAAGCAAATTTTTTTAACAAATAAAATACTGAGACTTTTACAAAATTATTTATTTTAGTTATAAAATTATACGCAATTCTAAAGGTTTATTTTCCTCGACTTTATTTCAGTTAAAATGTCACAATTGAGATTATTGGCTATTTCACTCTCACAAAGAAATATTCAAAAGGTGTCATCTTCAAAAAATATTGAAAAAAAAATTATATGTGATTCTACTCTTCATAAAACATCAGAAAGTGGAAAAATTATCGGCTGGAATGAATTACAGCGACCACAAAAAATTACTAAAATTAAGCATATTTGGCGATTGATTTTGAGTATTTGCCGGAGGAACAAAACACGGTTCTGCTCATACACAGCAATCTCGGTGCTAGCGAACTTATCACCTAACAGCGCTAAATCGCCAAAAATGCTTAATTTTGATGATTTTTGTGGTCACTGTAATTCATTTCAGCCGATAATGTTTTCACTTTCTGGTGTTTTATAAAGAGTAGAATCACATATATTTTTTTTTAAATATTTTTTGAAGACGACACCTTTTGAATGTTTCCTTGTCAGTCGAAAATATTGCCAATTCCGACAAGTACTCTTGGGACATTGTGGAACGTATAGTGAGTTTCATTTTTCTGAAGCTTCTTTTACATGAAACAGAAGTTGTAGGCAGAGTTGCATAAATTCTAAAAACTATGCTTGTGTTAGGAAATGCATTGAGCAAATCGTTTTTACATATAACTTCCAATAAAGAAACAGGTTATAATTCATAAATATTTGTCGATAAAAGTGGTCTTTGTTCTTTGAAAACTTCATGTTCGGAAAAGTTTTTCTGAATTCAAGCCCTTGACATATTTAAGAGCCAAATTGAGTCTATATATTTTTTAAAAATCTGTTATAGTCATTTTCATCAATGCTTCGTCAGTCAAAAATACAAAATTTATTTTCCTCGCATTGTCAAGTCTGTGATTAATTTCGACTAAAATTCGATCTAGTATAGCATTTGTTGGTTGTAATGTTTCTGTTTCAAGTGTCTGCAACTCGTCGTAGACTAATTCGCCAAGCATCTTTTCCTTTCAGTACTCTACGTTCTTTAACTCTTTGAGGGGGAATGAAAATTTTCCAATTTAAAATGAAATGCCACGAGAATTCACCAACAATGTTAGAGGAAAGGAAATGAATGAAGTTATTCCACTAAGTGATAAAAGCAAAATTTTATTAAAAAAAAAAAAAAAAAAAAAAAAAAAAAATCCGAGACCAGTTTTTGCAATTGAGAATAAAAATTTGTGTTTTTATTATGCCAACAGCACCCTTGTTAGGGTTAATGGTTGTATCTATGACATCAACTCCGCAACAGCAGTAGCTTTTTTAAACAATTTATCAAATCAGTATTACGAAACCTTTTAATGTATTTTCCAACCCTTCCATAAAAGCAGCTCATCTCATTATAACAATATCAGTTAACAGTTTTTTGTATTCCTTTATCGACGCAGTTAAACACTTTCAAAACATGATTCTATATGACTAAGTATAAAATAAATTCAAAATTGCTGGCCACATTTCATAGACGTTTTTATTCTGAATTTGCCTTGGTGATTTGTCTCCATCTTTTAGCTCGATCGAAGCATGACAAACTTGTTTAGGCTTATTTTCAAACCGATTACAGCTTCTCCTTTCGCAGACCATCATGTCTGACGCTTTGACGTTATTCTTTGCTTGTTTTTAATACTTTGTAACAGCATTGGAAAAGGTTTATGGCATAGATTTGTCTATTTGCGCTCTATCTCCGGTAAATATTTATGGAATTCTCTGAAACTGATATATGTTATTCAAATTTACTATGGAATGTTCCCCATTGAAAATGGAATAAATACCACCATAGGTTTGTGTGCAGTGACACACGAAAGAATTCCAAAGCATTGTGTTCTGTGAGAGGTATTTCTATAAACCATATTTCAATACATTTATTTTGCACAAATCGTAATAAAATAGACATTTATTATTCCTATGCACAAAAATTGTTTTCTATAAAATATAGTATGATTAACATTAGAAAAAAAAAAGACCACACAAAAATATTCAGATAAATTAAGGATTATGATTGAAATTTGCTGCAATTGTAGTTTCGCATTGTTTAAGCGTTTTCCACTTTACCAAAAATAAATTCAAAAACTGGCGTACAGACAATAGCAAAAAATTAAAACTTCTTCACACACCATAAATTTTAAATCAGCACAACCGGTTTCGAAAGGACGTAGCCTTTCTTCATCAGGTGCAAACACGTGCAACTGCCTTGGAGGCAAAAGCAAGACTGGGGAGGCAGTCTTGCTTTTGCCTCCAAGGCAGTTGCACGTGTTTGCACCTGATGAAGAAAGGCTACGTACTTTCGAAACCGGATGTGCTGATTTAAAATTTATGGTGTTTGAAGAAGTTTTAATTTTTTGCTGTTTTCCACTTTAATCAACGCTTAAGAGTGATTATGATTTGAATTAGTCTGTCTGTCCCTCTAACCGCCTGCAGCGTCCGTAAATTTCTTCAGAATTTCTTTAAAATGATCACAATTAAAAAAAAATCTTTTCGAGTTCACTATGGGTTGTTCACCATTTAAAATGGTATTAGTAGCGCAGCTGGTTTGTGTACAGGAACACTCAAAATAATGTCAATGCCTTGCGTTTTATGATAGGGATTTTTACTGCGCAAATTATAATTAAATTGAAATTCGTTATTAAGATGCTAAAAGAGGTTTTTTTTTATTTATTTATTAATGTTTTTTATTTTTATTTTATTTATTACTAGCCGCCTTCGGCGACCAGCTGGTTCGCGATTCTTGAAAAATCCGACTTTATGAAACTCCCGCTCGGTGGCGCCTGCGGCGCCTTTTTCCCGTTTCAGATCTTACAACAGCTTATTGACATATAGTAAGAATATCTTTATTGAAAACTTTAATCGCAGTAAATTCCCATTTGGTAGCCTGCGGCGCCCTCTGCCAATTTTAATATCTGAAACGGCCTGTTCGCTCACCATGTTATGATCTTTCAAATTTCTGACTTTAGCAAAGTCCCGCTCGGTGGCGCCTGCGGCGCCTTTCCCCGTTTTAGAACATACAACACCTTCCTCGCTCATTAGAATTTAAAATATTGAAATTTTAAAATATTACATCACCATCTGGCGGTAGAAATTTCTGTAATCTACTGTTCAATTCTAAATCAACAAACCTTTCAAATGATGTATTACTTGTAAAAATATTTTAATTAGTAGCTGAGATACAAAAGAAAACCTAAACAGGAGACTTTAAAACGTGTAAATCGGGTAAAATCTCGAATAATACTTTCGATAATATAAAAGAACTTTAAAATATCTTTCGAATGATCTATTAAAAATAATATAATCATAATTAGAATTTGAAATATTGAAATTTTGAAATATTTCAGCGCCATCTGGCGGTAGAAATTTCTGTAATCTACTGTTCAATTCCAAATCAACAAAGCTTTCAAATGATGTATTACTTATGAAATTATTTTAATTAGAAGCTGAGATAAAAAAGAAAACCAAATACCTTGCCTTAAAATCTTAATATGCCAACCAATTTCAAACGCGTAACTCTTTTTTTTTGCCTTTTTTCCCTCTCCTTCAAGCCTTCCCTAATATAATAATCGTACTCTTTCAAAAATATTCACAATCGAATTATCGGGCATTAAAACTACATACTACGAAATTTCGACGGCTGCAAATACTGCAAAATATAAAAGACGACAATCTTTTTCCAATAAATATGTCATTTTTTTAATTATTCATATATTTTCATGAAAATTGAACAGTAGCTTTATAATATGCTGTCTTGGCCGAATATTAATTCAAATGTAACGTGAATGAAAATTTGAAAAAAATTGAAAATTGCAATTTTTCCCCCCAGTATAAAACACATGATATCTTAATTGATTAGAACCATTTCCGATTTCATCACAGACAGTTGTCTCGTATGTGTTTTGTTTCCGATCGAGACCGCTTAGAAAATCGTCTGCCTGTTGCCAACTAAATTTCATAGTTTAGTTAATTTTAAAAAACCTAATTGATGTATCGATAAGCCGCTTGCACTCTTAGATTCGGAAAAAAATCCCCTTTCATTTGGTACCAAATTTGTAACGATCGGACTAATATTTCTAATTTATTTTCCATTTTTTTCTGCTTTTAACTCCGTTAAAATATCTTTTTTTATGCAATAGCGGTGAATTCTGAGTCATTGAGATCGCTTTTTGATTAAGACATGGGTCTACATTTTAATTAATATCTCCGCAACTAATTAAAATTTTTAAATTCTGTTTTGACTATCAACTCGGGAAGGCTTCTGAGCACCCGTTTGTCAAATTTTATACTTCTGCGTTCAGTAGGGGCGAAACGTATAGATGCACAGACAGACAGACAGACAGACAGACAAACATCTTCTTTTATTATTATAGATTTTTTATTATTTTTTTGGCAGAATATGAAATGTTTGGCGATAAGATTTACAGAGCTACACTGAAATATTCAGATACGTTATACAACAGGATACTACTGGTGTTTCATTTTTCGTTTGTGTTAAGCGTTTTTAACTCTTTACAACAATGTTTAAGGGTGAATATCAGTTCAATTAGTCTATGTGTCTGTCTTTCTTCCATTCCGTCTGAACGCTGTGTGATCTAGTAGCGAAAGTGCATTGGCGGTTAAACGATGCAACAGGAGGTACGTATAGTTAGAAAGTTAATAATCTATGGGAACCGTATGTGATTTTTCGTTCTTGTTTCATAATATCACAGCGTAAACTAGATGAAACAAAAAAGGTGTAATTTCTTTGAACAGCTAATAGACGTTTAGCCACATAGACGTTTAGCCACGGAGCAGAAAGAAGACATGTACAACAACAAGTTTAAGGAAATGGGCATTGCACGGTGAAAAGTAGCGTATTTTTATTTTTATTATTATTATTCTGGCTTGGACGCATCTGTACGCTCCTGACGTATTCAAATTATCGTAGAACTGACCATGACAGTCCCTATTGGATTACTTATCGTCCTGTAACTTTTTAGAAATTATGTTCGCCATGCATTCGCCACTTTTATCTTGAACTTTAATGAAATCAATAAATCTCTCGAAAATTTTTCATTCTCCGAAACTTTCGAAGAAAACTATAGAAAACCTAGAACGTTTTTATTCTTTTATATTTCACAGAATTTCGAATTCCAATTTCCGCTCACATTTCGTACTAAGGATTTTTAACGATATACAGCCCGGGATAACGCAAGTTTTGGAGAAAACCACGGATAAGTCAGACATAAATTTTTATATAGAAATGTTTATATTTATTAATGTTTGTATCTCAGCTCCTAGTTAACATAATTTTGTAAGTAATGTATCATTTAAAAACTTATTTAAACTGGAATTAAAATGTAGAGATCCCAAATCTCTGCTTCCAGATGACACTTTAATGTTTTAAAATTTCAATATCTCCAATTCTAATTATGATTAAATTACTTATAATACATCATTTGAAATATATTTTATTGGAGATTTTTAAACTGATATAAGCCATCAAATTCCGTGCGGGAGTTTCAGCACAAACCCCAGAAAACATAGAACACCTTTATTCCAATATATCCAATTCTAATTATGATTAAATTACTTATAATGTATCATTCGAAATATATTTTGCAGTAATTTTATTGCGAACTTTTAAACTGATATAAGCTATTAAATTCAGTACGGGAGTTTCAGAGAAAACCGCAGAAAACCCGGAACACATTTATTCTTCTTTATTTTGCAGGCTTTTGAATTCCGATACTCCACTCACATTTCTTATTAAGGATTTTTAACGTTATTTTGCCCTGAATTACGCAAGTTTCGGAGAAAACCACGGAAAAGTCAGACAATTCTTTTTATAACAATGTTTATATTACTTTTCTATCCCAGCTTCTAATTAACAGAATTCCATAAGTAATATATCATTTTAAAAGTTATTTGAATTGGAATTGAAGAGTACTTGTTGCAAATCTCTGTCGCCAGATGGCGCTTTGATATTTTAATAATTCAATATCATCAATTACGATTAAATTATTTGAGAGTAGATTAGGAGACTGTAGGCTTCACCTGTTTGGGGATTTGCCAGATCAGAATTTTTAATGTTCCTTTACACAGTGAGCGAATAGACTGTTCCAAATCCTGAAACGTAAAGGGGCGCCATAGTCGTAACAGAGCAGAAATTTGCTACAGTTAAAGTTTTCAAACATATTTGCACAATGAGCGAGCAAGCTGTTGTAAGTTTAAAACGGGGATAAGGCGCCGCAGTCCCCACCGAGCGGGACTTTTCTACAATTGGAATTTTCAAAGATGGAGATTTTCACGTGGTAAGCGAACAGACTGTTTCAGATACTGAAACGGGAAGGGGGCGCCGCAGGCGTTACCGAGCGGAAATTTACTACAATTAAAATTTTCAATAAAGCTATTTACACTATATGTCAATAAGCTGTTGTAGGTCCAGAAACGAAAAAAAGGCGGCGCAGGCTCCACCTAATGGGGGTTTCATACAGTCGGATTTTTCAAGGATAGCGAACCAGCTTGTCGCTGAAGGCGGCTAGTTAGTAATAAACTAGTATTTTTAGTAGAGACTCTGAGAAAGAAATAATTAGTGGCCAGATATAGAATGACATCAGTTACAATACGAGGAATCGCTTTCCACCTATACTTTTCATTTTACATGGATAAGTCAACTGCTGCTGCCATGCAACCTCTCATCTACCGCTACCGCAAAGATACGTATATCGTTCTCGTTCAGATTATAATGCTCACTCACTCACGCGCGTCGTGCGCTCATAAGTAATATTACGTTTTCAGGTTTTCACTCTGTTTTGGTCATACGTCTCGTGTGAGGAGAGGGGAGGAGAGGAGGGCGTTAGGTTGCTCTCAGCTTACAGACGATGCAATGTACTACGAAAATGGTCTGGAAATCTGGTCTAGCATAGTAAAAATAGCGAGACTAGCTGGACCTGGTGGCTGCCGCCCCTCAGTCTTCGCCGCCGGGGCTAGTGCCCCCTCCCGCCCCCCGCCCCCCCCCTTGATCCGGGCCTGAGTTGCAATCACACGACATCCTCCGCACCGAATCTTTTAAAGTTTCTAGAGGTTGAGACGATCTGTTTTTTTTTAATCAGTCGTCCGCTTCTCGTCATTTTGAGTTTGGGTTCGCAGCTGGCATTTTGTCTGTTCTTGTGGAGGTTTTCATGGGAGATTTTGGTGGCATATAAGATTCTAACTGTCTTTCAGCTGGAGCTGTTTCTTCTTTATTATTCACTGCATCATGCAGACACGAAATTTCTTCTTTAAATGGTTTCTTGTCGTTATTGAGAATGAGACGACGACGATTTCGCCTGATAACTTCTTCTCGGAATGTTTCTACGAAGTATGATCTTGGAGCACCAGCCTTCGATTTTATAATAACAGGTGTTTTCATATATTTTATCCACACTTTGTTGCCAACGTTCAGAGGCTTCAAATCATAAACTGAATATCGCTTATGAAAATTACACTTGTCTTTCGCTTTACCCCTTTTGTCATTTTCGCGGTGCTCTTTTAGGTTCGGCCACTTTGGCTTCAGTATGGGAGGATAAACAGAAAGACGAGTTTTTCCTACCCATGTATAAATGGGCTGGACTACTTCCTGTTGGGTCCGGAGTGTCTCTATGGGTCAGAAGTCCAAGAGGGTATCATCTGATTTTTGCATAATGCTTTTTATGGTCTGTACCATTCGCTCAGCTTATCCATTAGCTTGTGGAAATCGGGGACTGCTTGTATCATGCTCAAATCCATAGTCACGAGCAAACGTTTTGAAATCCATGGAGCTGTATTGTGGTCCATTATCCCTAACGACAACGTTGGGAATGTTGTGACGGGCAAATATGGTCTTCATTTGTTGAATGACCTCTGCTGTTGCAAGAATGGTTAGTGAGCATATTCCGGGATATCTCCAGTAATATTCAGTTACCAGAAGATAGTTTTATCTATTTAGTTCAAATAAATCTGTGGCTATCCTTACCCAAGGAAGTGTGGGTGGAATGGAGGGAATTAATGGTTCACAATTGTTATTTATAGTCTTCACACACTGGGAGCAGGAGTTAATAATTTCTTTGATCTGGCGAGAAATTCCAGGCCACCAAACAGGTTGTTTGGTGCGTTTTTTCACTTGTGGATACCCTGGTGTCCATCATGAATACTTAATATCCTTATATGTACTTAATATCTACTTAATATCCTCTCTATACTTAATATCCTTCTGCAAGACTTTCGGAATAACTAATCTTGAGCCTTTTAACAGTTCATCCTTAAACTTCCAATACGGACATGCATTGAATGGATGATTTACGTGGTTTGGCCAACCGGTTTTGCAGTATTCATGACCAGCGAGCAAGAGGCATCTTTCAGGAGTTCAACTTTGATATCTTGAAGTCGTTCCTTTGAGGAGGGAATGGTCTTAATCACATATGAGACACAGGTTTCAATGTCTTGTTCAGTATATCTTTGCGATCAGATATTTCGTCTTCAGGACATTTTGAAAGGGTATCAGCAGTAGCTATTTTATCACAAGGAACATACAAGATTTCATAATTAAATCGCATTAGTCGGATTCTTAATCTTTAGATCTGAGGCGGAAGATCTTCAATGCTCATTTTCCGAAGTAGTGGTACTAGAGGTCAATGATCTGTTTCAAGCAAAAATTTCAACCCGAGCAGATATTTTTGGAATTTTTAAGCAGCCCAAGACGCTGCAAAAGCTTCCTTTGGAATTTGTCAGTAACGAGTTTCCGTTGGAGTAAGTAAACGGGAAGCATAGGCTACTACACGGATTTCACATGTTGGTTGTTTTTGTATCAGAACAGCTCCTGATCCAAATGAAGAAACACACCATTTTTGTTTAAAAGAGCTCTCAGCGGTTCTGTTTTGGAAGAGAGATTCGGGAGAAATCTTGCTACTTGATTCAAGATACCAAGTATGCGTCTAACACCAGAAACGTCATTTGGAGGAGAGAGATTTTTGATTGCACTGACTTTTGCAGGATCCGGTCTAATACCGTCTTTGTCAATGACATGACCAAGAAATTTCACAGAGAGTATACATTTTTCGGAGTTAAGAGTGACGCCTGCTTTAGCGAGTTTTTCAAGTATTACAGTTAGCCCTTTGTCATGTTCTTGGTTTTTACCAAATACAAAAGTGTCATCTGTCTGATTGACGACACCAGGTAAGCCTTCCAATATCCTAGTCATCCTTTGCTGTAAGTGTTCCGGAGCAGAAGTGATTCCAAACTTAAGCCTTGTAAAGCAGTAGTGGCCAAAGCGGGTGTTGAACGTGTTTATTTCCTGTGAGTCCTTTGTCAAAGATATATGAAAAAATCTCATGTTAGCGTCAAGTTTGGAGAACACGCTTCCCAGACAGCACATCGCCTCCACAGGATATCTTCAAGATGTCTTCTGGATGAAAAGACATCCCAGAAACGTCCTTAAGATGTACTGTGGATACGTTAAGCCTAACTGTGCTGTTAGGGTTGCTTCACCGAGCAAACGAATTGATTCTCCAACGGCTGGCATGACAGGTCTTTCACGAACAACAAATTTGTTTAACTTTGTGGAGTCAACGCAAATTCTGATATCAACAATAGGTTTTTCCACTGGAACGAGTCCTGCACACCACTTGGTAGGCTTATCAATTCTTCTGATTACACCCATTTGTTCCATGCAATGCAGTTCAGCTTTTACACGCTCACTTAGGGGAATAGGAACACGTCTAGCAACGCTTTCGCTTTATAGAACATCATCAGTTTCCAAAACATTTTTATATTATTCCTTCATTTTTCCCAGACCAATGAACAAAAATGGAAATTCTTTTACAATTTGTTGATTTCTGTCGGTTTTTTTTCCACAGAACTGACTATCTTAATCCCATACAGCACAGAATGTTTCAGTTACGTTGCAAAAAGCTTACAATCTTTCAAAAACGTAACACATTCAAGTATGATCTCTGATACCTTTCTGAAACTTTTGCTCTTTTTCCTTTTCTATCTGTTAAGTGATTGTAACGGTTATGTTACGCATCTGATTTTTTGTTACGATCGCGGACATTTCTACGTTTTTGAAACTAATCGGAAAGCAGTCTGAAAGTTTTTAAACGTTCCTGAAATGTTTATAATGTTTCAATGTTATATGATAGTTACGTTTCTAGAACATTTTGTGCTGTTAGGGATGACATTGAGTTCTGTGAGTGCCAAGTATACTAGGAGAGGTTCGCACACATTTTCAATGACAAAGAGAGTTGTTTTGAAGTATTATCCTTATACTTCAATATGGTTTCGAATTTACCACGTAATTTTAATCTCGAACTATCTGGTCCTTTAAGAATTTCATTAGCTTTGGACAGAGTCCTAGGAATGCAAGGTGTTTTGGGATGAATGGCGAACACAGCCGCGCCAAAATCAACTTTAAATTGTACAGAAGAGTCATTAAATTTAATGTTTACGTGCAGAGAGTTTTTTGACTCCGAGGTAACGCCATCGACAGTGTACACTGAGGACGAATTTTCATCATGTACTGAGGAAACGAATTTTTTCTTTGACAAGCACACCTTAATAAAATGGCCACGCTTATTACAGCCTATACAAAAAGCACTTTTTGCCGGACATTGAATTCGAGGCTGTTAATTACCACCACAAAAATGACAATTTCCCTTACCTTTGAAGTTATGAGTTACCTTTGGAGCGTTATGAGTGGCTGCTTTTGATTTTACATTCAGGTCTCGTTTCAGGTTTTGCCTTTTCACGGTAAAAGAGCTGACAGCACCTTCAGAATGTCCTTCAAGATGCAGGAGTTTTCGTTGTTGTTGTTGCACGGCTTCCTTTTGTCGCGCCTTTTCAACGGCCGTTTCCAGGGATAACTTTGAATCTAACTGTAGAGTTTCTAACAGTGATTTATCATCACTTAATCCTACGACGAATCTATCTCGTGTTAAACGAGTTTTAAGAGCTCTGAAGTTGCAGTGCTCTGCCAAAGAAAAAAGAGCAGTAGCAAACTGATCCACAGTTTAACCTACTTGTTTAAGGAGATTGAATTTCGCTGATTCGTGTACTTCATTCTGCAGGAAGATAAAATGAGAATCGAACTTGGATTTGGCAATATCATATTTATTTTTATCAACAGTGGACAATTCAAAAGAGGACAGTATCTTTCTAGCTTCGCGTCCCATAGTATAGAGAAGGGCTCGTACTTGTGTTAGCTCAGGTTTTGCATTGAGTCCAGAAGCATATCGGAAGTCTTCAAATTCGTGTACCTATTCGGGCCAGTTCGCTGAATTTTGAAAATTAAATGGTGAAGGGACCTTTAAAGATATTTGAGAAGAATCTACAGCCATATTAAAGGTGATTGAAAGAAGATGATTCAAAGTTCTAACAGCAACAGAACCATTTTTTATTTCTTTTTTTTTGTCCGCTTTCAATTTCTGTACGAAGAATTCTAAAGCAGAAAATACTTAAGGAACTTTTACCGAACATACTTTAAAACACTATCTGACACCATATCGTGTTATATGAAGTAGTTTTAGAGAGAACTACACATTTATGAGACACTAATAATACGTTTACTTGACGGTTACATACAAGAAATGAGAATACATTTAGAACAATAAATAAAACTAAATATCTGACCGACAGTAGTAGTCGTAGTAATTACATGATCGCAATATTTGCGATAAAGAGGGATTCAATCGGTAAGTTGCTATCACACGACAAATATTATATCTTAGCTTCTACAACGTACGAATGCACGAAACTTGATATTGAAATTGCAGTTATAAAAAAGAATGCTGTGCATTTATGTCTGACTATAAGTGGCGCTACTGTTACTCACCTTCTGTGACTTTCCATATGATTATATCTCAGCACTTGATGGTTAAAATTACACCGAATTTCATAGATAACACATTTATTGGGAGAAAGTAAGATTGTCTATAGTATTGTCGTAGTATTTATCGATATCAAACGGTAAGTAGAAATGTTATTCAAAATAATATCAAAGAAAGTTTTTTGATGATCACAACATATTGGTTTCTATGTACGTAAGCTTAAAAATTTCATACTCCCAGAGAAGCGTCACTAATAATTACAAGTTTCTTTTCTTTTCTTTCTTTCTTTATTTTTTACTTCCATTACCTGACTCCCATAGCTGATGAATGTATTGTATTCGGTCCAAAAATTCGATATCGAGTTTTCAATTGATTTACATGTTTTAAGGTTTTCAAAGTCCAAAAGAATAGTTCTTAGCAGTTGGTTTGTATGTATGTTGTAATCTCAAAAAATGGCTCTAATGATTTTCTTAAAAACTGCTATATAAACACTTTGTCCTTTCGCATGAATTAGTTCGTTAATTCAGTAAGATTGATAAGCGCCCTGTACAAATAACTCAATTTTAGGTCTCGCAAATGCGTTCCTTTAAAAACAGCTGTACGAATTATTTTCAGATTTGCCATATTAACTCCGCTTTTAGATACACTGTTGTATGTAATTGTTGTTTTCCGGCCAACAATTAGTTGCGATAAACTTTGGTAAAAATCGGTATCTCAAAAATGGTTCTAGTGATTTTCTTGAAAATTGTTACACAAATACATTTCACGTATCCTTCCTTATGTATTACGTGGTTATTACAGGAAATTTAACTGTAATCCTGATTAGGTAGTATAATGGTGAAATCCATCACAGACTAATGATTTGTTTGAATCAATTCATATTGTTGTTCCTTGGAGTGTTGTGCCGCAATACCAAAAATTACAAGTCTTGAAAATTTAACACAATTTTATTATATTTGTTAAAAAGGTTCACATCATGAAGCAGTATAGGTTCGTATTTAAAAAGTATTGTTCAGGAATCAAACTCCAGAAAATTCCGAGGAACAAGGGAGAGAGAGAGGGCAGCGAAAAAATGCTACGTCTTTACTATACCATGAAAAGAGCAAAAACTGTGGGTCTGCTTTTTTCGATCGCACGGGGAGAACCATCCGGAAGGGAAGTCATATGATTGCATTATCATTATTTTCGCCAAAATGCATGCCAATTCTAATTCTTTGTTTTGAAGAATAAAACAATGTTAATTTTTTGAATTTGTAATGACGGTTTATAATTGTATTAACCATTTAATCGCCAACATTATGCCAAGCGACAGTTTGACTAGAGAAAATGACCGTTATGAATTGAAATCATTAATATTGCTTAATTTGAAATAAATTACTTCCGGTGTTGAAATAATATAAATTCTGACAATGAGTTTTCTTGTTTTATGACTATTTCAGAACACTTTTTTTTAAATAATTACGTTTAATGTCAGAATTTTCGTTAGATATTATTTTTTATTTTCTTTTTATCCCATAAAATAAAGTACTTTTCTATTTAAAAGATAAACACTTTATTTATGATTTAGATATAACATATACAATTTAGATTTCTGAATGATGTGTGTTATTGTTTTATGTTAATAAATAGTGTAGGTCGTATATATAATTAAAGTTGTGTACTTTTTAATGACATTTAAAAACAATTCTTTCTTCAAATGCCTGAGAACAAATTATGTAAATATAATATCTCATTTAAAATTTAATTACTTTTTTTTTATTGCAATAATGCATTAATTTATCATTAGATTTTAGTTTATTTAAAAATTCAATTAAAATTTAACTAAATATATGTGAACACGTTCACATATTTCTCCCGGCGACCCAGAAAAAATAATCTCTCTCACTCCCTAGTATGTCATATAAGCACAATGAAAATGTCATTTTTTTTATATATATATAAAAAATATAAAAAACCTGTATAAGCAAAAACAAAAATTGTAGATCAATGCAACATTCAATTATAACTATACGTATGCACATTATAAATCTGTTTTACCATGAAACTTATTGGTATATGACGATTTTTTATCATTCCAAATAACATTGTGGGCACCACATTTTAGTTCTACTTTTTTTTTTTTTTTTTTTTACATTCTGGATCCAGATTTTTCTTACATATTTCTTGTCAAGAAAGCTTTTAAAATGATACTGTTCACTTTTTTCCATAAAAAGTTTTTCTTTACAATGTTCTTATATATGTATGGAAAGATGATGTTATACTTTAAAGTTATTTCACATTACACCGTAAACAATATTCAATATGCATATAATACTGCAACATATCAAATAACATCAATGTTAAACAAAGAAGAAAAAAAAAAAAACAACACATGAGTACAAGTAAATTAAAAATGAACACAAAATGAAAAAAAAAAAATGCATATACAAACAAGAGAAAATATCACAAAAGTGAAAAAAAAAATTTGTTCGTGCAATTCCACACAGGAGAGATTGAAAAACGATGTCCATTGGACAGTCAAAAAAAAAAAATCTCCCCTTAATCTTGTCTGAAGCAACAAGTATAACGACTTTGGCTTATGGCCATTGTCCTAGCGGGATAGGGCGTGTATAAAGACCTGACCTGTTAGGGACAGGCCTCCGTCCCCCATCAAAGTCAAAGACTTCTGTAGGGACACCTCGCAAAACTGGGTATATATATATCAATTGAATTGTATTAAACAATTTTCAAAAGAATTGTGTGGGGGGACTCATCACAATGAAATGCTACTCTTCCGGGTAGATTTTGAACGAGTTAGCATTAACATAGAGGGTAAAATTAACAATGAAAAAACATATATTTAATCGAAATTCTTAGTGCTATCAAAATTTAGAGTGATGAGATAAAGACTACCAAAACAACTCACTAAACCCAATGAAGCATTTTAAAAATAACATAGCATAATAACAATAATAATAAGGTAATTGCCACATATTAAAATTTTGAGTTTTAACTTTAAGTCATTGCACTATTGAAAAGTTTTGTATATAGTATGTAAACAAACAGTATTGTAATTACTGTTGACCTTATGACATATTAATATCTATCAAAATGTAAATATTATTAAACAGGATTTTTTTTTTTTTTTAACTGAATTATAATAAATTTATTAAATTTGTTGTTAAGAAAACTGTAATAATAAGAACTAGAAAAGAAAAAAATTATGCAATATTTCACATAGTGTTGTGTCATCCATTGTAATTAAAAATAAGAAAGAGAAAAAAAGGAAAAATGCAGAGTATATATTGGTCCAGCCAATTGCCTGCATACAATGAATGACAGAACAAAAAATAAACATAAAAAGGAGCCTATGCATCGAATACTCTTTATATAATGCACAAGTTTTGTAAAATATTACATAATATGATATTAAAAAATAATTCCTGTTTCTTAAATTATAATTGTGGCTTTGTCTTGAATTATAATTAACATTTCTATTAGGACTTGCTTCATCAAGTAAGTGGCTGTATCTAGGTGGTGCAATAATAAGTCTGTCAATATGGACTCGAAATGACAATCTACCAGGTGCTTGTAGTCTTTTAATTGTAAATGAAACCGGTGAGTGCTTTTGTAGGACAATAAAAGGTCCTGTGTATTTAGGTTTAAACTTATCAACAGATTTTAAATAAACTATGTCATGTACAGCAACAGGTCTTAATTTAGCATGTCTGTGAAAGTATTGATATCTCTTATTTTGATTATCTTTTATGTTAGAGTAAGCTTTAAGGTAAATCTTATTTAAATCTTCTAATAATTTATATGTATCAACATTCTTGTCGAGATAAGGTTGATTAATCTGTTGCTCAAATGTGTCAAAAATTAATGAAATTTCTCTTCCAAAGTGTAATAAGTTAGGTGAGTACAAAGTAGATGAATGTTTAGACCCATTATACAATGATTTATGTATAAACAAAGAGTTTTCAAATGTATGGCCTTCAGACATTAAAGTGTTTAATGAATATTTAATAGATTTATTCATCCTTTCGGACAATGCGTTTGATTGTGGATGTGCTACAGAAGAATGTGTAATTTTTATACCAAGAGTATCATTAAAAGTGTTGTAAACACTGGATGTAAATTGAGGACCAAGATCCGAGAGGATAACTGAAGGTCTACCAAAGGTGGTAATATAACTAAACAAACATTTAACTATTTTTTCTGCTGCTGTATCCTTTAATGGATAAAGTTCCAGATGGCGTGAGACAATGTCCAACACTGTGAGTACTGAGTGACCCTTATTAAACGATCCTACTAAATCAACACTAATAGTATGTCCAGGATGTGTGGGTGTGTATGTAGGTTGTAATGGAGCTGGAAGAGTGTTATGATGTTTAGCCTGTAGGCATCGTGTACATGAAGCGATAAAGTTTAAAGTATCTGTGTACATTCCTTTCCAAAAGTATTTGTTTGACAGAAAATTATAAGTTTTATTTAATCCAAAATGAGACAAATGTGAAATTGTTAATGTCTTAGCTTTTAGCGAATTAGGAACAATAATAAGATATGAGAATGTTGAGCTATTGGGACATTGCTTTTTATACATTAGTACTTTTGTGTCTGGATGAATAAAATAGTTTGAGTATTTTCTTGAAAAACCTTTCTTTAGAATGTCTGTGTAAATTTTTGACAATACAGGATCCTTCATTTGTTCATTTACAAAAGTACTATTAGAAATTTCTAACAGTGGGTCTTTATTATTCGAATCTCCAGAAATAAAGCAATTAGTGTATTGTTGTTTGATTTTATTACAATTTTATCAGCAAAGTGATTAACAACATTACTATTATCATGTTCTATAGGTAGAGGTTGTTTATCAAAAATTAATTCTGGGTTAGAGTTCAAATCTTGTTGATTGTGAGTGAAGTCACATCTCGAAAAATAATCTGCTAAAATATTTGATGAACCAGGAATGTGTTCAAAATCAAAAGAATATTCTGAAATTTCCATTAACCACTTAGTGGTAAGGCCTGTAGGATTAGTTGTTTTTTTGTATCTCTTTAATGGAGCACTGTCAGATAAAATTGTGAATTTTCTGTTGTACAAATAATATTTAAATGCAATGATTGATTTGTAGATAGCCATTAATTCCAATTTTAGTGCAGGGAAGCGTTTTTCAGATGGCTTCAATGATTTAGAAAAGAAGGCTATTGGAAGTAATTTATTATCATGTTTCTGCATTAGTACCCCAGCAATTGAAATATTTGAAGCATCAGTGTTTAAATAGAAATCTTTATCCCAATCTGATAGTCTGACCTTTGGTGATTCAAAGAAATTTTTTTGAATTTTGTTAAAAATCTGTTGATGTTCAGTAGTCCAATGAAATTTTGATTTTTGTTTGGTCAGATCTATTAAAGGTTGTATTAGTTTAGAAAAGTTGGGTACAAGAGATTTATAAAATGTTACAACACCAATAATTTTTTTTTTAATTGCCTTTTAGTTGACGGTGTAGGAAAAGAATTAATTTTTACAATAATTGATAGTATTGGGGAAATACAATGATTTTGAATATGGAATCCAAGATAATTTACACCAGTTTTGTGAAAAGTGCACTTGTTAGGTGCAAGGGTTAAGTTGTACTTTATCAAAATTTCTAAGATTCTACTTAATTTAGTGCATGTTTCCTCAAAGCTATTCGAGCCAAAAATGAGGTCATCTTGATAGGCATGTATTCCCTCTAAATCAATTTCATCAATAATTGTGTCCATTAAAGCTTGATATTGAGAAGCAGCATTTTTTAATCCAAAACATAGTCTTTTGTATTTAAAACTACCAAACATAGAAGTAAATGTTAATTTATCTTGTAAATCTTCAGGAAGTGCAATCTGGTGGTAATCCTGTTGAAAATCTTAACATGTGAAGTACTTGTAGGCTGATAAGTCAGCAATAATTGTTTGTATTTTGGGCAAAGGGTATGAAGATCCCTGAATTATTGAGTTAAGCATTCTAAGGTCCATTGCAATTCTATATTTTTGTTTACCTTCTGCGTCAAGTTTTTTTTTTTTTTAACTAAAAGAATGGGGCAAGCCCATTCTGAACAATTTCTTTCAATCATTCTAGCTTCTACAAGTTTATTTATTTGACTTTTAGCTTCTTGTTGTAATGATTGTGGTATTGGAAAAGGTAATGTTTTAATTGGGAACTCAGTGATGAATTTTAAATTTGGTATAACTTTGTCTGTATGCCCTAAAGTTTTCATAGATTTAGAAAAGGCTGCAAAATTTGTTAACAAAACATTCTTTAATTTCTTTTATTGGTCTCCTTGGAGATGTTTGACATCAAAATCCAAGGGAGAGAGTTCCTTTCTTCTTAAATTTATTATTTCATCAAAAGCTTGAATGTAATTCAAAATTTGTGTAGTTGTATCAGTAACAATTTTACTGTTTTTATCAATTTCTGCTTCCTGCGGAATAATTTCATCAATTTCTGTTAGGGTGCCCATTTTTGTACCTTTATTTATGTGTATACTTTCTTTAGTTAGATTTTTAACATAAATTTTAAATTGGCCTCTATTACAATTATTATCATTATCCAGCATTTCTGAAGTACTACTATTTATCACTGAATCTAGACACAATATGTTTGCATTATTTTCTGTATTTTCAAACAAATAGTCCCTGTCAGACAAAAAAATTGTATTTACATCAATAAATGTTTCCTCTTCAGGTTCTAAAAATATTTTCTGAGAAGTCCTAACTGTCATTTGTTTACATTTTTGGGGAGGATTTTGATTTTTTTTTTTTTTTGTGTTTCAGTGCCTTTCGAAACTCTACAATTGTTTAAGTTTTCACCTTCTACTAGTGTATTTGTAATGGGAATAATTATATCTTTAAGTTTGATATTGTTTTTATACAAGTCTATTATTACATTATTTTGTTGAATAAAGTCCCATTCAAGTATGGCTTGAAAAGTTGAATCATTAGGAATGTCAACAATGAAAAATTTCTGCGAGAAAAATGCGTTATTTATTTTGAAAGAAGTTTGAATACATGAGGAGAATTGTACGTTTGAATTAACTGTTTTAATCGTTACTGGTGAAGACAAGTGTTTATAAGTTAATTTCTTATTTAAAGATTTAAAAGTACTTTCAGAAAGCAATGAAATCGAACTCCCTGTATCAATTAATCCGGTGATAGCATTTTTAGCTAAGTTAATTTCAATTAACGGTAGTGTAGGTGAAATTTTATTTACATTAAAAATATATTCATTTTGACTTTCTGTAGTTTGTGTAGACTTGTTATGAGCAATACTTATCTTATTTACAGTTTGTGAGGCAATTGAATTTACTTTTCTTATACTAGATAATTTTGCAATACCACTCAGGTTTGACAAACCAAAACTAGGATTGGGTGCTGATGGCATCTCGAGTCTAGTTTAAATTATTGTTATTTCTCATGAAAAATCTACCTCTGGGAAAATTATTGTTTTGGGTTTGGCTTCTTTGCCATTTATAACATCTGTTAGCTACATGCCCTCTACGATTACATAGCTGGCAAATCACACCATTATAACTCTCTTTCTTTTGTGGTCCCTTTACTTTATGTGATCTAAAATTTTGTCTATAATCATTGTGTCGACTTCTTCCAACATGGGCATGTTGTGAATCTGATAAGTTGTTTACCTCCTCTTTTTTATCTTTTTGTCCAAAAGACAAAGCATTAACTTTTTCTGTTAGTTCAATTAATTTTTCTGACAAGGTGTTGACAAATACACTATCATTTTGTTTGAGTAGGATATTTTCGTTCATGTTTATTTCTTGTAACTTTTGAGCGCGATTTACAGCCAACTTATAATCCGAGATTCCCTCTTCCATGATTTTTATGCGTATGTTAGATGGTATAGAGGAAATAAACCTTGTAAATTTAATATTATCAAGTGCGTTATCATCCGTAATTTTGTTATAAATAATGTTTGCTAGAATATTTAACCTATGAGAAATTTTTTTCATGGATTCCTGAGGGAGCAAATTTAAATTATTAAATTCGATTAGAGCTTGAGTAGAACTCATAGGAGTAAAGAATGTTTTAAATTCCTCCTTAAGAAAGTTTAAATCATTTGATTTGTACAAATGGGGAGATTGTGTTAAATATTTTAATTCCGCCCCAGACAACTTTCCCTTCATTACAGCTACGGCTTCTTCAGATGATAATTTATTTATCCTAGCATATGTGGACACTTGATCAAAGAAAAAGTCCACTAAAGATGGTTTCCCATCAAAATTCATCAACTGAATGTTGACATTCTTGGCTTTCGCCATAGTTAATAATTTTGCCTAACTAACTTAAAATAATAAACTATATAATAAATATATTATGTGACAAAAAACAAAAATTGTTAATACCAAGCATTCTTTTTTTTTTTTTTTTTTTTTTTTTTTTTTTTTTATCTATTTATTTATTAATTACTTTAGCATATAATTTTATACTATTGTATGCCACTTTTAAAACAAGGATACTTAGTTTTATATGCCCATATATTATCATCCAAAAAGAAAAATAGATGAGCATACATATGATAAATATTGTGTAAAAATAAAAATATTGTGAAATTAAATAAAATGTATTTAAAATAAAATATATTCAACCAATATTATGAATGAAAAATGTTAGAATTTGTACCAAGCATTTCTGCTGCTTTGATTTATTCATTTATTTCTTTATCTTTATTAAACCTTTCATTGATATTTAAAGCAATTAATATTGCATGACAATTTCAGCAAAAATACTTAGTCTCTCTCTCTATATATATATGCAATAATAAAATAAACATTTGTGTTCATGCAATGAATTATAAAATAAATATTTGTGTAAAAATGAAGTGATAATTATGCACTATAAATGAAAAAATTGTGTTTATGAAAAAAAATAAATATATGAATAAATGAAGTTTCAAACATACCAAGCACTTTTGCCCTATCTGTTTCAATTTCTAATTATTATTATTATTATTATTATTATCTCTTTTTTTTTTTTTTTTTTTTTTTTAATATAGAGACCCAAACTATTAAAAATATTAGCAAAAGTACTTAGCTAAATGTATATTTAAAAAATATATATATAAAGTATTATGCAGTTAAAAATATGAAATATCATTAAAAATTAAAATTACTTTATAAATAGTCACTTATTTAATAAATATCTTATCATATCATCTAAATTATGTAACCTTCACATCATACAATTTCATGTCCTTATTTATTTTTATTCCTGAAATTAAATAACTTCCAGATAAACAAACAAAAATTTACTTACTGTTTCTCTTTTTTTTTTTTTTTTTTTTTTTTTTTTGATTCGATGTTTTATTGTTATTTCACTTTTCAAAAAAAATATATTTATTAAAAAAAATAACTACTTGAGCACCAATGTTTATACCGTTTATCAATAGTTCGATGACTACGATTTTATCGCAATTAACTGTTTTTTATAAAAAAAAAGTTATGAAGAAAACTTATTTGATACGTGCATGGCTTTTCCTCTGTACGAAATCACTAAAAATTTTAAATAACCATTTTACGCAAAAATTTCAAACACGTCTGGTTTTTATCCTGTCTGAGCGCGTGTAAATCTTTCATGCGTCGTGCACAAAAATTTCAAATAACCATCAGGAATTATAAGATGAAATGCGCCATCACGAAAAATTTCGAAGCCAGCCGTTCAGAAGATGATGATAATAGTCGATTGACTCCGGAAAAGCAGAATTGACAAATTGACAGGTCCACATCTTTCGTCAACGTGACTGAAGGAAGAAGCTAACTTCAAGGCCACTGTTGAATGCGCGTCAGCGTTGTTGAACCTCGATGATATGAATGACCAAAATTTTATGAATACATGCTCCATAAATCCGGAATATTGGCACTACTTGTAGCAATATATAGGAAAAAGTTCTGTTTAAAAGCAGAAGAGCTGAGTATATATTTTTTTTTTTTTTTTGAATGCTGTCTTGCAGAAATTAAAAAATGTTTGTCCATTATCATATAGCAGGAGAGGTACAGTCGGCTGCAAAATTATTCGAGCACTAGCAATAATCCTTGCCAAAAAAAAGTACACTTAATACAGCTTTATTGAATAAATCCTTATCGAGTCATGTTCTTAATCAGTCTAAGAACATGATTCGACAAGGATTTACTTAGCAAAACAATCTCAAGTGTACTTTTTAAATATAGGAATTATTGGCTAGTGCTCGAATAATTTTGCAGCCGACTGTATATTACAAGAAGTTCTAAAGTTCTGAGAAAATCAATTCAGTCTGCCTCTCTCTAAAAAAATTCGAGAGTTCCGAGAAAACAAACAACATGATTCAGTCGGCCCCTCTCTCTCTCCATCGATGCATTCTCGGAAACTGGTTTTGAGCACCAGGTTTCTATAATGGTGAAATCCATCACAGACTAATGATTTGTTTGAATCAATTCATATTGTTGTTCCTTGGAGTGTTGTGCCGCAACACCAAAAATTACAAGTCTTGAAAATTTAACACAATTTTATTATATTTGTTAAAAGGGTTCACATCATGAAGCAGTACAGATTCGTATTTAAAAAGTATTGTTCAGGAATCAAACTCCAGAAAATTCCGAGGAACAAGGGAGAGAGAGAGGGCAGCGAAAAAATGCTACGTCTTTACTATACCGTGAAAAGAGCAAAAACTGTGGGTCTGCTTTTTTCGATCGCACGGGGAGAATCATCCGGAAGGGAAGTCATATGATTGCATTATCATTATTTTCGCCAAAATGCATGCCAATTCTAATTCTTTGTTTTGAAGAATAAAACAATGTTAATTTTTTGAATTTGTAATGACGGTTTATAATTGTATTAACCCTTTAATCGCCAACATTATGCCAAATGACAGTTTGACTAGGGAAAATGACCGTTATGAATTGAAATCATTAATATTGCTTAATTTGAAATCAATTACTTCCGGTGTTGAAATAATATAAATTCTGACAATGAGTTTTCTTGTTTTATGACTATTTCAGAACACTTTTTTTTAAATAATTACGTTTAATGTCAGAATTTTCGTTAGATATTATTTTTTATTTTCTTTTTATCCCATAAAATAAAGTACTTTTCTATTTAAAAGATAAACACTTTATTTATGATTTAGATATAAAACATATACAATTTAGATTTCTGAATGCTGTGTGTTATTGTTTTATGTTAATAAATAGTGTAGGTCGTATATATAATTAAAGTTGTGTACTTTTTAATGACATTTAAAAACAATTCTTTCTTCAAATGCCTGAGAACAAATTATGTAAATATAATATCTCATTTAAAATTTAATTACTTTTTTTTTATTGCAATAATGCATTAATTTATCATAAGATTTTATTTTATTTAAAAATTCAATTAAAATTTAACTAAATATATGTGAACACCTTCACATATTTGTCAGTTTTAAATTACGGAAATTGGTGTTTAAAAGATGGCTCTACCAATTTTTTTTCTTACATTTTAATTGGCTGTATAAATCTATTTTATATATCTACATGTATCAGCCTCCTGTTACCGGAAAATTTTTAGGTATCTACTTTGTTAAGTCAATTTTGTTTTTTGATCACATTATCTTCAAAAAGCGTATATAATACATGTAATAGTGAGTAATGGAAGTCGTGTGGTTGTTTCACATCAGATTTTTCTTTTCTTCAGCTATTGATATTAAATCTCTTAGAATCGCTTGTTCACTGAGAATAAATGTTTTACTTTGTAATTCAAATCCATGTGGACATGTTTTTACGGGTAATATTACTATTATTAAAATCTGTGAGCTTTTACACGTATATTAATTTAGATATAAAAGTATCTGTAAGAAAATACCCGTTTTGGATTATCACAAGCATAGCGTTTAATTCGGTTCAATGCCTTAAAAAAAAAAAAAAAAAAAAAAAAAAAAATGCGTGCTGTATTAAGCACAACACACTGCAATCAGAATATAAAAAAGTTAAATATATCTTGAAAATTAAGTTTTTTTTTCAAAATAATTTTTCACTGCGCATTCGCAAGCTTTAATAAAATTTCATTTGCATAATTTTTTAGCCAAGTTTTTTGCGCTACTTTCATGCTGACAATTAAAACAATTTAAGGTAAGATATATTCTATTTTATTTATTTATTTATTGTAAATTACATGAAATTAAAGCAATATCTAAACATAAACATTGAAATAGAACACTACTATGTAGTATATTGAAAATTCTCAAAAACTATTAAGTAAATAAATAAATATATAAAATTTTTGCTCCTTGCTATTTTTTTTTTTTTTTTTTTTTAATTTATTTCATTATTTCATTACATTAGTTTAACAGTTTTTTCTGAACATATTTGAATATGACTTTGCGGATTCGTTGATCAGTAATTTTTTTAAATTATTTTTTCTTTGAATGCTAAAGATTATTGCAAATTTTGAGTATCTAAACATAAAAATATTTTATTGTCTAAAGTATACTGTTATACTATGATAATGTAAAATCGACAGAAGAACAAAAAAAAAAAAAAATAAAAATAAAAAATAAAAAATAATAATAATAATAATAATAATAATAAATAAATAAATAAATAAATAAAATGAAATAAATAAATAAAAATAAATAATAAATAATAAAAAGAATTAATTAAAAGTAAGTATTTTATTTTACTAGTAAATATTTTATTTTTTCTTTCTCCATAAAATTAGAATTTTGAATTTTACTTTATTAAATTTAAAATGTTCCTAAGAAGTTTTAACATACTTTATATTGCTTTATTTTTATTGTTTTAAAAATTATCTGATATACGTTCATACACTAATGCTGATAATATATCAGTAAGGTTTTATCTCTTTGGCGATTTTGTGAATTTAGAGAATGTGTTTGGCAGTATGAGGAGAAATAATCTGGAACTAAACTTACATGTAGGAGAGCTTGGAGGAATGATTTAAAAGGAGATGACATTACTGAAAAATCATGATGCCAAAATCGTAATCATAGAAGCCATTAACCCGTTAGCTCCCAGTGTCCTCATTTGAGGACAGCTAATAAAATGTCACGTATATTTTTGTGGTTTCTTGGAATGATTTCTGCTTTTTAGTGACAGTTTATTGCGTCACTCTAAATGATTCCTGAAATTTTTTTGTGCCTACTGGTAATTATTATTTAGTAATTTTGATAGTCATTTTATGATTTTTCATTCGTCGCACATACATTTGCTTTTTGCGCAGGTATACTAACTTAAATCAAGTTGAATAATAATAAATATTATAATACTTCACTTTCAAGATCTTTTTCAACATATAATAGGGAATTAATCTGTTATTTCGAAGTTTTTCTATCTGGAAATTTTCTCGCTAGAACACTAAACGTCAATCAAGGAGGATAGGCTTTAAAATCAAAACAATCAGAAGAATTGTTTAAGTTAATATGTTTTACTGTCAGTTGTCTATACTAATTTAGAAGAGAAATAATCAGCTAATAATGTTTTGCAAAATTAATTCGGACGTTAACGGGGTAAGTAACAATAGCCAATGTTTTGGTAGACTCAATATGGCTCCAGCGGTGACTTTGCCTGAGGTTGTGGCATCCATTTTGAGTAGACAACAGTAAACTTCCTTTACTTCGCATGCTGATACGCCTTGTGCCAACTTCTCACATACCATTCCTGTAAGTGGGCGAGGAAGGTATGACTTAATTTGTATCTCCGGAAGCAAAGATGAAAACCTAATCAAAAGCAGCGTTAGTACCCACTCCATTTTCCACACATCTTAATTTTCATGGCATTTTTTTTAAGTATTTAAGATGAAGTATAAAAAAAAGTATTCTAAAAAAAGATTGTGTGAAAAAAAGGGGGGTGCTAACAACCCTCCGGCTTATTAATTAGGATGTTGGCAACTCTCCAGAAGGAACTTTCGTAGTTCATAAAAGATTTCTTCGTAGGGAATCAAAATTGTGGGATGGCATGTCTCCGAAATACCCCACAGGATAAATCCCGGATAGCCAATTGATTGATTTATTGTTACTGTTTAATAGCCAGAAGAAAAAAAAATACATCAAGCACACATTTAATGTCACCCTTGTATGTGGTTTAAAGCTTTATAGTTTGTTGATTGCTGAAAGATGGTATGTGGGTTAACTCTAATTATCTTCACGATGATGATAGGCCGAAGGGGAATTTCCTCTGTTTAAGATGCCTTTCTAAAGCGTTAAGCTCCTTAGGAAGACATCCATGCTGAGAAAATTACACTGGGTAGGAGATTCACTGGTTTCGGAGAAAGCCTAGGAAAACATTAAAAAGCTCGGCCGATGTGATGAACGTAGTTTCGAATCTGGTATATAGTATTTACACGATTTGTAACCAGAAACTGTTACTGTAATAATAGTAATAATATTAATAATTGAGTAATATTATTAATTATAGTTAAAAGTACTTATCAAAATATATTGTTAACAGGTTGAGAGCCATGTCAGCCATTCTAGATTCTAGACATTTTGTCATATATCTTCTCTCAGTACTGAAGGAATAATCTTGAAACTTTAGGAGTGTGCATATCATGTTATACTTCAAACATTTCAATTTCAGTGAAAGTTTTACCCCGAAAGTAAAAGCAGTACCAATAAAAAATTAAAACGTTGAGCGCCCTGTCAGCCATCGGTGGCTGACAGTGTCAAATATGATATAAAGCTGCGTCAGCCATCGGTGGCAGATATGAAATACGATATAAAACTAAAAATATTACATTTAATCATTGAAGATTTATTAAAAATTTGCTTAACTTTTATTTATTACAGGAGGAATCATTATGGATTTTTAATGGATTTTAAGAATTTGCGTGCCGCAGGTTAATGTATCCAAAAAATTTAGCATTGAAAAATGTAAAAAGAAAAATAAGAAAAAATAAAAATTAAATATATCTACTAACAAATTTTACGTCAAAAAAAAAAAAAAAATAAAATAAAATAATAATAATAATAAATAAATAAATAAATAAATAAATAAATAAATAAATGCTGATGCGAAAATAATTATTTTCACTGCAATCATAATTATATATTTTATATAAAGGAATTTTTACAGTGTTATAACTTTCATGTAAACAACATATATAAATTAGAAAAAAAAAATCTTTGCAAAACAAACTTAATCAAATACATAAAATCTCTAAATTTATTTCCAAATCTCATGAAGCTTAAGAAAATTTTCCTCATTAAAGCGAAAATTTAAAATCTTTCTTCTCACGCTTTATCAGTTTCCAGATGTTTCTGCTCTACGGACAAATGCAGAACTTGTCAAAGGCGTTTTCAGAGAAATTTGATTAACTTTGATAACTGAGGAGAAAAATTTAAACTATCATTAATAGTTATGTTATAATGCCACTTATGGAAAAATTTCCGCTGAAGTAACAGCATATCATGCAAATTAATGTTCAAATTCTCGATACTTTCTACATTTTAGACTATCATTTTATCGTGAACGCATCATTATTTTTCTCTTATTTAAATTTTTACAATTTTGTTATTCAAAAGAACAATGACTGAATATATCATAGCTAAATATCTAATGAATGCATATCAGTGAATTATTTTATTTTTAAGGCTTTTGTTCATTTCTTTATTATTATTTTTTCAGGTTAGCTTTTCTTGGAACAACTTCATTTTTAATGAAAAAAAAAAAAAAAAACTGAAGACTTTTAAAAAGTCAAATGAATTTTTAAAGTGAAAGAATGACAAGATTTTTACTATATCTTATGTAAAATATGTAATATAAATGAAAATTATAATTTGTTTATAAAATCATATTGAATATGAATGAGGTTTTTTAAAAATTAGGTTAACTTAAAAAAAAAAAAAATTATTATACATGTATCATTATTATATTTATTATTATTATTATTTTAACAGAATATATAAATACATTTGTGTAGATCAAATTAAAATGAAATTGACATTTATTGCAAATATTCTCAAAAAAAAAAAAAAAAAAAAGAATATGGTATGATTAGCAATAAAATTTCCATTGCCACACACACATAAAACAAGAACAGAAAATCATGCAGTACGCATTGGTTATTAACACTTTCCAACTGTACGTACTTGTTGTATCGTCTAACTTTTAATGTTCTTTGCCTACCTTATCACACAACGGACAGACAAAAGTACTAAAAGGCGTACAAATAGATTAATTAATGTCATAATAACTCTTAAACATTGTTGGAAATTGTTAAAAATGCTTAACGCATAAGAAAATGCAGCCTGTTTAGTCTAATTAAAGCCTTTAAAGTATTAAAATTTTTAGTGTAGTACTGTAAATGGGACAGTTAACCATATTATATTCTATACAAAGCATTATTTTAGCATATTAAAAATAAATTTCATTTCCTTTGTGAGTTTTGCAGAAGAAAGTTATTTAAAAGTGATTTATAAAAATGCCTTTACTATAACACAATGCATTGGCATTTTTTGGATGTCCCTGTATGAAAAAGTTCCTTTGTTTTTGCCACCAGTATTTTGTTACAAAAATTTCTACTCTGTAAAATCTGAAAAACAGCTGCAAAAATATGATAAAACTTTTTACATAGAAATTATGGTTGCAAAAATAGTTCTTTAATCCCTATAGTCTGTCCGTCTGTCTCTTTTGCGTGTGTGTGTGTGTGTGTATCAATTTCCCCGCGGTTGAACATCCGTAAGGATTTGTGGAATTTCTTTAGACTAATAGAGGTTATACAAGTTCATTACAGCATGATACCTATTGAAAATGGTATAAATAGCATAACTAGATTTAGTACACGGCCAGTCTTGCTAGACTTTCCAAAATTTATATTCAGTAATCACCAAAAATTTTGAAAAGTGATATTTGATATACATAAAGGACAATTCTTTGATTCGATTCTTCTTTTATGTATATCAAGTATCACTTCTCAATATAATAGGTGACTATTGAATAAAAAAGTCGCAAAGTCTGGTAACACTGTACACAGCCACCATAAAAGCCAAAGCATTGCTTTCTGTGGGAAACAATTTTATTAATACTATTTAAATGACTTTGTTTTGCACAAGTTTTAATGAAATCGACAATTGTTATTCATATGCACAATTTTTTCTGCTATAGAATATGGAATGAATAGCATTAAAATTTGGAGGACCATACAAAAATATTCAGATGTATTAAGGACTATAACTGGAAATTGCTGCAATTGAATAACAGAAATAACATAAAAGGATCTTCAGAAACACCACTACGTTAGCTATATGCGCAAATAACGAATAGGATTCAATTTCACAAAACCTGATATGAAATTCTATAACATAAATCCTGAGATGTCGCTATCACACACAACAAAAATTAAGAGTATGACTGCGCCGTTTTTTTACTATGACAAAATTTAATTGTATCCAATTTTTATCATGCTGAAAGCAAATATAAAATTTAAAGGGAATTTTTGCGTTCATTTTGGCATAATGGAAATTTGGAAATAAAAACTTTCGACGAATGCAATATTTTGTTAAAGAAGAAAAAAATGGTATTAAAAATTTAAAAATTATACAAAATTTAATTTTTAAAAATTATACAAAACATATAATGTTTAAATATTTTCTAAGTGTAAAACGAATCACTAATTTTAATTTTGTAACGTTAATATAATATTTTTTTTCTACATAAAATTGAAAAAAGGTTAATATAGTTTTAATCAATAGTTATTTGTAAAACAGTATACAGGGTGTCCCAAAATTACTGCGACAATCTTTAAGAAAAGATTGAGCACATCATAAGTATTATGAATTGTGTCGAAAGGCATGTTCAGAAATGTCATCTTAACCCTTTAAGATTTGGTGTATTTTTAACAGGTTTGGGCGCGGCTTTTAAATTTTGACTTTTTAACAAAAATTTTTTTCGTGCAAACAATTACATAAAAAAGATATGCATAGTAATTAATAATGGTATTTCTTATCGATGTATTTTAAACATTGATTGTATTAATACGAATATTAGGAATAGTTTTGTGAAATGATGGATCGTATTATATTACAATTTTACTAGATCGGCGGAGTTACAAATAACTAAAAAATTAGACTACACATGAGCAGAGTTGTCAACTTTTACAATTTTAAAATAAGGATAATCACCACTATATTTTTGAAGAAACTTCTTACGTTAATTTTCGGAGATTAAAAATCGCGAAGTTCCTTATCATAAAATTCTGGTGTAAAATCTTCCCAAAAATTGGGAAAACTTGGCAGATATGCATGAGCAGTCGATTATACTAGCACATGGTGGTAAGCGTTAAAAAACACCGGAATGGTGTTTGCTGTTATGGGTTGCTATGCATTTCTCATTCTTTTAGCTGTTATCTGTATCCACTTAAGGACCCTTCAGAGACTGGCTTCAATTTCGGTTTCTTTTGATATCCCTTTGATGTGGGAATCGAATTGACGCGAAGCAGCAGGGAGATTTTCTTCGCTGACAAACCTCCTACTGCGATCGAAATTGGGTCTCTTTTGTAAAAGAGCAATAAAAAGTAATGTCCTTCATTGTAAATGTGTGCAAAATGTCAAGGGTCGCTTTCGTACAATGGATAATTTATGAGTTTTGAAGCACTGCACCGTTGCTAATATCTGAAGGATCCTTTATAGTTTGTAGCTCTACTTTTGTATCGCCCACATGTGTTGAAAATAACTGTTTCTTCAAGGGTTAACATGAAATTTGTAGACATGGGATCTTATGCAATTCTGAGTCCTTATGATGTACCCTATCTCTTTTTAAAGTTTGACGCTGTAATTTCTTGACATTTTGTATATCACATGTCTTCGTAGTTCCTTTTTTTTTTTTTTTTTTTTTTTTTTTTTTTTTTTTTTTTAAGATAAAAGTGTTTAAATAAAAATAATAATGAGACAGTTAGATAAAGATGCAAATCATAATGTTAACAATCCCTTGATATATGAAGTATTCTAAGGAAAATAAATCGAAAAAAAATTAAAAACGGCTTTAATAAATTAGAATATATACATATATATATATATATATATATATATGCAAAATAATCAAAGCCAGATGAAAATTTAATCCGAAAACACATGAGGGTCTTCCAGGAAAGATGTTTGGTCTTCAGAGTCAGTACGGTTTAAGACAAGATCGGAGGGATAGATTTCAGCTGGATTTAAAAATTAAAAAAATAGATAATAACTGGTTTATTGGGATTTATGATAAAAGGCAAGATTTTAACTTTAAAGTTTGTAATGTAACAAATTGGTTCTCCCGTATTAGTCATAAAGTTTTAAAAAATATTATGTTCACCCAAATAAACAGAATTAAAATGATTTGCAATAACAATTTAGACCTGAATCTGGCTATGAAAAATCTCAAAATATACTAACTGTTAACCGCTATCCTGTTATTTTAATCAATAAACATTTCAGTATTCTTGATGACAATCCCACTTAAGGTTTGTTGTTCCATTTTGGGCGACATTTAAGTGCTGGTAAGTGGCCCTACTATCTGAAACGGGTTCTATGTTTATAATGCGGGGGTGGTTTTCAATTTTCCATTTTCTAATGACTATTCCAGTTTGTCCATGTATGTATTTATATATTCTTGTATTATTTATATTCTTGTATTTGATATTGATGTATTATATTTTGAGCTTGATTTCTGAATTTAATTGCTTTTTATGCTTTGTACTAATTAAAATTCGTTTGCTGTATGGTCTTGCTTCCATCTGTGAGAATTTGGGGGCTATAAACGTGTTTTTTGGTAATATTACCAGCGTTTCGTCAGAAACTTCTCATATTCCTTTCCCTACATGGGGGAGCTCCCCTGATGAAGGCCCTCATGTGTTTTGGGATTAAATTTTCCTCTGGCTTTGATTATTTTGCTTATTTATTATAGTTTTATATTTCCTTTTGCTGCATTTGCGCATTTGTTTATAAAAACTTTGTTCGAGTTCTATTTATTTAATAATTCAATTTTTACTCCCTCCTATATTTAAATTTTATCTTAATATATGTATATATATATATATATATATATATACATTAAACTTGCAAGAAAATGCATGATATGTTTTTTATAATAATAATAATAATAAAAGTTTTTCTTTCTTTTAATACACTACTGCTTTGTATCAACGTTATCTTTAGGGGAGTTACGAAGATAAATTTCCTTTTTCTTTTTTTAAATGACATTAAATTGGTGTTTTCTCTAACCTTTATTTCAAACACTTTTTACGGATTTCTTGATCTTTAATTTATGAACCGATCATCAATAAAACCCTTTTTTTTTTCACATGATCAGATAAAATTAAAACTAAAGACTAAAATAAATTATCAAATATTTTTTTGGGCAGGACTGAAAGTGTTCTTTTGATGGAACTTTTCAAGCGGTATTTTTTAACAATAATCTCTATCTTATTTAATCGAAGGATATTACTATAAAAATATATTGAATTTTTTCTAAATAAAAATAGTAGTTCCGATGACGATAACCACTTTCACATGTATTTGGGTAAAATATATGCAGGGAAATAAATGACATTTTGATTTTTTATACTTCGACAGAGCTGCTAACATTTTAATTTATTCCGGAGCATTTTTAGTCCCGCTTTTATTCCATAGCACATTTTTTAAAAAAAAGAGTAAACTTATCTTAATCTATCATAGTTATATATTGAAAAAAAATATTCTAAAAATAAAGTGGTGTGAAATAAAGGCGGAGCTATAAATGCCCCGGAATAGATTAAAAAGTTGGCAACTCTGCTTCGATGTTATAAAGTAATACTCTATGCAAATATATTCTTCAACTTTTATTTTTTTTTAAATGACATTAGTTATTTTATTTTTTCTGATTCCATTTTTCAAATATTTTAGCTACTTAAAGTTTTAATATTTTGATTTATGTGATTGGGTTTATGAATTTTTCAAGTTCCGGTTTTTAATGGATTAATAAGTTTTCAGATGTTTTGAATATGCTTTGACACGTTTTAAAAATTCCCGTCTGCCTGTCCCTCTGTCTGTCTGTATGCGGTACAAATATTTTCTGGCAAATCTAACTCAATTAATTTATAGAATGTCATAAATAAAAGAAAATCGCCATCACGATTTTTTTTTTTGTTTTTTATTGAATTTACCAACGGAAGTCAAATAATCTTGAGTCTCGAATATCTATTCTTTAAAAAATTCTATTTATTCATTTCCTTTTAGATAGATTTATGTTTGTGTAAAATCTTTTAGTCATATACATTAAATTCATTTGAATTTGTTGTCTAAACTAAAACGAATACACCATCTTATTAATTTAAGAGGTGTCATTTACATTATTTTTCTTTAAAATACTAGGGGGCTCTGCCCCCTGCTCGCTCCGCTCACCAACCCCCGAGAAAGGCTTCGCCTTCCCCCGACTCGCTTCGCTCATTAATCCCTGCGGGATTCTACCCGACTATTCACAACTTTGCCTTTCATTGAATTGGAATATTAATAATACATAACACAAGAGAGTTGAACAATATTATAGAAATCCACCATATTTGGTATCGCATTGAAATACACAATATTTAATATTGTATCGTTTATAATATGTCAAAAATCTGTTATAATGATCGACAATTTAATAACAATTTGCCATTATTTTGAGAGAGAACATAAAATAAACAACCATAGCACTAATTATTTAGAACAGAGAGAAATTCTTGACATCTAAATCATTTAGCTTTACAACTTTAGTATATGATCGACTTGTTAAATTTTTGTCACTGTTTGACGATGAATTTTTTGGGTGTTATTGCTTGATTAAAGAAATTATGAACTTATTTTTTCTAATGCCTATATTTCTTTTACTATTGATTTTTTTAGTTAATTTAGGACACTATGTAATACTCTGCATTTATTTCCAGCGTACAGCGAGGTTTAAAATGGTACTTCCAACACTAAAGATGCAACTTTTTAAAGTGCATTTTTTCTAGAATATGATTTAGTCAGGTTGAAGATAAATATCTTATGCGATTATTGCAATTATTTTAAAAATTTCATTTGTAGTAGTAGTACGACAGGACAATTTCTTTCAGATAGCGATTTTGCTTTGTCGCCACTTATTGTATTACACCACGAATTTGCCAAGATGCCTGTCAATATCTGATTTTACCATTTAATTTCTTAAACTGTATTAAATACTAAGGAACAACTTTAGTATATCCCTACAACGATATTTGGCGATTTTTTGTTGGCGATTATGGCTAAATCATAAATGATACAATCATAATCTAAATCATAAATTATAAAACATAAAATCATAAATCCAAAATAAACAACATATAGGCTGCTATATTATATTGCAAACAGTCTAGAACCATATCGTTATCGTTCAAAATGATGCCAAAGAAAAATCGTCAAATTCAGTTGTAGGGATATACTGAAGTTATATCAATACTAAGTTAAATCGGAAAAAAAAAAAAAAAAAAAAAAAAAAAAAAAAATCACATTTTTCGAAATCTACTGATAAGTGAAAAATTCATCCTTGATTGTATTGTAAAAACGAATTGCCGGTTTGAAGTATTTGAGATAGACCATCACCAATCATAAATTGGACGGCTTTTGAATATTTGTTGACAATATTTTCTGAATAAGTGTTGATGATGGCTCCTGAATATTTGTTGGCGATATCTGCTGAATAATTATTATTGTTGGCGATATCTACTGGATATATATTGATCATGACATCATAATAGTTGTTGGCGATATCTCTTGAACTTGTGTTGATTTTGGTCTGAATATTTGTTGGCTACATCTTCTGCATATGTACTGATTACACCTTGATTTTTTTTACATATATATTATTTAATATTAAATTTAGAAAGGAACAACTATAGTATTTCCCCTCAGCTAGATTTGGCGATTTTTCGTTGGCGATTATGGCTAAATCATAAATCTAAAAATCATAAATCATATAGCATAAATGATAAAATCGTAAGCTAAATTATAAATCATAAATCATAAAATCATAAATCCAAAATAAATAGCATGCAGGCTGCCATATTATATCGCAAACAATCCAGAACGACATCGTTATCATTCAAACCGGCGTCAAAGAAAAATCGCCAAATTCAGCTGAGGGGAAATACTATAGTTGTACCTTTAGAAAATAAAAAATGAGCGTGGAGAAGGAAATTTAATGATACTGGATAATTTAATTTAATTTAATTTATAAAGACATCAATTGTACAGGAAAAACTACTTCAGCCATTTTCTTTCTAATAATGAACAGAACGAAAAACGGATATTTTACCTGGAGATATTTTCTACATTTAGACCAAATAAAAAATTTTCTTCTTTTTTTCCCTCATGAATTAAGTTGAAAAATATTTAAAATAAAATTGAAAAAAGTCGTTCTAAAACAATGGTACAATTTAACCTCTTGGCGAAATTTTAAATTTGGCACCGAAGTAGCTTAGACGTTTCTCACGAAAATCTTGACATGCATAATTGCTATAGATAATTTAAGACATCGTCAAAATAAATGAAAAATTTAAAATCAGCCAATGAGGTCCTGTATTAGCTGTAACTACAATATTTTATCAATGCAGTTACTACATTCCTTTATATAGGGGGGGGGGATGTCCTGTTGTATTAAATTTCTGCGAAGTTTTATATCAATGCTTAAAAACAAAAATAGGTTGTGTATTTTATTATTATTATCATTATTATTGCACCATTTTATAATTTATCTCTATAGGAAGGCATGGCTAGAGTTAAAATGGCTATTGTGGTTGCGTAAATGAATTCCTTGGCGAAAAACGTACGAGCTTCATTTCTAAATTTTAAAAATCGCTAAATTGGTCATAGTAAAGATCTATCCTATTGAATACGTTTTGAGTTAAAAAAATAAATCTTTATATAAACTAATATAAATTTTTATCTCATAAATTCCATTTCAAAAATGGAAACTTTAACGCTTAATCTTTAACTCTATACCAATAATTGTTTAACATAATCATGGTTTTCATTACTAAATCTTTTTCGCCTAACGTTAAAAAAAAAGGAACAACTTCAGTATATCCCCACAACGATGTTTGGCGATTTTTTTTTGGCGATTAGGGTTAAATCATATATCTAAAAATCATAAATCATAAAATCATAATCTAAATCATAATCTAAATCATAAAATCATAAATCATAATCTAAATCATAAAATCATAAATCCAAAATAAACAACATATAGGCTGCCATATCATATCGCAAACAGTCCAGAACGACATCGTTATCGTTCAAAACGGCGCCAAAGAAAAATCGCCAAATTCAGCTGTGGTGATATACTGAAGTTATACCATAATATAGACTAAAATAAAAATATAAACTAATTTTCGTTTCATCTTTATTAAATTTTTACGTAATATTTTTAAAATATAAGTTATTTTCAAATGTTTTGCTATTCTAAATATTTTTTTCTTCTCTCGAGCATCTCGAAGATGCCAATTATTCAATTTTTCTTATTTACACCATTGATCACATTTTAATTTTCCTGAGGAAAGTGACGTCAGAGACACAGAAAAAAACGTCATAAGAGAAACTTTTCCCTCCGTGGCAAATAGAGTACCTTTATAAACCCACGTTTTTACTTAATAACTTAGTTAATTAAAATGATAGAAATTTCTAAGCAGCTGAAATGCCTTCCTTAAAGCAGTCGGAATACACGGATATATCTCATGACGCGGAGAACCCTGCCCTCCGCGAGAAGTTGCTGTCGCAGACAAAAAAAATTAACGCCAGCGACAGTTACTTTTTTTTAATATATAGAAAAATCGCCAAATTCAGCTGAGGGGAAATACTATAGTTGTACCTTTAGAAAATAAAAAATGAGCGTGGAGAAGGAAATTTAATGATACTGGATAATTTAATTTAATTTAATTTATAAAGACATCAATTGTACAGGAAAAACTACTTCAGCCATTTTCTTTCTAATAATGAACAGAACGAAAAACGGATATTTTACCTGGAGATATTTTCTACATTTAGACCAAATAAAAAATTTTCTTCTTTTTTTCCCTCATGAATTAAGTTGAAAAATATTTAAAATAAAATTGAAAAGAGTCGTTCTAAAACAATGGTACAATTTAACCTCTTGGCGAAATTTTAAATTTGGCACCGAAGTAGCTTAGACGTTTCTCACGAAAATCTTGACATGCATAATTGCTATAGATAATTTAAGTCATCGTCAAAATAAATGAAAAATTTAAAATCAGCCAATGAGGTCCTGTATTAGCTGTAACTACAATATTTTAGCAATGCAGTTACTACATTCCTTTATATAGGGGGGGGGGGATGTCCTGTTGTATTAAATTTCTGCGAAGTTTTATATCAATGCTTAAAAACAAAAATAGGTTGTGTATTTTATTATTATTATCATTATTATTGCACCATTTTATAATTTATCTCTATAGGAAGGCATGGCTAGAGTTAAAATGGCTATTGTGGTTGCGTAAATGAATTCCTTGGCGAAAAACGTCCGAGCTTCATTTCTAAATTTTAAAAATCGCTAAATTGGTCATAGTAAAGATCTATCCTATTGAATACGTTTTGAGTTAAAAAAATAAATCTTTATATAAACTAATATAAATTTTTATCTCATAAATTCCATTTCAAAAATGGAAACTTTAACGCTTAATCTTTAACTCTATACCAATAATTGTTTAACATAATCATGGTATTCATTACTAAATCTTTTTCGCCTAACGTTAAAAAAAAGGAACAACTTCAGTATATCCCCACAACGATGTTTGGCGATTTTTTTTTTTGGCGATTAGGGTTAAATCATATATCTAAAAATCATAAATCATAAAATCATAATCTAAATCATAATCTAAATCATAAAATCATAAATCATAATCTAAATCATAAAATCATAAATCCAAAATAAACAACATATAGGCTGCCATATCATATCGCAAACAGTCCAGAACGACATCGTTATCGTTCAAAACGGCGCCAAAGAAAAATCGCCAAATTCAGCTGTGGTGATATACTGAAGTTATACCATAATATAGACTAAAATAAAAATATAAACTAATTTTCGTTTCATCTTTATTAAATTTTTACGTAATATTTTAAAAATATAAGTTATTTTCAAATGTTTTGCTATTCTAATAATTTTTTTTTCTCTCGAGCATCTCGAAGATGCCAATTATTCAATTTTTATTTACACCATTGATCACATTTTAATTTTCCTGAGGAAAGTGACGTCAGAGACACAGAAAAAAACGTCATAAGAGAAACTTTTCCCTCCGGTGGCAAATAGAGTACCTTTATAAACCCGCGTTTTTACTTAATAACTTAGTTAATTAAAATGATAGAAATTTCTAAGCAGCTGAAATGCCTTCCTTAAAGCAGTCGGAATACACGGATATATCTCATGACGCGGAGAACCCTTCCCTCCGCGAGAAGTTGCTGTCGCAGGCAAAAAAATTAACGCCAGCGACAGTTACTTTTTTTTAATATATAGAGAAAAGGACACATCTCAGAGAAAATACTATGGCGTACTTCAGGATTCGTGAGTTGTTCGAGAAAAAAAGGCTAATCATGCAAAGGCTGGAAACTTTATTTAAGAAATTTCCAGTAAATTACAGGTCTATAAACCATGTACCAACTTCAGTTTCACCAGTAAACACAGCTAAGTAACAGCTGACAACAGCAAATTTACAGTACAAACTGTTTCAGAGCATTAACAAACAGCAAGACTGTAATCCAAACAGGCTCAGAGCTCTTTCAGTAGAAATGAAAGTATTTATCGAAATTCAACTGACGAGGCTGACTGATTTGGCGTAAACCAACTCCTTAAATACCCGCGTAGAAAAATGTAGAAAATTCCAGAAGCTCGTCAACCAATCATGTTACAACTTCCACATTTGGTATATCGATTTAGGGTTTTCTCGCCACGTTGGTCAAAACAATCGCCAAGGAGCAAAAAAGTCGCCAAATTTCGTGCCAAATCCATTACCGGCCATAATGAGACTTTTTAACGTGTTTTTAAGCTATTTTAATGCGGAAACAAACTGGAAATGCTGAAAATTAACATTTTATCCTCTGAGTAAGCCTCTTTGAATGGATTTATATAAAAATAACTACGAATTATTTACAAATTTGTAACAATACGTTTAATCTTGAAAAAGTTTAATGCATGATATTTAAGATAAACTATGAAAATGCAGAGCAACATTTTATTTTAAGTATTCTACTATACGTTTTCCGTTTCAATGATTCTTTATTTTCCGCTATCCAAAATGTGATTTATAAGGGCATTTTAGAGCTGAAACTTTAATAATAATGACTAATTTTCTTTTTTTTTTCTCCTTTATTTTCCTCTCAACTTTTTTATTTTAAAAAAGTTTAAAGATGCGAAAAAAATATTATTTTATAAATTTGATGCCCTGGAATGGAATTATCTAAAATGACTATAAACGCAATAAGATGTAAAAAATAGAAATAAAGAGTGGTGTTGGTGCTGTTTGTATACCGTAAGAAAAAGAAAAAAAAAGAAAATGACTGACTATGTTATGTTATCCTAATGCATAGAAAATCAAAAATTTGACGAGTGCAATACTTTGTAAAAAAAAAAAAATCGGTAAAATTAAGCAAAAATTATACCGTTTAATTCCTTTCTACGTCTAAAATTATATATTAATTTGAACATAAAAACGTTATTAATGTTTTTTCCTGCATAAAGTTAAAAAAAGGCTAATAATATTTTTAACTAGCCGACTTCGGCGACCAGCTGGTTCGCGATCCTTGAAAAATCTGACCGTACGAAAGTCCCGCTGGGTGGCGCCTGCGGTGCCTTTGTTCAGTTTCAGAACCTAGAATAGTTCATTAATATATAATGCAAATAGGTTTATTGGCAATTTTAACTGTAATAAATTCCCGCTCGGTATCACCAGCAATTTAATAATTTAATTTATAATTAATTTAATCATAATTAGGCCCTCTTCCCGTTTCAGTATCTGAAAAGCATGTTCGCTCAACGTGTTATGATCTTTGGAAATTATGACAGGAAAGTTACGCTCGGTGGTGCCTGCATCGCCTTATCACCGTTTTAGAACTTAAAATAACTTGCTCGCTCGTTGTGCAAATTTTAACTGTAGCTAATTTCCGCTCTGTTGTGACTAAGGCACCCCTTTACGTTTCATGATTTGAAACAGCCTGTTCACTCACCGTGTGAAGGACCTTTGAAAATTCTGATCGTGGCAAATCCCCAACGCGGTGGGACTTATGGTCTCCTAATCTCCTCCCAATAAGCAATTTATTCAGAATCTGAATTGGAGATATTGAATTATTAAAATATGAAAGCACCATCTTGCGACAGACATTTGCAACACGTACTCTTTAATTTCAATTCTGATAACTTTTAAAATGACATATTACTTATGAAATTATGTTAATTAGAGACTGAGATACAAAAGTAATATAAACATTGTTATACAAAGATTTGTATCTGAGTTTTCCGTAGTTTTCTCCAAAATTTACGCAATTGCAGGCTAAATTGTGTTAAAAATCCTTAATACAAAATGTGAGCGAAGTATCGGAAATCAAAAGACTGCGAAATAAAGAGGAACAAAGATGTTCGGCTTTTTCTGAGGTTTTCTCTGGAACTCCCGTACTAAATTTAACGGCTTATATCAGTTTAAAACTTCGCAATAAAATTACATTAAAATATAATTCGAATGATGTATTATAAGTAAATTAATCATAATTAGAACTGGAGATATTGGAATAAAGGTGTTCTGGGTTTTCCATGGTTTTTTCTGAAAATCCCGCACGGAATTTAACGGCTTATATCAGTTTAAAAGTCCACAATAAAATATATTTCAAATGATGTATTATAAGTAATTTAATCATGATTAGAATTGTAGATTGAAATTTTAAATTATTACTGTGCCATCTGGCTGCAGAGATTTTCGATCTGTATTTCGAATATGTATTATAAGTTATTTAATCATAATTAGAATTGAAGATATTGTAAAAAGGTGTTCTGGTTTTTTTCAAGGCTTTATCTTAAAATCCCGCACGGAATTTAACGGCTTATATCAGTTTAAAAGTTTGCAGTAAAATATATTTCAAATGATGTATTAGAAGTTATTTAATCATAATTACAACTGGAGACACTGAAACTTAAAAATATTTAAGTGCTATCGGGCGGCAGAGATTTGCGATCTCTACTCATTAATTTCAATTCAAATAAGTTTTAAAATGATATACGTATTACTTTTGAAATTATGTTAATTAGAAGCGGAGATACAAATGTAATATAAGTATTTGTATAAAAAGATTCGTGTCAGATTTATCCGTATTTTTCTCTGAACGTGCGTAATTCCGGGCTATATACCGTTGAAAATCCTTTGTATGAAATGTGAGCGAAAATTGCAATTCGAAACTGTAAAATATAAAAAAATAAAAACGTTATAAGTTTTCCGTAGTTTTCTCCGAAAGTTCCATACGGAATATGCAGGGCTTATATCACTTTAATAGTCTGCGATAAAAGTATTTTAAAATATCTTTCGAACGATGTATTATGTATAATATTAATGAATGTCTTTGATACATTTTAGATTGAAAATGGCTAATCTATAAAGATCGATTAGCGATTTATGTTGAAATCCTTCTAAAATTTAAGAATTTGCAAAACTGCTTTTTTACAGCCCAGTTCAAAAAAGAAAAATAGAAAAAAAAATATATATATTATTCTGTTAAAAGTAATTTACCTCTCTTTAGATAAACAATGAAGGAAAAATGAATTTAAATAAATATAATCTGTCTACTTTTTTTTTTTTTTTTTTTTTTTTTTTTTTAGCTATACCTTAGATTTTTTAACTGCAGACAAAAATCTGGTGTGAAACAACCACTCGACTTCCATTAACCACTATTACACGTATTACATGCATTTTTGGGGGATAGTGTGTTCAGAAGACATAAAATTGACCTAACAAAGTAGAAACCTTAAATTGTTTTGGTAAGAGAAACTTGATACATATGTAAAGACATATAAAACAAAGCTACACAGCGAGTTAAAAGATAAGAGAGAAAAATGGTAGATTTATTTTTTAAAACACCAATTTCCAAGATCTAAAACTAACCTACCTAAGGAGGACGAATGTTAATTTTCCTCTAATATCCAGGTAAAACACGAGAAAGGATATCTAAAATGGATTTATGAAACAATTTTCAAGAAAATAGTTAGAGCAGTTTTTGAGATACCAACTTTTACTAAAACTTAGCATGCGCGATTATTGGTCGGAAAACATCAATTACATACAGAAGGATATTTAAATGGGAGTTAATATGACCTGAAATTGAGCTATTTATACAGGACGCCTCTCAATTTTCCTGAGCTAACCAACTATATCATTCAAAAGAACATTTAGTAGAGTGTTTTTATAGCAACTTTAAAGGACTTTAATATTTCTGCAACTTTAATACATCCGCAACTAATTAAAAATTTTTAATTGTGTTTTCACTATCCTCTCAGCAAGGCTTCTGAGCATCCGTATGTGAATTCTTGTACTTCTACGTTCAGAGGGGCTGGAGACAGACAGACATCTTTTACTATTATAGATGGATAGTGATTTGTAAAAAATATATACCTTTTTTTAATTTTTATTTTAAATATAAAAGAGCTTAAATAATAATAAAAATAAGACATTTAGATATTCATGTCAATCATAGAAACGTTAACAATACCTTAATATGCGTAGGTGTTCTAAGGCCAATAATGCTTAATACTTAATATTTTTGATCAATTAATTAAAAGGCTACAACTCGAAATAATTTCAAAATAGTTTTTAATAAATAAGAAAGAAAAAACATTATAAATCAAACTTGCAAGAAAATAAGTGATATGTACTTTTATAATAGAAGTTTTCACTTTTTTCGAAAAAGAAGAAAAAAAAACATTTTTCTTATAGTACATTGCTATTTTTTATCAACGTTATTTTAAAGGCCTGAATGAAGGAAGTTAGGAAGATAAATTTTCTTTCATCATATTTTTCTTTCTTAAATGAAATTTAATCCGTGTCTTTTCTAACCTATATTTATTAAAAAAATAAAAATAAAAATAAAAATAAAAAATAAGTCCTTGATTTTTAATTTATCAAAAGATCATCAATAATACTATTTTTTATAAGATCAGCTAAAATTAAAACTAAAGACTAAAATAAGTTATCAAATATTTTTTGAACAAAATATAAACAGGGCACTTTAATTATTCATACTTTGAGGATATAAAGTAATATTACAGGCAAATACATACTTCTACATTATAAATAATGTACAACTGTTTATGTTTTACGCCCGAAATGACGGAAATTATGAAAATAATTTTTGTTTCACCCAAAGAATTTTTATTTCTTAAATGATAATAGTTATTTTATTCTTTCTGATCGTAATTTTCAAATATTTTAACTGCTTAATCTTTTATTACTTTCATCAATGATATTGGATTCGCAAAATTTTACAATTTCGGTTTTTGATGAATTTATACGTTTAAAGATTTCTTGAACATGCTTCAACTCGTTTAAAAAAAAATCACTGTCTGCCTGTCCCTCTGTTTGTCTGTATGTAGGACAAAATTTTCTTGCAAATCTAACTCAATAACTAATACACAGCATTTCATAAATGAAAAAAATCGCCATCCAGATTTTTTTTAATCGAATTTATTAATGAAAACCAAATATAATCTTTAGTCTCGAACATCTGTAAGTCTTTAAAATTTCCATTATTAATTTTCTTTTATATAGATTTATGTTTATGCAAATACTTCTGTAACATATATTAAATTCATCTGAACCAGTTGTCTAAACTAAAATGGATACACCATCTTATTATTTTAAGACGCAACATTTATGTTATTTTTCTTTAAAATAAAAAGACACATCTCAAATAAAATACGTTAAATGTCGAAAAATTTTAATGCGTGATATTTAAGATAAACTCTGAAACTTCAGAGCAACATTTTATTTTAAGAACTCTACTATACGTTTTCCGTTTCAACGATTTCTTCATTTTCCGCTGTCCAAAATGTGATTTATAGGCATCTTAGAACTGATACTTTAATATGGATGGCTAACTTTCTTTTCCTCCTATTTTTATATTTTAAAAAAGTTTAAAGATGCGAAAAAATATGTCATCTTATAAAATGGATGCTCTGGAATCGAATTATCTAAAATGGCAATAAACGTGATTAGACATAAGAAATAGAAATAATAGACGCGTTATTTGCAAGGCCCGATTAAGTTTTGGACCTAGGGGGAGCTCAGAATCATTTCTGGGCCCCCTTTTCATTTCGGATTTTTTTAGTGCTAGAGGCCTATTTCAGTCGGTACAGTTGTCGAATTTTTATAATACACTCTTAATAGTGCTAAGGGCCTATTTCAGTCGGTTTATTGAATGGGGATTTATTGAATGAAGTCCCCCCAAGGCACAACTTTGACATGAGTCCCCCCCCAGGCCCAACTTTGACATGAGTCCCCCCAAGGCCCAGCGTTGTCGAATTTTTATATGTCACTCTTAATAGTGCTAAGGGCCTATTTCAGTCGGTTTATTGAATGGGGATTTATAGAATGAAGTCCCCCCAAAGCACAACTTTGACATGAGTCCCCCCCCAGGCCCAACTTTGACATGAGTCCCCCCCAAGGCCCAGCGTTGTCGAATTTTTATACGTTACTCTTAACAGTGCTAAGGGCCTATTTCAGTCGGTTTATTGAATGGGGATTTATTGAATGAAGTCCCCCCAAGGCACAACTTTGACATGAGTCCCCCCCAGGCCCAACTTTGACATGAGTCCCCCCAAGGCCCAACTTTGACATGAATCCCCCCCAGACCCAACTTTGACATGAGTCCCCCCAAGGCCCAACTTTGACATAAGTCCCCCCCAAGGTACAACTTTGACATGAGTCCCCCCCAAGGCACACCTTTGACATGAGTCCCCCCCAAGGCACACTTCCCCCTCATTGGGAAAAAGAGAAAAAACGTTGTTTTGCGGCTATAAGACAGTTTGGACTTCCAACGTTATTTGTTACAATATCTGCAGCTGAAACACATTGGTTTGATTTAATGAAAACTTTATTATGGAATTTAGATCGTCACGAATTAACTAAAGAAGAATTTGTCGATATTAACAAGTTTAGCAGTAGGCCTCTGGCACTAAATTAAAATCTGTCAATGTCAGATTTTCATGTTTTAAATAATGAAATAATGTCGTGTCTGTATAATTTTCTTTTTTTTTTTTTTTTTTTTTTTTTTAAATTCATCTACCTGGGTGGTTTCTACACACAACATTAAAATCGTATAACTTATTAAATAAGATCATTCAGATTTTTGAGGCTAAATAACAGATTTTTCCCGAAATAGTGAGTATTTTACCTTACTTTAGGCGATCTTTCTCAGAAAAAAATTCAATATGAGGGTGAAAATATGAAACAGAAAATCCAAGAACCTGTTTTTAGTCATTTTGGGGCCCCCTCTTAAATTTTAGAGGGGAAGCTTGTGCTTCCTGAGCCCTTTTGGGTAATCAGGCCCTGGTTATTTGTAAGTAATTACTTTATAAATAGAATGACATCAATACTGTATTTCTCATACATAAGAGCGACAGAGAGAGAGAGAGAGAGAGAGAGAGAGAGAGAAAGAAAGAGTTATTTTATGAATTACATATACTTATTAATATAAGTTGTGTGTTATAATTAAATACTTTCAATATATATATATAATTATCACATATTTCCTAAGATAAGATGACCCTCAGTGACAAGGCATAATATTTAGTCAAAGTTTTATAGTTTTAGCCAGAGTCGCCATGTCTGGCGAATTTTTTATTCAATAATCACCAATAATTTTAAAAGGTGATATTTTATATACATAACAGACGATTAATCTTCGATGTAATTAGGCAAGGGTTACAATTATAAACTGTTGATGATTACTGAATAAAAAATCCGCCAGATCTGGCAACACTGGTTTTAATATCCGATTTTTACTTCCTTATACAAAGTATAAGGAAGTATAGTAATCCCGATTTGCGAAATGGATTTTGTATTTTACATTGCTCGAAAACGAATGATCGCTGAATGTTGCCAATTTATACGTGTGACAATCATGATGTCTAGTTGCACACCTGCAAGTTTTGTCTTAACACGAGCTCTCGTTTTAGAGATATAAGCGATTTTACACGATTTTTCGTGACGTCTGTATGTATGTGTGTCTGTGTGTGTGGGGGGGGGGGTGTATGTCGCATAACTCAAAAACGGTTGAACGTAGAAAGTTGCGAATTGGTACATAGATTTGTTATAACATCTAGTTGTGCACCTCCCTTTTTGGACTTTACATGATTTTCCGTCTTGGAGATATTTAGGAAAATTAGGTTCATAATGGGCAAAATGTATCAAAAAACGGTAATAGCTCAAAAACGGTTTGGACAAATCTTGCAATTTAACTGACTTCTCGAGTAGCTAGACATTTGAAACTTTCAGAAAAGTTCAGAACACATTGACATGAGTCCCCCCCAAGGCACAACTTTGACATGAGTCCCCCCCAAGACACGACTTTGACATGAGTCCCCCCCAAGGTACGACTTTGACATGAGTCCCCCCCCAAGGTACAACTTTGACATGAGTCCCCCCCAAGGCACAACTTTGACATGAGTCCCCTCCCCAAGGTACAACTTTGACATGAGTCCCCCCCAATGCACAACTTTGACATGAGTCCCCCCAAGGCCCAACTTTGACATGAGTCCCCCCCAGGCCCAACTTTGACATATGACATGAGTCCCCCCAAGGCCCAACTTTGACATGAGTCCCCCCCCAAGGTACAACTTTGACATGAGTCCCCCCCAAGGCACAACTTTGACATGAGTCCCCTCCCCAAGGTACAACTTTGACATGAGTCCCCCCCAAGGCACAACTTTGACATGAGTCCCCCCCAAGGTACAACTTTGACATGAGTCCCCCAAGGCCCAACTTTGACATGAGTCCACCCCAGACCCAACTTTGACATATGAGATGAGTCCCCCCAAGGCCCAACTTTGACATGAGTCCCCCCCCCCCAAGGTACAACTTTGACATGAGTCCCCCCCCAAGGCACAACTTTGACATGAGTCCCCCCCAAGGCATAACTTTGACATGAGTCCCCCCCAAGGCACAACTTTGACATGAGTCCCCTCAAGGCACAATTTTATTTTTTATTTTTTTTTACGTATGCATGCATTTTTTAAAAATATTTTTAGCCAAATGTTTCGGGTCCAGTGACAATGTTTCTTAACATTATGTATATTTCTAAAAGTGTATAAGGAAGTCATGTGGTGCCCACATCAGATTTTTTTTATCGCGTTATCGATATTATTTTCGCGAAGTTATTATACATATTTTTATTACTTTTCTACTTGAGTTAATCTTACGCTGTAATATAGCTACTTTATTTATAAGTTTTTCATTAACAAAACTTTTAAACCTTTTTTTTTTTAAATTCTCATTTTTTTGACTGAACTCTCACAATTTACTTTTTAAAATCCATCAACAAAGAAAATTTTGATAGTATAAATTTTTTCTCAATCATGCAAATTAAATTAAGCTTTGTGTTCACTACAAAAGATTACCATTTAACCTTAATATAACAATAAAACAAGGTTCGAATAAAGGTAGGAAGCTATCCTTGCGGGTTGGCAGTGAGCAGGGGGCGGAACCCCTTAGTGTTGAAAAGAAACCTGTAAAATGTTATTAGAATATTAGGAAACGCAACTTTTGAGCGCTAACAGACACTTTACGTAGAAAAGTCAGTAATTGAGAATTCTTTCTGAAAGTTTAAGTTCGATTGGTTTTGTTGGTATTTGGTGGAATTAGAGTGTTATGAAGAAAGTTGCGTATGGAGTTACGAGTTTTAGGGAAGTTGTGAGTTTCTAACGGAATTATGTTTTAGCGAGTTTTGGTGTTCGAGTTGGATTGGAAAGTATTTTAGGTAAAGTTTTGTTGCGATGATTTATTCAAAGTTTTTTCCAGTCGTCAGATATATTTAAGTAGTAAGTCATTCAAAGCAAAGAAGAGTTATCTGAAGGAAGTCTTCCAGAGCCAATTCATTCACAAGCGAGTCATTGAATGGAGTTTCCTTGAGGAGTTATCTGCTCTTTGAAAGATATATTTTATCAGTAGCTATCATTTTTACCCATTTTTACCCATTGCGCAGTATTAATGCGACATTAAATCCAACCATATAATATACCCTTTCACCCCTATGATTAGTCATGATTGAGAAAGTAAATTTATGGCTGCAAGGATTCATAATTCATCGCCACAAAATTTCGCCAAATACATTCAGTACCTTTTTTTCAAAAAGCGGTCTGTGAGACCGATGTTCCCGATAAGCTTGATGAAAGCATGTTCCGGCCAAAGGGTCAATTTTTTTTTCAACCTTTACAGGGAAATTAAAAAGTGGTTATGACTTCGCTATTTTCTATCTATTTATTCATTTGTCTATCATCCCACCACTTCATCTGTTTTTCTATTCGTCTATTTGCCTGTCCACCCTCCAATTTCTGTAAATATTCTTAGAATACCGTGAATATGTTGCATATTATTGAAGTTTACTATAGCATGTTCCTTATAGCAAAAAAAAAAAAAAAAAAAAAAGCATTAATGGTTTGTACATCAAAAAAGGTTTATTTAAAAGTCTAAATTTAATTAAATGGAATTTATTAATTAAAATTTTATTTTCTGTGTCTTTTGAAAGCAACTCCTATTGAAGTATATATTTATGATAACAAACATTTTTTATTTCATTTCAAATATTACCTAAATATATATTTTAATGATAAAACGCAGTACAAACATAAGTTACAGTATATTACAATATTTATCAGAAACTTACTCATTCATCCTTCCTCATGTCGTATGACAAAGATGGAAGTTTCGAGATCTGAGATATTAATGACTTTTCAATCGTACTTATATGACGTCATTTTCGAGTAAATAATGAATTCATTTGTTAAATTACATGAATTTTCACGCATAATAGAACTTCCAGACTCTGACATATCTGCGATTTGAAGCAAAATCTCATAAAATTAGAGAAAAGAAATCGATTTTTAAAAATTCATAATACGTTGGCGACTAAAATGCTTCTTCTCTCTAACGTAAGTGATTTTAGTTTATTTGTTTTCATGTAAATAATAGATATGTGTGAAACTAGATAAATATAAAAAGAAGGAATAAAAATCATGATGTTTACATAGATTAAAAACACTTTCCAACGGCAGTTACATGAAAAATCGCTCATATTTCATGGAGTAAGAAAACTTGCAAAATTTTTTTTATACACTTACATTTGAAGGAAATCCGCACATTAGGTTATTTTACATGGCCTTGTTTATCATTTAAAAATCTAAAATCTAAAAAAATGTATTTTGTTTTAAGTATTGAAGCATAAATTTAATTTCTTTACAGATTTTTTGCAAAAATATTATATTACTTTTTTTTAAAATCCCAGATTTTCTACGGAATCTAGCAATTCTTGGACTGTCAACTCATCATCCCTACTTTTAAGCAATTTTTGATTTTGAAAAAAAAAAAAAAAAAAAAAAAAAAAACTGGTTAAAAAATCGTGATTTACAAAAAAGGGTTTTTTATATTCTAATTTTTAAAAATGTAAATTAATATTAGTTAAAAGTTTGAAGATTGATAGCTTGCAAATTTTAAACTTTAAATGGAAAGTGGTTTAAAAAAATTATATTTTAATTGTTTTTAGAAAATCTCTGTAAAATGTCTAATTTACAATAGAATTTAGACTTTTTTGGGCAGTTCATTCACAATCTCTTTTTATATCAAACTTCCAACTTTTGTCAAAACAGATTTAGGTTCCGCGATTTTTAAAAAAGCGAGTTCTTATAGTCCATTCTAAAATAATCATGATTCCTTCTGTGGAGGATCAAAATTGTGATAGCTTGTCTCCGGACCACCTCTAGGGGTGAGTCCCGGACCGTCGCCAATAGCCCATTGCACAGGACTAGTGCGACATAAAACCCAACCAACCAACCTGAATAATCACGTCATAAGAAAGTACCACAGAGTTGTCGTTTATTGAAATTGAGACACTGCTACTGAAATTGAGGAGCTTGTGACTTCAATTCATTTATGTATTAGGTAAACAGCCTTCATTTTTAATGATAGTCATTGTTCATAAAATGAGGGAATAGCAATGCGCAGACCTCTTTATGCTTTGCTTTTGGACGTTTATATGCACTATTTTGAAGAAAGACTCTTCGGTGTATAAAAATTTCCTCTCTGGTTCATTTATGCTGATGTCATTTTCGTTCTTGTTCCCTCAGAATTTCGATTTTTTCAGTTTACTTTCTTCGATACATTCAATTGACCTTTGCATTCAAATCACTTTCAAGATTGAAAAAGATTGCTCCTTGCCTTCCCTTGACGTCTTTGTGTCAAAAGACAAAGATCGGTTCTGAAGCCCTGTTTTCAGAAAACCCTTTTCTGTCTCTCTTCCCACCGCTTGCTGTCTTTAACCACGCCTCTCAACAGAACATGTCCGCTGCCTATAATTGTGTATTTCGTGCCTTAAACATTTTTTCTCATCCCTCTAGCCTTTTGAAATTAATAAATTATTAAAATCCCTTGCTGTTTCTCGATGCTATAATCCCTCTATCATCGATAAAGCTGTATAAAAATCAAAAATCCTAAACGTTTCTTTTCCAAATTGAACGATCACGGTCTCATACCAAAAGTTTTAATTTTTATTCATCACTTTCTTTTAAAATTGCTAAAATTCTTTCATGTTTGGTTTTAAAGTCATTTACAAACCTGTCAACAAAATTAAATTATCTTCTCTTAAAGATTCCATTTCTACTAAAAACCGATCAGGTATTTATTTAACTCTACGTTTTTCATGTAATCTAGGTTATATTGGTCAAATTAGGTTGGTTGGTTGGTTGGTTGGTTGGTTGGATTTTGCGTCGCACTAGTGCTGCGCAGATGGGCAATTGGCGACGGTCTGGGACACACCGCTAGAGGTGGTCCGGAGACATGCCATCACAATTTTGATCCTCCACGGAAGGGATGGCTCTCCCGCTTCGGTGACCTCCAGAGGTATAATTTTTGATGGGAACATGGAGGACATTGCGGCCACGACAGATTTTACGTGCACCAGCCACCATTAGTGTACACGACGGTCTTTGGCCGGCTCGAGTACCGAACCCGCAATCTTCCAATTACGAGGCCGGCGCTCTACCGACTGGGCTACCGCAGCCCCCTGGTCAAACTAGGAGGCGTTTAAAATACAGAATACATGAAAAATGAACATATTCGGAATTTTCGCAATGAAGAGATTTTTAAACCTTCTATTGTTTTCCCTTTTTTAGGTTCATGGTCATTGTTTTAATTTTTCTAAAAATAGTATAATTTCTTCTCCTATCGCTTTTTTCAGTTTGGATATCTATGAGGCGTTTTACAAATATGAAATTCGGAAAATTTTGTTAATGATATTCCTTCCACTCCGCTGTTTTCTGATGTTTAGAAATTACTCGCATAACTCTGATTTTCGTTTAGTATTTATCTATTAATTGCTAAATTTATTAACGAAATTCAATTCTTTAATTTATGTATGTATATAAATGAATATATATCATTTTCAGATTTTGCTTAATGTTTTAATTTAATTTATTTATTTTCTTCTTTTATTTTACAATTCTGTTCATACCAATATTTATATTTACATTCGACTTTATTTGTTTTTTGCTCTTCACGTTATTTGGTTATGTGCGTTGTTGCTTTGTTTGCATTGCAGCACTCGTGCTTACTTTGTTCGTTTGACGAAATGTCGTGATTTATTTTGACCTGAGACAATTGTTCTAAGTTCTTACATTTTATGGCACTTATTAAAAATTTTGTACTTATTGATACGTGACTTAACCATGATTTTGAATTAGAAAGAATACCAGCTCCCAAATTTTAAAATATCAATGAATCTGGCTTAAGTAAAGTATATTTGAGATAGTTGATATATCTATCTACTATCTATCTCTCTCTATATATACATCAAACAGATTTTTTTTTTCAAACATAACTATGAAACATTTCGAGTAAAATAATATGTTAATAGTAATAATAATAATTATAATAATATAAGACGCATTGAAATCGGTCTTTTCTTTTGGAAAATATAGTGCTACCGAGAAACACGTACGAGGAAACAGACAGAAAAAAAACTTCAAAAATTTTTATTTCAATTTTCTTTGATGGAGATTAAAAGAAAGGAAATTCAGAAAAAAAGTGCGAAAGAAATGTTGAGAACAAATATCACATCTTTTTAAAATATTTAAGTGTCTTTCATTTACAGCTATAGAACATAAACCTTACTCTGTTAAATGTAAATCTCCCAATTTCTACACCAAGAGTGAGAGAGAGAGAAATTACGGATTTAAATATTCGTTTCTTAGCTCTACAGGAGCTTAATTAAATGAATTTTTTTATGTATAATTTTTATAGAAATTATTTAAAATCATAATGTACGTTATGAACTTTACTTTAAAATTTGACAATTTATCATCTGCATAATTAAATTATTGTAGAATAAATTTATATCGAAAAGAATCCAGAAATTTAACATATTAATTAATTCTCTATATAATTTTCCTCGCATCATTTTCGGACAAGTAATGATCTCGGTTCCCAACTTACATATATTTGTATGCAAATCCAATCCTTCATTTTCCAGTCAAACTTGGAAGACTACTAATCATTATTAATAATAGACCTAAAATAGAAATTGGTTTCAAAATTTAAATATATATTGGAATTCTCTCGAATCTTTGCTCATAAGCTTTACGAATCTAAAAAAAGAAAAAAGAAAGTTCTTAAAAATAAAAATATATACAGTTACAACTAAATTTAAGTAAATATTAACCATAATTTAAATATAATTATTTTATTAATAATTAATTTACCACCTTTATTTAAAACACCACTACGTCATAAAATTTAAGATAAGTAACATGTTTTGCGAACTTTGCTGGTAAATACATTTAAATAAATTTTCAAAATAAATAAATAAATAAATAAATAAAAGAAAAAGAAATCACTCAAAATATTCTTTCTTTCCATTACATGCATTTTTTGAATTTTTTTCTAACTTATCCCTCAGCTGTTGGTTCTAATTCTCCATCCTACCGCTTTAGCTAGTTGTACAAGTGGTCACGGAACACATTTTTTTCCTGATTCTTCCACCAATATTTTTATTTCGGAATTTTTAATTGCGCGTTTGCACCATTAATTAAGCAAAAATTATCATATAAATATTCTGGTGGAAGAATCAGGGAAAAAAGGCGAGTCTGCTACCACCCTGTTGTAGCTGCTGGATGCTGATACCTTTTAGCAGTACTTGTGCTGCTTACGTTGTACTCGCTTTCAGTATTAACCCATAAATGCCTGATTTATTTTTTAAATCAATTTAAAAATGTTTTATTCTTACCTCTATTAAACGAATAACGGGAAAAATACTTAAAAAAATCATACTTCATTTTAACTACGGTTTACAGCTAAAAAGCAATCTGTTACCAATCGGCAAACAGGAGGCTTTAGAGCTTCAATATTATTCTAATAATACTTTAGAAGACAAAATTGTGTATGTTGCCGGAAGGCAACACATGGCATTTAAGGGTTAAATTGATAAATTTCCATTTAGGTTGAATAATTTGAATTAAACAGTCAACTCGAAATCATTGGGTTAATCCACATCTTTTGGTACTTTTCGTGTTTGTTTGCGTTCGGAGGTTAGTGAATACACTGGATGATTATAATTAAAGTTACAATTTCAAAACGCTATAATTTAAAACTACCCATCTGAGCGATTTGATATTTTACCAGAGCAATCGTGAGGCAATGAAATTTTGTTTGACAAAAGAAATAATCTGTTGTGTCACTCACACGACTTTCTCTTACCCTGAAATTTAATACTATAAATACAGGTTGCAGATTAATAGGTAAGATAACGAGTACTGTTATGTAAACCTATGTTAAACAATTCATATTAGGCTTCTGAAGAGTTTTATACGATAATTAGTTCTGTGTGAGGGGGGCCACCGCCCCCCTCAAACCCCGTTTCATTAATGCACCCACATTTATATAGAATTTAATTCGGTTATTAAAAAATATTTCTCTTTTTAAAAAATAATTTATTAAAATTATTATTAAAAAAAATTATCTTTTATGATAAGGCAGACGATTTCCATATTAGAGAAGTAGTATAACACCAAATATCCAAAAAAAGTCCATTTTATTCTCAATATTAAAAAAAACAAACAAACAACAACAACAAAAAAAAAAAAAAAAAAAAAAAAACGAGTTTTTTTCAAAGTTTTTTTTTCGTTAAAAGTAAAAAAAATCGATAACTTTGTTTTAAATTATCGCAGATCGATGGTTCAACCATTCGTTTTAAAGGTATTGGCGAGCTCTTTTGAAAGATACCCATCATGGAAATTTACTCCCCTCGAGAGGGGACTTCCCCCCAAGGGGGGGGGGAAGGCGAGGCTCATACATACACAAAAATTATTTCCCAGTTAACTGTCTCTATTACAAAAAATGTATATTTGTTTCATTTGGTTTAGTGCAGTCTATAGACGTTAAACTCTATTTTCCTGCAATTTCCCCATAGACGTAATGTATTAGAATTCTCTTGATTGTCCCTGTACACGAACCATTTGCTTGATCTTAACGAAAAGCTTACTGTAGTATTCCTATATAATACACATTTAGAATACCAAGTTTGAACTTTCTGCCATAATTTGTTTTTGAGATATGCTGATAACAGACACACACACAGACTCACACACAGACACAGAGACACACACACAGACCATTTGCTAAAAACATGATTTTCGTATTCAGGGGACCTCAAAACGTGTAAATATAACAAAATCTCGCGTTCGAATATTTGACCCGAAAACAATACTTTCTCTATCTTATGGGTAAGAAAGAGAAAGTAAAAAAAAGTTCCAAAATGTGCCGTTAATTATCCGTAAGTATTTGTTTTATGAAGCTGCTCTTTTTCTCTTTTCACTACGACTGTTTCCGCTGTAAACGCGTATTATTGTCTTTTTTTCTAAAAAAAAAAAAAAAATTGTAGTAAATCCTTGAAGTCTGTTGTTTCCTGCTATTCCATTGTGTTGCTAAAATAACCTTCCTGTATTTAATGAGACCATTTAGGCGTGTCCCTGACATTATCCTGACAGCACCATCTATAGGAACATGTTGGAACTGCTTTTTTCCTCCACTAAAGAAAATTTCATTGCCTCACGATTGCTCTGGTAAAAGGTCAGATCGCTCTGATGGGTAGTTTTAAAATTATAGCGTTTTGAAATCGTAACTTTAATGATAATCACATTGTATATCCGAAAATTCATATAATCATTTTTTTTATAATATGATAAGCTACTTAATAATTCGTTTTTTAAAGGCAGCAAATAAACGTTTAACTGAACTATTCGCAAGGCTAAATGTATTTTCTTTTTCATAGTATTTTATTCATGTTACTCTATTTCGCAAATAAATAAATAAATAAATAAAATAAAAGAGTTATAATCCATAGATAAAATTTCCTTCACTTTCTAATCTTGGTTCGCAACTTATATATATTTTTATGTAAAACAATGCATTAATGCTTTATTTTCTAACTTCTCTTGGAAGGAAACCAGTCATTATTGATAATGGATATGAAATAAATAGGTTTCTAAAAACTTGAGCACATATTGGATGTGAATTATTGGTTATATATTTTCGTAATTAAAGAGAAAAAAAAATGAATATCATATATACAGATAAAAACTAAACCAACCAAAATAATAATAATAATAATAATAATAATAATAAAATAAAATAAATAAATACACATGGTTTGGATCTTTAACAGTTTTATTTATTTATTTTAATATTTTGTATGTAACTTAATAATACTTTTTAAACAAAACATAGGTTTATTGTAAAATATAAGCTATTAAGATATTTATTAATTTGACTGTTAGAGAATGCAAATGAACGATGAGTAAATTATTCACATTAAAAGGAGGTCTGTGCCTGTGGTGTGGGTTGGTGTAAGACATCCACATCCGCACCATTGCATGGGAAAGTAACGTGAGAAATGAAAAATTGAAGAAAAAAGCATAAAAGAAAAAATAAATAAAATAAAATAAAAAATAAAAATAAAAATAAATTAACATCCACCAGATAGAAAAAGTAAAAAAAATAGGGAGAATTACTCTAAAGGGCAGTCTCACATTGGCGGTTTAGAGTAGAGATATCAACATCTCTTCCAGCGGATCCGCGGACAGGGGCGCGGTCCCGAAGAGATCAGCAGAGGGAGAAGACCAGAAGTCCGCTCTACCTAGCTGCACTACTCGCCAGGCCGTGTCCTGGAAGCTCACTTGAGTTTATAAGAGAAATGAGGACAGCCATATGGAGACGCCTCAACAGCCAAACGACGGAAAGATCCCCGCCACACAACTACAGAGCCAAATTGATTTTAGAAGGAGTCAGTGAATGTAAGTCCCAATATAATGGGCTACGACGTCTCACCAGCTAGCTCGTAGCTCCCGTGCCGCCTCGTTAGCTCAGCATCCTGAAAAAGCACTTACCCAGGGGTCACCACGAGGAGGTGAGGACAGCCGACGCCAGTAGGGAAGCCGGCACAAGACGATCCCCCACGACCCACAAGGAAAAGACACCTTAAGTTGCTGGCTTGTTCAGAGCTGATTGCATTTAAATTGTTAGCAATTAATATTACAAATTGCCGCCAGGTTGCAGTGCCACAAACTTTGAAGTAATCGATGTGATAATTGCTTACCAAATATATAACGCGAGTAGCTTCGCCTCGTTTAGTTTTACTTTTATTTTCATTCTACATATGTAAGAAAAAAATTTCTTCCAAAAATTAAATGCTACAAAATTAGATAAAATTTTTATGCAATTAAAAATGGTAATATTAAATATATAGATGTATGTATTTTAAGTTAAAATAATAATAAACAATATAAATTTCAACTATGCAAATAAATGCCGAAACAATTTGTAAATATCCAAAATAATATTTTAGAATATTTAAACAATTTTTTACACGCAAATATATAATTTAAAAATTCAAAATACATAAAAACTGGGGGGAAAAACCTTTATTGGATCCGCTTCTCCAGCATATCGGATATCTAAATCCAACAAGCAACCATTTTAAAGGCATAAAAATAATTACATTTAATGTCTTAAAAGTGCTGCCTGCTAGATTCAGTTATTAAATAGAGGATTATTCATTCCTTAAAATTATATTAATACATAAAATGCGGTATTAAGATATGGATGCTTAATGATACATCCATGTCATTTCAGTTATTACAAAATTATGATATGGATGCCTAATGATACATCCATGTCATTTAAGTTATTACAAAATTTAAAAAAGAAACTGAATGAATAAATAAACAGAATATCTCATAAATGTACAATAAAAATTTCATTGTACAATTATTTCAATATTCTTTTTTCTAATAGATTACTTTTGAGTTATATATGTAATAATTACCTAACTTAAAGTTGATTTGGGAAGAAAAATATGTGTAACAAAAATTATGCAGTAGAAAATTTTAAATTAAAATGGGATTTTATATCATAGAGGGGTTTTACGTAAGTAGTGTAAGTAGTATACATTGTTTTGTACTACATACATTGTATGTGTACTACATACATTGTAGTACACAATGTTTTGTTTAATTTAAAAATTAAACAAAACAATGACAGTACTTTTTACAATATTTATAAAGTACGATACATAGATATAAAGTTTTATTTCCTTTTTAAAATACTGTAATAAATATATTTCAAATAAGAAATTGATAAATAAGTATGCTTAATCGAAAAGTAACATAAAACAAAATAGTACAATAAGTAAAATGTGCATTTTTTGCAAAATAAAATATCACTAATGATAAAAAATTAAGTTATAATAAGAGCTCAAGAGAGGAAATACATACCATTCAAATACATATTATCAACAAAAGTGCATTTTTCAACGGTATTGGCGTGTGAAATAAAATTACTAGCAGACGATGATATGGCATATTTATATTTACAAAGCTCAACTTTGGGCCTGATGTCTGAGATTGTCAGCAAAGGTAGTTACTTCCCATCATCACTGCAATTTTACATGGGAAAATAAGCAGGAAATGATAAAAAAAATCATGGAAAAAACATGGAAAAAAAAAAAAAAAAAACACGCAATCACAAGTGACAATTCAACAGTTCAGTTTACACTAGGTAGAAATATGCAAGAAAAAATAAAAAAGAAAAGTACACCTAAAAGTGGGAATGGTCGTCTCGGACCTTGAAATCATCGATAAAGTTAAATACTTCTCTTCATACTCTTATTTTTGCATAAAATGAAAAATGCGAAAAAAGAAAGATAAGGAATTCAATAAAAATGCATGAAAAATGTGTAAAATATACAAAATTACAAGTGATAATTCAATTGACACTAGTCAAAAAAAAAAAAAAAAAAAAAAAGCAAGAAAAGATAGTAAAGAAAAGACGCCTAAAAACAGAAATGCTGGGCACAGAACCTCAGAATCATCGTTTACACAGGTAATTCTCATCACTGTACTTTTACATGGAGGAAAAAAAAGTAAAAGGAGTCAAACGTTCCAAAAGCAATCCCGCAGTATCTTAAGTGTGAAAAAGAGCTATGGATGGAATCGGATAGGCTTGTTAATACTCTACTCAGAATATAATTTTGGCGAATAAAAAGTATTCAATTAGATTTCAACATGAATAATTAAATCAATATATCGCTTGTAAATAATTCACAATAAACCCTAATTATAAAAGAAATTCGTTGGATATGGAATATCGTTTATATTTGAACTCACCATGATAAGCTGATGTATTTTAGATCATCGTGGATTAAATTATTTCAAACTTTCAAGTGTTGCTAATGCATACTTGCCAACATCCTAATTAATATTCCGTTGCGTTGTTTATCCCGCATTTTTTTTTCACACCAGTAAATTTTTATAGTAATGTTCTCCAAATGCGATTACGATTAAATAAGAAGAAGAATACTCTACAAAGATACTGCTGTGAAAAGAAGGCGGGGCTACGAATACCACGGAATATTCATTAGTATATTGACAAGTATGCTAATGTGTTTTTTATGAAAGGAAATATGGAATACCAATTTTCTTAAAAAATAATAGTAAATAGGGTAGTATTTTTACAGAAAATTATGAATAGTTGCAATATAAACATTTTACTTTGAAATTATTATGGAAAATAAGCGGTATTGAAAAAATATCAAGATTCAAGTTTTACAAAAATTACAAATAATATAGAATAGTTGTATTCCATATTAACCGAATCGCCATCTTGCAGATTAAATCAACCTCAAGCACCTGTTGGTAGTAATAAGTTCGTGGGAACCATATTTTTATCTAACTCAACTCTCCTACCGGAAGTGACACTAGGTTTTCATTCATTTTACTGCTTCGTAAATATATTACGGAATTCGTAATACTTACGTCCAACAAATTCTGAAGCCTGATAAACCAAAGAAGTTGTATGACACAAAAACTGTTCTTCTCACTGACACAAGGTGAACTAATGTTCATATTTGAGGCCTAATGAACACGTTTGATGTGCTTCTGTTAAATTTCAGCTGCATACAGGTGAGATATAACGATATTACATTTTACACAACTATTCCATATCCTCACCATTTCTCCATTTTATTTTTGACTAGCAAGCTACGCCCACTTCACTGGTCACTTTATTTAAATGAATTTTCAAAAGTATTGAATCCCTATTTATTTTTTATATCACATTCTTAAAAAAAAAATAAAAAAAATAAAAAACTGAAATAGCTCTAATCAATTGCTGCGAATAACCGCTGCGCACAGCAGCTCCTTTTACGCCCGCACAGCCTCGGGTTCATGTTCCCACTACCTACAGAAAGGTCTTTCCCTAGCGCTTGAATATAGGTATTTATCGATGACAGCTAGATCTGCTATTATTTAAGAATTACGATTTTAAAGATGGCTACATCTCAGCATCGATTAAATATAGTTTTTGAAGCATGTATTTTGCCCTCGCTGTTTACACTATATTACCATATGATTCCGAACAATATAATAAATAAAATAATAAGTAGATTTTGTTTTAAAAGGAATGAAATAAATAAAATCAAAAATAAATTTTAACTAAACTTAAATTTTAATAAGTTTAATCTTTTCTTCTATATACTACCTTTTTTTTTCCGGGAAAAAAAGAAAGGAAGGGGAAAAAAAGAAAGGAAGTAGGGAAGCCGGCACAAGACGATCCCCCACGACCCACAAGGAAAAGACACCTTAAGTTGCTGGCTTGTTCAGAGCTGATTGCATTTAAATTGTTAGCAATTAATATTACAAATTGCCGCCAGGTTGCAGTGCCACAAACTTTGAAGTAATCGATGTGATAATTGCTTACCAAATATATAACGCGAGTAGCTTCGCCTCGTTTAGTTTTACTTTTATTTTCATTCTACATATGTAAGAAAAAAATTTCTTCCAAAAATTAAATGCTACAAAATTAGATAAAATTTTTATGCAATTAAAAATGGTAATATTAAATATATAGATGTATGTATTTTAAGTTAAAATAATAATAAACAATATAAATTTCAACTATGCAAATAAATGCCGAAACAATTTGTAAATATCCAAAATAATATTTTAGAATATTTAAACAATTTTTTACACGCAAATATATAATTTAAAAATTCAAAATACATAAAAACTGGGGGGAAAAACCTTTATTAGATCCGCTTCTCCAGCATATCGGATATCTAAATCCAACAAGCAACCATTTTAAAGGCATAAAAATAATTACATTTAATGTCTTAAAAGTGCTGCCTGCTAGATTCAGTTATTAAATAGAGGATTATTCATTCCTTAAAATTATATTAATACATAAAATGCGGTATTAAGATATGGATGCTTAATGATACATCCATGTCATTTCAGTTATTACAAAATTAAGATATGGATGCCTAATGATACATCCATGTCATTTAAGTTATTACAAAATTTAAAAAAGAAACTGAATGAATAAATAAACAGAATATCTCATAAATGTACAATAAAAATTTCATTGTACAATTATTTCAATATTCTTTTTTCTAATAGATTACTTTTGAGTTATATATGTAATAATTACATAACTTAAAGTTGATTTGAGAAGAAAAATATGTGTAACAAAAATTATGCAGTAGAAAATTTTAAATTAAAATGGGATTTTATATCATAGATTTATAATTTAAAAATTAAACAAAACAATGACAGTACTTTTTACAATATTTATAAAGTACGATACATAGATATAAACTTTTATTTCCTTTTTAAAATACTGTAATAAATATATTTCAAATAAGAAATTGATAAATAAGTATGCTTAATCGAAAAGTAACATAAAACAAAATAGTACAATAAGTAAAATGTGCATTTTTTGCAAAATAAAATATCACTAATGATAAAAAATTAAGTTATAATAAGAGCTCAATAGAGGAAATACATACCATTCAATCACATATTTTCAACAAAAGTGCATTTTTCAACGGTATTGGCGTGTGAAATAAAATTACTAGCAGACGATGATATAGCATATTTATATTTACAAAGCTCAACTTTGGGCCTGATGTCTGAGATTGTCAGCAAAGGTAGTTACTTCCCATCATCACTGCAATTTTACATGGGAAAATAAGGAGGAAATGATAAAAAATTCATGGAAAAAACATGGAAAAAAAAAACACGCAATCACAAGTGACAAATTCAACAGTCCAGTTTACACTAGTTAGAAATATGCAAGAAAAAATAAAAAAGAAAAGTACACCTAAAAGTGGGAATGGTCGTCTCGGACCTTGAAATCATCGATAAAGTTGATGTGTGTGTGTGTGTGTGTATGTCGCATAACTCAAAAACGGTTGGACGTAGAAAGTTGCGAATTGGTACATAGGTTTGTTATAACACCTAGTTGTGCACCTCCCTTTTTGGACTTTGCATGATTTTCCGTTTTGGAGATATTTAGGAAAATTAGGTTCATAATGGCCAAAATGTATCAAAAAACGGTAATAACTCAAAAACAGTTTGGACAAATCTTGCAATTTAACTGACTTCCCGACTAGCTAGACATTTGAAACTTTCAGAACACATTGACAATGCATTTTTTAAAATATTTTTAGCCAACTGTTCCTAATACCCGCTGCTTTCAGCAGCGTTTATGTGATTCAACAGAAAATTTATTTAACTAACTTCTCGAATAGCTAGACATTTGAAACTTTCAGACTAGATCAGAACACGGTGAAAATGCGTTTTTTTAATACTTTTAGCCAACTGTTTAGGGTCCCTGCTTCCTTCGGCGGCGTTACCTGTACAAATCTTGCAATCGATTTCAAAATGACATTGACATGAGTCCCCCCAAGGCACAACTATGACATGAGTCTCCCCCAAGGCACAACTATGACATGAGTCCCCTCCAAGGCACAACTTTGACATGAGTCGCCCCCCAAGGCACAACTTTGACATGAGTTCCCCCCAGGCCCAACTTTGACATGAGTCCCCCCAAGGTACAACTTTGACATGAGTCCCCTCCAAGGCACAACTTTGACATGAGTCCCCCCAAGGCACAACTTTGACATGAGTCCCCTCCCCAAGGTACAACTTTGACATGAGTCCCCCCCAAGGCACAACTTTGACATGAATCCCCTCCCCAGGGCACAACTTTGGCATGAGTCCCCCCAAGGCAAAACTTTGACATGAGTCCTCCCCCAAGGCAAAACTTTGACATGAGTTCCCCCCCCAAGGCACAACTTTGACATGAGTTCCCCCCAAGGCACAACTTTGACATGATTCCCCTCCCCAAGGCACAACTTTGACATGAGTCCCCCCCAAGGCACAACTTTGACATGATTCCCCCCCAAAGCACAACTTTGACATAAGTCCCCCCAAGGCACAACTTTGACATGAGTTCCCCCAAAGGCACAACTTTGATATGAGTCCCCGCAGGCACAACTTTGACATGAGTCTCCCCAAGGCCCAACTTTGACATGACTCCCCCCCCAAGGTACAACTTTGATATGAGTCCCCCCAAGGCACAATTTTGACATGAGTCCCCCCAAGGCACAACTTTGACATGGTCCCCCCCCCCCAAGGCACAACTTTGACATCAGTCCCCTCAAGGCACAATTTTATTTATTTATTTATTTTTTTTTTACATATGCATGCATTTTTTAAAAAATTTTTAGCCAACTGTTTCGGGTCCAGTGACAATGTTTTTTAACATTATGTATATTTCTAAAAGTGTATAAGGAAGTCATGTGGTGCCCACATCAGATTTCAACATGAATAATTAAATCAATATATCGCTTGTAAATACTTCACAATAAACCCTAATTATAAAAGAAAGTCGTTGGATATGGAATATCGTTTATATTTGAACTCACCATGATAAGCTGATGTATTTTAGATCATCGTGGATTAAATTATTTCAAACTTTCAAGTGTTGCTAATGCATACTTGCCAACATCCTAATTAATATTCCGTTGCGTTGTTTATCCCGCATTTTTTTTTCACACCAGTAAATTTTTATAGTAATGTTCTCCAAATGCGATTACGATTAAATAAGAAGAAGAATACTCTACAAAGATACTGCTGTGAAAAGAAGGCGGGGCTACGAATACCACGGAATATTCATTAGTATATTGACAAGTATGCTAATGTGTTTTTTATGAAAGGAAATATGGAATACCAATTTTCTTAAAAAATAATAGTAAATAGGGTAGTATTTTTACAGAAAATTATGAATAGTTGCAATATAAACATTTTACTTTGAAATTATTATGGAAAATAAGCGGTATTGAAAAAATATCAAGATTCAAGTTTTACAAAAATTACAAATAATATAGAATAGTTGTATTCCATATTAACCGAATCGCCATCTTGCAGATTAAATCAACCTCAAGCACCTGTTGGTAGTAATAAGTTCGTGGGAACCATATTTTTATCTAACTCAACTCTCCTACCGGAAGTGACACTAGGTTTTCATTCATTTTACTGCTTCGTAAATATATTACGGAATTCGTAATACTTACGTCCAACAAATTCTGAAGCCTGATAAACCAAAGAAGTTGTATGACACAAAAACTGTTTTTCTCACTGACACAAGGTGAACTAATGTTCATATTTGAGGCCTAATGAACACGTTTGATGTGCTTCTGTTAAATTTCAGCTGCATACAGGTGAGATATAACGATATTACATTTTACACAACTATTCCATATCCCCACCATTTCTCCATTTTATTTTTGACTAGCAAGCTACGCCCACTTCACTGGTCACTTTATTTAAATGAATTTTCAAAAGTATTGAATCCCTATTTATTTTTTATATCACATTCTTAAAAAAAAAAATAAAAAAAATAAAAAACTGAAATAGCTCTAATCAATTGCTGCGAATAACCGCTGCGCACAGCAGCTCCTTTTACGCCCGCACAGCCTCGGGTTCATGTTCCCACTACCTACAGAAAGGTCTTTCCCTAGCGCTTGAATATAGGTATTTATCGATGACAGCTAGATCTGCTATTATTTAAGAATTACGATTTTAAAGATGGCTACATCTCAGCATCGATTAAATATAGTTTTTGAAGCATGTATTTTGCCCTCGCTGTTTACACTATATTACCATATGATTCCGAACAATATAATAAATAAAATAATAAGTAGATTTTCTTTTAAAAGGAATGAAATAAATAAAATCAAAAATAAATTTTAACTAAACTTAAATTTTAATAAGTTTAATCTTTTCTTCTATATACTACCTTTTTTTTTCCGGGAAAAAAAGAAAGGAAGGGGAAAAAAAGAAAGGAAGTAGGGAAGCCGGCACAAGACGATCCCCCACGACCCACAAGGAAAAGACACCTTAAGTTGCTGGCTTGTTCAGAGCTGATTGCATTTAAATTGTTAGCAATTAATATTACAAATTGCCGCCAGGTTGCAGTGCCACAAACTTTGAAGTAATCGATGTGATAATTGCTTACCAAATATATAACGCGAATAGCTTCGCCTCGTTTAGTTTTACTTTTATTTTCATTCTACATATGTAAGAAAAAAATTTCTTCCAAAAATTAAATGCTACAAAATTAGATAAAATTTTTATGCAATTAAAAATGGTAATATTAATTATATAGATGTATGTATTTTAAGTTAAAATAATAATAAACAATATAAATTTCAACTATGCAAATAAATGCCGAAACAATTTGTAAATATCCAAAATAATATTTTAGAATATTTAAACAATTTTTTACACGCAAATATATAATTTAAAAATTCAAAATACATAAAAACTGGGGGGAAAAACCTTTATTAGATCCGCTTCTCCAGCATATCGGATATCTAAATCCAACAAGCAACCATTTTAAAGGCATAAAAATAATTACATTTAATGTCTTAAAAGTGCTGCCTGCTAGATTCAGTTATTAAATAGAGGATTATTCATTCCTTAAAATTATATTAATACATAAAATGCGGTATTAAGATATGGATGCTTAATGATACATCCATGTCATTTCAGTTATTACAAAATTAAGATATGGATGCCTAATGATACATCCATGTCATTTAAGTTATTACAAAATTTAAAAAAGAAACTGAATGAATAAATAAACAGAATATCTCATAAATGTACAATAAAAATTTCATTGTACAATTATTTCAATATTCTTTTTTCTAATAGATTACTTTTGAGTTATATATGTAATAATTACATAACTTAAAGTTGATTTGGGAAGAAAAATATGTGTAACAAAAATTATGCAGTAGAAAATTTTAAATTAAAATGGGATTTTATATCATAGATTTATAATTTAAAAATTAAACAAAACAATGACAGTACTTTTTACAATATTTATAAAGTACGATACATAGATATAAACTTTTATTTCCTTTTTAAAATACTGTAATAAATATATTTCAAATAAGAAATTGATAAATAAGTATGCTTAATCGAAAAGTAACATAAAACAAAATAGTACAATAAGTAAAATGTGCATTTTTTGCAAAATAAAATATCACTAATGATAAAAAATTAAAATATAATAAGAGCTCAATAGAGGAAATACATACCATTCAATCACATATTTTCAACAAAAGTGCATTTTTCAACGGTATTGGCGTGTGAAATAAAATTACTAGCAGACGATGATATGGCATATTTATATTTACAAAGCTCAACTTTGGGCCTGATGTCTGAGATTGTCAGCAAAGGTAGTTACTTCCCATCATCACTGCAATTTTACATGGGAAAATAAGGAGGAAATGATAAAAAATTCATGGAAAAAACATGGAAAAAAAAAACACGCAATCACAAGTGACAAATTCAACAGTTCAGTTTACACTAGTTAGAAATATGCAAGAAAAAATAAAAAAGAAAAGTACACCTAAAAGTGGGAATGGTCGTCTCGGACCTTGAAATCATCGATAAAGTTAAATACTTCTCTTCATACTCTTATTTTTGCATAAAATGAAAAATGCGAAAAAAGAAAGATAAGGAATTCAATAAAAATGCATGAAAAATGTGTAAAATATACAAAATTACAAGTGATAATTCAATTGACACTAGTCAAAAAAAAAAAAAAAAAAAAAAAAAAAAAAGCAAGAAAAGATAGTAAAGAAAAGACGCCTAAAAACAGAAATGCTGGGCACAGAACCTCAGAATCATCGTTTACACAGGTAATTCTCATCACTGTACTTTTACATGGAGGAAAAAAAAGTAAAAGGAGTCAAACGTTCCAAAAGCAATCCCGCAGTATCTTAAGTGTGAAAAAGAGCTATGGATGGAATCGGATAGGCTTGTTAATACTCTACTCAGAATATAATTTTGGCGAATAAAAAGTATTCAATTAGATTTCAACATGAATAATTAAATCAATATATCGCTTGTAAATACTTCACAATAAACCCTAATTATAAAAGAAAGTCGTTGGATATGGAATATCGTTTATATTTGAAATCACCATGATAAGCTGATGTATTTTAGATCATCGTGGATTAAATTATTTCAAACTTTCAAGTTTTGCTAATGCATACTTGCCAACATCCTAATTAATATTCCGTTGCGTTGTTTATCCCGCCTTTTTTTTTTCATCCAGTAAATTTTTATAGTAATGTTCTCCAAATGCGATTACAATTAAATAAGAAGAATACTCTACAAAGATACTGCTGTGAAAAGAAGGCGGGGCTACGAATACCACGGAATTTTCATTAGTATATTGACAAGTATGCTAATGTGTTTTTTATGAAAGGAAATATGGAATACCAATTTTCTTAAAAAATAATAGTAAATAGGGTAGTATTTTTACAGAAAATTATGAATAGTTGCAATATAAACATTTTACTTTGAAATTATTATGGAAAATAAGCGGTATTGAAAAAATATCAAGATTCAAGTTTTACAAAAATTACAAATAATATAGAATAGTTGTATTCCATATTAACCGAATCGCCATCTTGCAGATTAAATCAACCTCAAGCACCTGTTGGTAGTAATAAGTTCGTGGGAACCATATTTTTATCTAACTCAACTCTCCTACCGGAAGTGACACTAGGTTTTAATTCATTTTACTGCTTCGTAAATATATTACGGAATTCGTAATACTTACGTCCAACAAATTCTGAAGCCTGATAAACCAAAGAAGTTGTATGACACAAAAACTGTTCTTCTCACTGACACAAGGTGAACTAATGTTCATATTTGAGGCCTAATGAACACGTTTGATGTGCTTCTGTTAAATTTCAGCTGCATACAGGTGAGATATAACGATATTACATTTTACACAACTATTCCATATCCCCACCATTTCTCCATTTTATTTTTGACTAGCAAGCTACGCCCACTTCACTGGTCACTTTATTTAAATGAATTTTCAAAAGTATTGAATCCCTATTTATTTTTTATATCACATTCTTAAAAAAAAAAATAAAAAAAATAAAAAACTGAAATAGCTCTAATCAATTGCTGCGAATAACCGCTGCGCACAGCAGCTCCTTTTACGCCCGCACAGCCTCGGGTTCATGTTCCCACTACCTACAGAAAGGTCTTTCCCTAGCGCTTGAATATAGGTATTTATCGATGACAGCTAGATCTGCTATTATTTAAGAATTACGATTTTAAAGATGGCTACATCTCAGCATCGATTAAATATAGTTTTTGAAGCATGTATTTTGCCCTCGCTGTTTACACTATATTACCATATGATTCCGAACAATATAATAAATAAAATAATAAGTAGATTTTCTTTTAAAAGGAATGAAATAAATAAAATCAAAAATAAATTTTAATTAAACTTAAATTTTAATAAGTTTAATCTTTTCTTCTATATACTACCTTTTTTTCCGGGAAAAAAAGAAAGGAAGTAGGAAAGCCGGCACAAGACGATCCCCCACGACCCACAAGGAAAAGACACCTTAAGTTGCTGGCTTGTTCAGAGCTGATTGCATTTAAATTGTTAGCAATTAATATTACAAATTGCCGCCAGGTTGCAGTGCCACAAACTTTGAAGTAATCGATGTGATAATTGCTTACCAAATATATAACGCGAGTAGCTTCGCCTCGTTTAGTTTTACTTTTATTTTCATTCTACATATGTAAGAAAAAAATTTCTTCCAAAAATTAAATGCTACAAAATTAGATAAAATTTTTATGCAATTAAAAATGGTAATATTAAATATATAGATGTACGTATTTTAAGTTAAAATAATAATAAACAATATAAATTTCAACTATGCAAATAAATGCCGAAACAATTTGTAAATATTCAAAAGAATATTTTAGAATATTTAAACAATTTTTTACACGCAAATATATAATTTAAAAATTCAAAATACATAAAAACTGGGGGGAAAAACCTTTATTAGATCCGCTTCTCCAGCATATCGGATATCTAAATCCAACAAGCAACCATTTTAAAGGCATAAAAATAATTACATTTAATGTCTTAAAAGTGCTGCCTGCTAGATTCAGTTATTAAATAGAGGATTATTCATTCCTTAAAATTATATTAATACATAAAATGCGGTATTAAGATATGGATGCTTAATGATACATCCATGTCATTTCAGTTATTACAAAATTAAGATATGGATGCCTAATGATACATCCATGTCATTTAAGTTATTACAAAATTTAAAAAAGAAACTGAATGAATAAATAAACAGAATATCTCATAAATGTACAATAAAAATTTCATTGTACAATTATTTCAATATTCTTTTTTCTAATAGATTACTTTTGAGTTATATATGTAATAATTACCTAACTTAAAGTTGATTTGGGAAGAAAAATATGTGTAACAAAAATTATGCAGTAGAAAATTTTAAATTAAAATGGGATTTTATATCATAGATTTATAATTTAAAAATTAAACAAAACAATGACAGTACTTTTTACAATATTTATAAAGTACGATACATAGATATAAACTTTTATTTCCTTTTTAAAATACTGTAATAAATATATTTCAAATAAGAAATTGATAAATAAGTATGCTTAATCGAAAAGTAACATAAAACAAAATAGTACAATAAGTAAAATGTGCATTTTTTGCAAAATAAAATATCACTAATGATAAAAAATTAAGTTATAATAAGAGCTCAATAGAGGAAATACATACCATTCAATCACATATTTTCAACAAAAGTGCATTTTTCAACGGTATTGGCGTGTGAAATAAAATTACTAGCAGACGATGATATGGCATATTTATATTTACAAAGCTCAACTTTGGGCCTGATGTCTGAGATTGTCAGCAAAGGTAGTTACTTCCCATCATCACTGCAATTTTACATGGGAAAATAAGGAGGAAATGATAAAAAATTCATGGAAAAAAAAAACACGCAATCACAAGTGACAAATTCAACAGTTCAGTTTACACTAGTTAGAAATATGCAAGAAAAAAAAAAAAAAAAAGTACACCTAAAAGTGGGAATGGTCGTCTCGGACCTTGGAATCTATATCATTATATAAAGCGCAAAAAATTGTTTGTTTGTGGAGGGTAATCCCTGAAACTACTGAACCGATTTAAAAAATTCTTTCACTGACCGAAAGCTACAGTATGCCATATTGTTATAGGCTATATTTAATTTTGATAAAATAAATTTTAGTTTAAAATCTGAGCATTTTAATTAAAATCCCCATAGAAGCCGTAATAGAAATGGAAATAATGAAATATTAAAAAAATTAGCTGCTGCCAACATAAAAGAAACATTTACATATTCATTTCGTTTTTAAAATATCTTGACGTGAAAAGAAAAGAAATATATTTGCACGTGCATTAAATTGAAATTCATATAAAGCTTTTTTAATTGTTAAACTTACACGTTAAATCTGACGTCATTATAGAATTAAAAGTGTTTATTTTTCTAATAATTTAATTTGATATGATATGATATAATATCTAAGCATCAATGTTTAAACCACGGAGTCTTTAATACTCCGTGGTTTAAACTGATGTGTGTGTAAACGAAATTGGAATTTAAAAATAAATAAATAAATAAAATAAAATAAAATAAGAAATTCTATTTTATAATATTATTTATTTTAATTTATAATTGTTGCCAAAAAGATTTACGAATTAATTTATTTTTAGACATATAATAAAATATATTTTCACGCGAACAATAATATAAAAAGTGAACTGGATTTTTTGTAAAAAAATAATAAAGATCGAGGAAAATTATTTCCCCATTTTAATCCCCATATTTGGATATAGATATGTATTAGTTATCATGTGCATCCGTTAGATTAAATTGTTTTTGTTGTAAAATTGATAAAATTGGAATTTTAAATTTCAAAACTCTAGAAAAAAAAAATGGCAAACTTCCATATTCGATTGAAAACATAAACATTTCATTTCAAAGGATGATATTTACACAATAAACATCCAACTAATAAACTAATTAAAAGGGAAAGGATAAATATTCTATCATAATTTGAAGTCAAATTTGTTTTCAAATTTCTAAATAAAGTATCTGATATAATATACTAATGTGTTGCAGCGGAATAGATTTGATATCCGTCATCCTTGGCAGAAAAAAAAAATATCGCCAAACTATCTGGCGAATATAATTTAATTCCTTTCAAAAATCATGGTTATTTTAAAAACTTACATTAAGAGTGTAACGAATAATATGAAACAATATTTCGTACAATACATATTACGAAAATATACATCTGGCATGTATATTTTCGTATTACGTTTTTGATCGCCAAATACAACAAACGCCAAGGGTGACAGTTTTGAAATTTAAAATTAAAATTTTGTCAATTTGACAGCAAAATAACTCAATCTAACGCATGCATACAATAACTAATACATATCTATACCCAAATATGAGGATTAAAATCGGGAAATAATTCTTTTAGAATTTTAATAATAAAAAAAAAAAAAAAAAAAAATCCAATGAGCGATTAACATGGAAAATCTTTTTCTTGCATCCACGGGCGGTCAGTGATGTCATACTTCGCTTGCGTATTGAGATGTTTAAATTTATTTGGCGACTATTTTTTAGCAACTAACAGTTATGGCAAGTAGCTCAATGTACATAGCGCATACAGCCATTACTGAAATGTAAATAGCATTTAATTATTTGAGTTACATTATGTTGACTGGAAACCTATTTAATATACCTATGCTCTATAGCTATACTAATATAAAAAAAAAGAAAGGTTTATATGCATATGTAGAGAACGATCGCTAGAACTAAAAAGCCGATTGCTTTTTTTTTTTTTTTTTTTCTTTCAATAATCAAAAGTTACGCTGTCTCTCTCTAAGTGCTAGAAGCTATAATAAATTTTGGTAAAATAAGTTTTTAATTAAACTTTTCAATATTTTAATTGAAAACAAAGCATAGATTTGATATCTATCGTCATTGGCGATTTTTGTATTTGGCGATCGAAAACGTAATACGAAAATCTGTATATTATCGTAGTAAATACGAGATGTATGTGTTTACTTCAATTACCCTATTACCGTAGGTAGTGGAAGTATTGTATAGGTTTTGGCAATTGGTCAGTGTGTGTGTATATGTGCACGTGTGTGTGTAATCTTCTGGCTGTCATATCTCCAAAACCAATAAAAATAGAACTACTAAACTTCACAAGTGATTCAGGTCTGGTGTGCAGATAAATTTTCCAAATTTTCGTGAAAATTGAAAAACCGGAATTGGGTCATCGAAAACCAGAAATGGGACCCTAAGCCCAAATTCAAAAACACCTCTAATGATTTTCTTCAAAGTTGCTATATAAATAATATATTAGATGCCCTTTCGATTGAAAAGTTGCTTAGTTCAGGAAAATTGATAGGCGTCCTCTATAAACCGCTCAATTTCAGACTTCGCAAGTGCGTTCATTTAAAAACGCCTGTACGGATTTTTTTCAAACTCGCCATGTTAACTTCCTATTAAATATCCTTTTGTATGTAATTATTGTTTTTAGGTCAATAATTGAGTATGTTAAGTTTTGGTAAAAGTTGGTATCTCAAAAACGGCTCTAACGTATTCTTGAAAATTTTTTCTTTAATCCAATTTAGATAACCTTTCTCAAGTATTACGTGCTTATTACAGGAATATTAACGGTCATCCTGATTAGGTAGTTCAGTTTTAGATCTCGGAAATTCGTGTTTAAAAAAATAACTATCTATTTTTTTCCCCTTATTTTTTAACTCGCTATGCAAATTCTGTTGTATGTGTCTTTATACGTGTATCAAGTTTCTCTTACTCGAAAATCTCAAAAAATGCAAGTAATATCTCCAAAAAATTGTATATATTACGTGTAATAGTGGTTAATGGAAGTCGTGTGGTTGTTTCACACCAGATTCTGTAATGGTATATATTGTACGATTATTGTTTCATATTATTGATTTCTCCTTTAATATACATTATTAAAATAATAATCAATTATGGAAAAAATTAAATATATTTGCGAAATGAAAAAATAAATAATAATTAAAGCTATTATGACGTCAATTTTATCAAAAACATTTTCATGTCATAGGTTTATTTTTCAATATTTTTTATTCATGAGTAAAGAAATGTTTCTTTTTATGAAATAAATAAATAAATAAATAAATAGCATTAAGTAAAAATTGCCAACATTTAACAACTAATTAAAAAAAATAATTGTAAAATTATATTTTGACTTTCCAGTTAATCTGACTATAACATATAAACTGATATATTTCTTGATTTTTTACATATCAATCCATCTTTAACTAAAATTTGTTCATCAGTGCGAAGCCGGACGGGTCAGCTAGTCATCGATAAAGTTAAATACTTCTCTTCATACTCTTATTTTTGCATAAAATGAAAAATGCGAAAAAAGAAAGATAAGGAATTCAATAAAAATGCATGAAAAATGTGTAAAATATACAAAATCACAAGTGATAATTCAATTGACACTAGTAAAAAAAAAAAAAAAAAGCAAGAAAAGATAGTAAAGAAAAGACGCCTAAAACAGAAATGCTGGGCACAGAACCTCAGAATCATCGTTTACATAGGCAAATCTCATCACTGTACTTTTACATGGAGGAAAAAAAAGTAAAAGGAATCAAACGTTCCAAAAGAAATCCCGCAGTATCTTAAGTGTGAAAAAGAGCTATGGATGGAATCGGACAGGGCTTGTTAATACTCTACTCAGAATATAATTTTGGCGAATAAAAAGTATTCAATTAGATTTCAACATAAGTAATTAAATCAATATATTGCTTGTAAATCCTTCACAATAAACCCTAATTATAAAAGAAAGTCGTTGGATATGGAATATCGTTTATATTTGAACTCACCATGATAAGCTGATGTATTTTAGATCATCGTGGATTAAATTATTTCAAACTTTCAAGTGTTGCTAATGCATACTTGCCAACATCCTAATTAATATTCCGTTGCGTTGTTTATCCCGCCTTTTTTTTTTCATCCAGTAAATTTTTATAGTAATGTTCTCCAAATGCGATTACGATTAAATAAGAAGAAGAATACTCTACAAAGATACTGCTGTGAAAAGAAGGCGGGGCTACGAATACCACGGAATATTCATTAGTATATTGGCAAGTATGCTAATGTGTTTTTTATGAAAGGAAATATGGAATACCAATTTTCTTAAAAAATAATAGTAAATAGGGTAGTATTTTTACAGAAAATTATGAATAGTTGCAATATAAACATTTTACTTTGAAATTATTATGGAAAATAAGCGGTATTGAAAAAATATCAAGATTCAAGTTTTACAAAAATTACAAATAATATAGAATAGTTGTATTCCATATTAACCGAATCGCCATCTTGCAGATTAAATCAACCTCAAGCACCTGTTGGTAGTAATAAGTTCGTGGGAACCATATTTTTATCTAACTCAACTCTCCTACCGGAAGTGACACTAGGTTTTCATTCAATTTACTGCTTCGTAAATATATTACGGAATTCGTAATACTTACGTCCAACAAACTCTGAACCCTGATAAACCAAAGAAGTTGTATGACACAAAAACTGTTCTTCTCACTGACACAAGGTGAACTAATGTTCATATTTGAGGCCTAATGAACACGTTTGATGTGCTTCTGTTAAATTTCAGCTGCATACAGGTGAGATATAACGATATTACATTTTACACAACTATTCCATATCCCCACCATTTCTCTATTTTATTTTTGACTAGCAAGCTACGCCCACTTCACTGGTCACTTTATTTAAATGAATTTTCAAAAGTATTGAATCCCTATTTATTTTTTATATCACATTCTTAAAAAAAAAAAATAAAAAAAATAAAAAACTGAAATAGCTCTAATCAATTGCTGCGAATAACCGCTGCCCACAGCAGCTACTTTTACGCCCGCACAGCCTCGGGTTCATGTTCCCACTACCTACAGAATGGTCTTTCCCTAGCGCTTGAATATAGGTATTTATCGATGACAGCTAGATCTGCTATTATTTAAGAATTACGATTTTAAAGATGGCTACATCTCAGCATCGATTAAATATAGTTTTTGAAGCATGTATTTTGCCCTCGCTGTTTACACTATATTACCATATGATTCCGAACAATATAATAAATAAAATAATAAGTAGATTTTCTTTTAAAAGGAATGAAATAAATAAAATCAAAAATAAATTTTAATTAAACTTAAATTCTAATAAGTTTAATCCTTTCTACTATATACTACCTTTTTTTCCCTGTAAATAATATAATTAAAAAAAAATAGTCTTTCCTCTCAAAGAAATTAATTAAAAAAAAATTAAAATTAAAATTAAAATTAAAATAAAACGGTGTTATACTATGAAAAATATACACTGTGCATAAACATAACTGCTATAAATAAGTTTTTAAATAAAAAATTTAATATACTTAATTTTTCCTACTGCATTACCAATTGATTTTCAATAAATATAATAAATTTAAAAAATGAAAAATAAAACGGTGTTATACTATAATAAATATACACTGTGCATAAACATAACTGTTATAAATAAGTTTTTAAATTAAAAATTTAATATACTTAATTTTTTCTACTGCATTACCAATTGATTTTTAATAAATATAATAAATTGAAAAAATAAAAAAGACATTTCGTTTTCAAATAAATGAATTAAATAAATAAAAAATAAATAGTGTAATAGCCGTTGCTAAGATACGCAGACGATTGGAAGAAAACATTTTGGAAAAATGAAACACAGAAGTTGATGTTTAGAACAGAAAAAAAAAAAAGTAATAATAGAAACAAACAAATTCAAATTCGAAAAAATCTCGATGAAGAGCTCCCTTGCAGGATCTCAGCTGCCCATCTACAAAGTTTTGTAGCTCTGCGATCAGCAGTGTGAGCACCAGAGCGCAGGCACACAAGCACGTACACACGCACACGCACATTTCTCTTTATTTATATTGATTTAAAGAGATTTTATTACATACTTGCCAACATACTAATTAATATTCCGGAGTATTGATAGCCCCCGCTTTCTCTTTCATACCAGTATCTTTTTAGAGTATTTTTCTTATTTAATAGTAATTGCATTTGGAGACTATTACTCTAAAAATTTACTGGTGTGAAAAATGGGGCGGGGCTAACAACACTACAGAATATTAATAAGGATGTTGGCAAGTGTGTTTTATTGATAAAATATGAATTAAATGATAAATTAATCAAGATAATGAATTTAATCTTTTATGGAACTATTTATCATATTACACCCTATTTATTTTACAGGAAATTATTGGATTTCCCTCCCATTATTTTCAGCCATTTACTAAAAATATTTGAATATTTTACACTCAGACCATTCTTTCAAATTATATTATAATATAAAAGACATCCAATGATTATTAATGTGATATTGAGGGTCAGAATAACTGCAGAATATATAAATAAATAAATAAAAATACATTGCCATTCAATTACTTTTTTTTTTTTTTTTTTTTTGCGTTGTTCTATTTTATTGTTTTGAAAATATATATATATATATGTCTTTGGAATATTATGCTTTTGATTATAAAAGTGGAGTTTCAAATGAACGAAAATAATGATAAATGCTGCTTCAATATATGATAGAATTTAACAAATATCAAGCAGAAAATAAATAGGGTAAGTCCGGGAGAGATGGACAATGTTTTTTCTTCGTTCTCTAAAAGCTGTACATTTACATATATTTTACTTTTCATTGTATATACATATGGTGTATTATGTTTCTTATAAAAATACTAATGTAGAAGGTCATATCTTTAAAGGAATTCCCGTTATGATTTTTTAAAGCTTTTGCTATGCGGTCCTTTTCATCCGAAATAGTCCGGGTGAGATGGACCATTTGAATGGGAGAGACGGACCACAGTAAAATAATTATATAATTGCGCATGCATTATATTTATAAGTGTTTATTTTCATTACATGAGAATCTAATTAACGTATTTACAAGTAAATTACTTAATATTAAGTTTACATATATTACTATTTGACTTTTATTATGTATCAAACTTAAGTTGTTAAAGTTATTTCTTGAGTTCTTATTGAATGCAAACACTATAGGAAAATGTTTTTATACACTATGGGTTAAGATTGTTTTGCAGTCACTATTTCTTGCTGTTTAAGTTCATCCCACAATAATCGTATGTTACTTCAAACCGTGAACATCCTTCGTTTTGCCAATGCAAACAAGATACACACTGTATCCAATCTACCTTTTTGTTTTGTCTCATTGTAATATTCACCGCATACCACACATTCGTTTTCGTTCCAATCTTCTACGTAGTCATCTTCGTCATCACTTGATTCTGGAATATTTATATCCATATCAGAGTCTGATGAGGACGAATATTGAACCTTTTTTACTACTTTCTTTTTCTTCGTTTGCTTTGGTTTCTTACTTTTCGCAAATTCCTTTTTTAAACCAATTTTTTTCTGCTTTTTGTCTCTTATTTTTTCCTTCTCAAATTTTTCTTCTTTCTTCTTATTTACTTTTAAAATATTTTCTGGATAACTTAAAATGGTGGAAACAGTTTCGGACATTCTTTTTAGTGGCTTTTCTTTGTTCACGTTTGATAAGGGAGATATTTGCTGCAGAAGTTTTGTAGGCATGAAACTTTCAGAAGTGTTTCGCTTAGATTTGCTTGGAACAGCTGGATCGACTTCAGGAACAGTATTTTTTACTGCGGAACGATATTCGGTCAACTGAGTTTCCCAATTGTCCTCTGCAGGTGTTTGTATTAAATCAACACTAATTTCAGTTTTAACACAGTCTTCTGATAAATAAACATCATGTGGTATCACATCAGGTTTAAAGGGGTATTATTCCACATGCCCGAAAGCCACTAATGCCATTTTCAGCATTTGCCGATTTTAACCAAGCAGAATTAAGCAACTTACCAAATTGAAGCCTGTTTATTTTTCTGGAAGGATTATTCTTCAGAAAATTATTGCAAGCAGCATAGTAATTTGTCTTTAGCGACTTAAAAAAAGAACGGTCAAGAGACTGCAGCCAGTGAGTGGTATGAGGTGGCACACTCAATAGAATTATATTGTTCTCCTCAGCATACTCCAACATTTCAAGACTGCTAGTATGGGATGCGTGACCGTCAAGAATAAGCAATACTTTGCCTATCCGTTTCCTAGGAGTGAAATTGTTTTTTAACCATGTTACAAAGAGATCAGAAATATTGACCCTGCATAAAACTGGATTTTCTGAACGTCAAATAAGTTCGAGGGCAAATGTGAGCAAGGAAGCTGTGCATCAAGCTATTAGTAAATTTAAAATTTCGGGAAAATTTGTGGCCCTTAAGAGAAGCGGTCGCCCTAGAAAAACGAGTGCACGTGATGATCATGTTATAAGGAGGATGGTCGTACGACATCCAAGAACCTCCTGGAATACGAATAGACATTCTCTGGCTGCAAAAAGCACAAACGTCAGTTTGAGTACTATTTCAAGATGCTTGGCCAAAGATTTTGGTTTATCATAAACCTGAAAGGAAACCTCGACTTACTCCAAGTATAAAAAAGATAAAATCTTTTTGTAAAAAAAAATAGAACCGACTCTTAGAACAGAATTAATTAGAACCGAATTAGGACCGAAAAAAGGAACTACTATTCAAACATCTAAAAATTAAAGAAAATTGGCAGAAAATGGAACTGTAAGTTGCTCCTAAAAGTACAAAATAATTTTTTTCGCCAAACAAACTATAACACTACAATTAATCATAACTTTTGAAGTCGGCGCAAAATTAAGCAAAATTTAATTAGTTTTTAAAGGTTTGTCTTTAGATCGGTAGCTTCAAATGCTGTTGTCTCGAATGATCCATTTTCATGTTTCATTTATTATTTTATCACTGTATACAATTGGTCCATTAGTAGCATCTACATAGAACAGTGAACGTTCTTCACAATGCGGTATTTATGTTACTACGAAGTTAGAGTTTCCTTTGCAAATTTGGTATAACTTTGATAACTATCATACTTGATGGCTTTTGGATTTGGCGATCAAAACGTAAGGCAAAAATATACACGCAAGATGTATATTTTCATAATATATATTGTACGATGAGTTGTTTCATATTCTTAATTACTCTCTTGATATACCTTTTCAAAATAATCATGATATCCCAAAGAAATTAAATATGTTTGACCGATAATTTTGCGATTTTTCTTTCACCAAGGACTTCAGATACCAGCATCTTCGCCAACTTTGGCTGCTTACGAAATCTTATTTGTTTTCTTGAATCAAAGTAGTTTTCGGCTGCGTATTGCAGGTAACAATGTGATTTGTGTATTTTGAATAGGATTTTATTTTTGTATTGAATAACGGTATCAATTTTTATTTAATTTTGCGCCGACTTCAAAAGTTATGATTAATTGTAGTGTTATAGGTTTTTTGGCGAAAAAAATTATTTTGTACTTTTAGGAGCAACTTACAGTTCCATTTTCTGCCAATTTTTTTTTAATTTTTAGATGTTTGAATAGTAGTTCCTTTATGGAGTCGGTTCTATTTTTTTTACAAAAAGATTTTATTTTTCTCTTTTCAGTGAAAACTTATTTATATAGCAGAGCATCAGAAGACGTTCGACGAAAGTTTCATAAATCACAACTTCCAAGAAAAGTGGCATTACTAAAAAAATGGTTTATGTCACTGAAAAATACATGAAATGCACCTAATGTGAACACAAAAAAGTTACATCTCCATCAAGAAAGTTATCCACTAGAGAGAAAGTTGTGCCAGTTTTATTCTAGTGAAGTTTTAAGTTGATTTTTCTCAAATGCTGCATTTTTAAATTGTGTCACTTTTCTTGCCTTTATCGGATATGAGAAAAAAACTATCTATTGAACGAACATAAGCTAAATTAAAAAGTCTTTAGAAATGTAAAGAACGGATACGCTGTATTCGTAACCGAAAATTATGTTAGGCATATATATTGAACTTTACAGTGAATACGTGTGAACACTTTGCTATACACTTTGCTACAGTGAATACTTTGCTATACTTACATACCATTTTTATCACTATAGCTGCAGCCGTTTAGCAGTTATAAGAGTTGGGACTGATTTTTTTTTGGGCACCCTGTATTTTCTTTAGATCGTAAAGATATTACAATGGGACCTATTTCAGACCAAGACCTTTTCAACAAAACAAAAAGTATCAAAATCGGAGCATCTGTTCAGAAGTTATGAGCTAACAAACATAAAAAAAACATACGGTTTGAATGGAGAACCTTCCTTCTTTTTTGAAGTCGTTTAAAAAAAAAAAAAAAAAAAAAAAAAGACTCTTAAGGTCCACAAATTTTTCCGAAATTTTAAATTTACTAATAGCTTGTTTACATTCACTCTCGCACTTACTTGACGCAAATCCACTTTTATGCAGGATCAACATTTCTGACCTTTTTGTAAAAGTAAGTGAAGGTTTTTTACCCATTACAATAATTACACAATAGCATTGTCTACGACAAAATCCAATAAACGACTGGCAACAAACGTGCCGAGCACCTCGTTTTATAGCACTAGAATGCGTCTGATGCAATCAGCACATGAGATGACGCAACAATCTGCGCAAATGATGCTGTGCGTTAAAATACTGAAAATCGGGTACTAGTCTTAAACTTTTTCAAATGACTGTAAATATAATTTAAAATAAACCATTCTGGAGTTTTTTCAGATAAAAATAAACATAATTATTAATTCGTAAATCAGAATGAAATGGCATAAATTTTTATAATCAACGCAATTTGATACTTTGTTTTTATTTTAAGAAAAGGATAAATAACCTTCAATGACATAGAATTATAAATTTTAAAGTTATTTCACTATACGTCGACGTACCAGGAAAATTTGAATTAAAAGTGACTATGTTTAAATACACTAACTTTCCAAAAATGACCGGACACTTTCGATTTCAGACGTTTTTTTTCAAATATCTTGAAAATAATGCCCGATACGGGAGTGGAACCCCGGATCTTTGACTTACAAGGTCAACGCTCAACCAATTGAGCTATCCAGGCCGACAACCGGTGGCCATTACTCACTCAGACAACCTTTAGGCAGAACAACTAGTCTATCATGTAGATAGCTAGACAGAATAAGCCGCAGGTAATGGAAAACACCATTAAACAATGGGAGGAATAAATATTTCTTTCTCCCATTGTTTAATGGTGAACCCGGTAATTCTCATCTACCAGAATTGACAGCAGAACCTCTGGGAAATTTTTGCGAAAGGTTTTATATTTTGAAACGCTACAAAACTTTAGCAAGAACTTCCTAATGAAAACGTATTCGTTTTTCTGTGCAATGTAAACTTTGGGCACGTTTTATTACGTCATCACCGTAAACAGTCTGCGCAAATCGGGACCAGGTAATTAAAATATCAACTTCTTATTTTGTAGGAAGCATGCGTACTATTTATTTAACTAAAAGAAATAAACATAAATGATAGAGAAATCAGAACGGAAAACGAAAATACGTATTAAGTTTGTTAATTTTCACAATGATTTAGAAACCACATTAAACAAGTTCTTTACTGACTTTATTCTTCATCATAATCTATTTTGATGTTTAAAATGCTTGGGGTGGAGGTGAGGAAGAAAGAGAGGGCAAACTTCTCGAGCTTCCCGACGTACGTCATTACTAAGAACATAAAAATTATACGTAATTTCCACCTAAGAAGAGTATCGGTTTCAAATAAGAAATAATCCAAAACAATTTATTATGCCTTTCGACAGCTATGCATTTTATATTATTTTACTTAATTATTTTCCCTAATTTTTTTTTTTTTTTTGAGTAAACTAACATGAAATTCACACAAATAAACCAGTTTTAATATAACTAAAGTAACTGCACCAACACTTGAAGTATTGAACGCTTTAATGATATTTTCTAGTGATTTTTTGTATACTAGTCTGTTTAAGCTATTGCAATATGTTTACTATCACAATTAAATCTTTTTGTATATGGCAGTACTACGAAACATATTAACTGAAGAGTATTTATAACCTTGAAAACCTGCTAGTCGATAACATTTCTGTTCCAGCAATCGACACATTTAATATTTTTTCCAATAAAATAATAATAATAATAATAAAGATTTAGTAAAATACGATTTGATTGAATCTCTTTCTCTCTCTCTCTCTCTCTCTCTCTATATATATATATATATATATATATATATATATATATATAAGTATGTATATAATTAACAAAATGTATTTTCTGTTTCCGTAATGCGTTAAAATACTGAAATAATGTATAAATTCGTATTGGAAACAGAAAAACAAGTGCCTCTCAGCTATTTACAGTGAGTTTGTTATCTTTTATGTATGAAAAAAGGTTTAATTTCTAAATAAACTCTAAATATTTTCATATGATAATATGATAAATAGTATATTTTGTATCCAGTATATTTTGTTTTATTTTATTTTATGTATTTATTTATTTTATTATTATTATCATTTTGAGTTATTTTTTGATATTATCCATCTCATTAAAATAAATGCAGATGTCTTGAAAAAAGTTGGAAAAAATAACGTCTTATGATTATATTGAAATATCCCGATCAGATCTCGAGTGAAATGAATTCATACTTACCTTTCCATATTCCGAATTTGAAAGAATACGTTCCTGTGATCAATATTAGTTGTCCCTCTCAATATTCAACGCCCATCTGTGACTTTCTAGTACTGATGATGATGGCATATTGTGTTACCAGCAGTTAACAAACTTTAATAACATTATATTTTAATCCATAATCAAAGTTTTAATACAATAAATTGATCCTGCATACTATGTTTAATCTTTTAAAAGCTGTGAGCATAAAAATTCCTCTCGATACAAATAAATTTTGGTTTACCGTATTCAAAACAATAAGAAGAAATGATAAGATGTTTAAAACAGAATACTGTGTTCCAGTAATTAATATCTTCATAATTTAAGACAATATTAGTAGGAAACTTTTACATCAAACTTGAGTGTGATGCGTTGTCACACAGTCGTACAGTGCACACTACTGGTTCATTTATCTTAATTAATGATTGTTTATCTGGTACTATTTACTCCCTGATTAAAATTAAATGAAATGATTTAATTTAATTTTCTGTTATAATTTACAGCTTTCCGGGACTAACGTAATTTATAATTTTATGCAAAGACACATTTCGAAAAATTTTTGATGAAAAAAAAACTTATGTTTTATTATTATTTTTCTATTTAATAAGCAAATATAAACGCTTTTAAAAATTGCGTAATATATAGTTCATGCTAAATATTCCTTATTTTTATATAAATATAAGTGGTCATTTTCAGTTAGTTAGGAACAAAACTTAAACTGTTTGCAAAACAAATGCAAAAAAACTGCACATTATATGATAACTCCAATTTTTCCCCTAGTTATAGACATTAATTTTATATTTTCGTACTCGTAGATTTTAGTTCCATTTTTAAATAATATATTAAATTAATTTTTTATACTTCCAATGGATTACATAATTTCAAATCTACTGAATCTTCAAAATATCGCAATAAATATTTTTTTGATAAAGACATAGTTTGATTTACACATTTCTGAATCGAAAACATTAAAAAAGCACGTGAAAGATACCACAAGAAAAAGTAATAAATTTATAGCTGAAAACAAATTGAAAACAGTTATTAACAACAGATAATTGTACAAATGATTTCCAGTTTATTAAATCCTGTTTTTAAAAACGTATATCATTTGAATTCTGTAAATGTTAATTTGGAAAGAACCATTCCACAAATATTAAAGGAAAACATTACGTTCAAAAGTACATGCAAATTTAATAACTTTTTATTCTTCTTCAAAAATGGGTTATATTAACAAGCTCGACGAATAAAAAATTATATATGAAATAAATTCTTTGCTTATAAAATCTCTTTGGACAAAGAAATAACTAAACAATTATCTGATTATAAAACATTAAAATATTTTTCTTGTTTGTAAAATTTATTTTAACAAAATAAATATTTGTTTCAGTAAATTTTGTAAATGTTAATATTATTATTATTACCTCTTTTTTGACGTTGGAATTATTTTTCCACACCTAAGATTTTATTTAGAAGGAAATAGTAACAGACAAAATGATACAAAACATTTTTTTTTTTTTTTACAAAAAAAAAAAAAAAAAAAAAAAAAAAAACATTTTATTATCAAGTACCTAAATACATACTTGCCAACATACTAATTAATATTCCGTAGAGTCGTTAGTCCCGCCCATTTTTTCACACCAGTATATTTTGAGAAAATATTCTCCAAATTCAATTACGATGAAATAGGAAGAAAAATACTCGAAAAAAAACCGGTGTGTTAAAAAAGGCGGGGCTAACAATACTACGGAATATTAATTAGGATATTGGCAAGCATGCAAATATGATATATAATAACTTGAAATACATAATATTAAGAAAATATGCTTTTAAACCTGCAGTATACATATATATATATATATAATCAATCAATAAGTTAAAATATAGTAAACTATTATTATTTGTTTTAATTTTTATTTATACATTTACTGCAACATTGCAAGTCATATTTTCTTCCTCTAACAATATTGAAGCTATCAGATTTTATAAAGTGAAAACTATCACTCTCGTTACACCCAAGAAACACTTTAATTTCCATCTTGGAAGTATATCGTTTTTCAATAATGAGCTTACTCGAAGTAATTTATTCTTTGACAGCGTTACTTTTTTGCGCCAAGCCTTATTCTACTATAAATATTTCAAAATATAAATACAATTCAGTCATGCTTTTACATTAAAATATAAAACACTATTTATTATAATCATTCCTGAACTTAAGAAAAGAAAAAAAAAAAGGGGGCTTTTGAAAAGTTTTCTATACAGTTATACAATTTGAACAAAAAAGAGTACTTTCTTAAAATTATTTCAATGTGTTATTTTGCATTATACAAATAAAACCAAAACTGGCATAATTTTATATTAACTTGTTGGATCTCTGAAAGTTATTATTATCTACTGTAATGGAATTTTACCAAATCGTTTGTAAAATTTTAGTTACGTGCTTTAACTTAAATATACACAGGGTGATCAGTTTAAAAGAGTACCCGTGGGTTTTTCTTATAACCCTTAAATCTGACGGATGTGGCAACTATTCTAACATTGAAGTATGATTGTTTGAATCTTGTTTAAGTTTGTGAGACAATTTCTAACACTATTGGACTGTTACAATTTTATTTGTGAGATAAAACAGAAATGGAGACGTGCAATTTTTTTAATCCTGTAATAATTTTATTTTTGAAAAAAACATAATTTAATTCATTTTTTTTTACGTTATCATTCCTCACAGAAAATGTTGAAAATGTTCGCCACCATTTTGAATGCAAACATGAAGACGTCGAACCAGTTTTTTGACACACTTCGCAGCACTGTTGGTGCTAATCACGAGATTTCTGCAGTTATGATCTGTTTTAATTCATCGATGTTTGCAGGACTTCTCTGGAAAAGCCCATGAAATGATAATGTAAAAATGATAATGTAAGTGTAAATGTAATTTAGGAATGATAATGTAAAATATTTTAATTCAATTTTGTTTTTCATAAATAAAATTATTACAGGATTAAAAAAATTGTGCTTCTCCATTTCTGTTTTACCTCACAAATAAAGTTGTAACAGTCCAACAGTGTTGAAAATTGCATCCCACACTTAAACAAGATTCAAACAATTATATTTCAGTGTTAGAATAGTTGCCACATCCGTCATATTTAAGAATAATAAGAAAAACCAACGGGTGCTCTTTTAAATTGATAATCCTGTATATATATATATATGCTATAAACACTTGATTACATGTGGTCTACATTAGTCTATTATTATTATTATTGCCGAAACGTCAGTGGAGGCCCTCTGTTGAGACTCAAAACGGTTTAGGGCTGTGTCTGTGTGTCTGTCTGTCGCGCGATAGCGGCCGCAAAAATAGCGCTATTGACTTGAAATTTGGTACACATGTTCATGCGCCCCACGAAATCAGCTGTATAGTTTTTGGTATGTATTCCATTTCTAGTTCGTATACAGGAATACGCCAAAGTTTTTCTCATCATTACGGCCTATGGGAGGAATTTGTATGTATCGCGATAGCGGCCACAAAAATCACGCTATTGACTTGCAATTTGGTACACATATTTATGAGCCCAACGGAATCAGCTGTATAGTTTTAGGTGTGTATTCCATTTGTAGTTCGTGTACAGGGACACGCCAAAGATTTTCTATCATTACGGCCTATGGGAAGAATCTGTATGTCCCCCGATAGCCACCGCAAAAATCAAACTATTGACTTCCAATTTTTGCCTAAACGTCAGTGGAGGCCCTCTGTTGAGACTCAAAAGGATTTTGGGTTCCGTCTGTCCGTCTGTCTGTCTGTCATGCGATAGCGGCCTTAAAAATCACGCTATTGACTTGAAATTTTGTACACATGTTCATGATCCCCACGAAATTAGCTGTATAGTTTTGGGTGTGCATTCCATTTGTCGTTCGTGTACAGGGACACGCCAAAGTTTTTTTATCATTACGGCCTATGGGAAGAATTTGTATGTACCGCAAATAGCAGCCGCAAAAATCCTTCGATTGACTTGCAAATTGGCGCACGCGTTCCAGCTTTGCATATAAGTAGCTGTATAATTTTTATTGCTATATATTTTATAAACTGTGTACAAGGACACGCCAAAATTCTTAACATTACGGCGTATGGGGTGAATTTCGTTTAAACGCATTTTAATATCATTACTTTGCAATGAAGAAAATAAAACTAGCGTACTTGAGTAAGATGCTTAAACTTATGTTGTTTGAAGAAAATATGTGCTCTTAAGCTTTCTAAATTAATGTACAGGACCTTGCAAAAGTGTTCTGACAATGTCACGTACTCATCCAAACGATGTTAAATTTGGAACAATTATTAATTTTAAACGCAAAATAAGCTGAATAGTTTTTACTGGTGTATACAATGTTTATGGTTCGTTTACAAAGACACACGAAAGAATTTCGTAACATTAGAACCTATGGAAAAATTTTTAATTCAAGCGCGCACTTTAATGCGTTTATGCTGAATTGAACTTAATAACATTAACATACATTATAAAGATTCTTAAAATCATGTTTACTCTTAAGAAAGGTTAAGTATAGACTAAATAATAATTTATAGGACCACACAAAATAATTCCGAGTATGTACTGTAATCATCCAAATGATGTCAAATTATTTTGAAAAACTAATGAGTTATAATTAATTAGGTTTATTCTTATTTTTGGCGTTTATAATGACTGCGGCTACTTTTCCGGGATACATAAAGGAATTTCATACTATTACGGTCTATAGTCGGTATTTCTTAAAAGTGTATTTTAACATGGTTACACCCAATCAAATATAATGAAATTTTATTAGAATTTTAAAAGCATGTTTTCCTGTTGAAAATTGGGGGCATAGAATTGATAATTAGTTTAAAGGCTAAGCAAAATATTTCCGATATGCTATGTGATTTTTTTTTTTTTTTTTTTTTTTTTTTTTGTATGAAATTTTATAGTTATGAAATTAGGTATTTATGAATTTCAGGGAAATAATAGAAGACCGTCGTTTATTAAGAATACATATTGTTGCGTACTTGGGGGTTCGTAAGTTGTCCGAGAATGAAAGGCGAAACTTGCAAAAATTCAGCGATTTATTCACAGAAAGTTCCAGAAAAATACAGGTCTATAAACCAAGTATCAGCTTCAATTCAACCAGTAAACATAGCTTAAACAACAGCCGTTAACAGCAAAACAACAGTACAAACTGTTTATCAATAACACATAAAGTAAGTCTCATTCAAAAAGTCTCAAAGCAAAGCAAGCATTTGACGAAACGGACACAGATCTGAGATTGGCCGCCTTGGCTAAAAAAATGCTCCTTTTATACTATTCAATTGAACACAGACCGTCCTGGAAAATTCTCGTATCTCATCAGCCAATGAGATTAGAGCTTCCATGTTTGGTAGGATTTTCTCGCCAAGGTCGCCAAAAATTCGCCAAGGAGGGAAACAGTCGCCAAATTTGGCGCCAAATCCATTTCTTTACTTATTGGAGCTTTTTAATGCGTTTTTAAAGGAAAATTAGGCTATTTTAACGCTTAAAACGACTAGAGATGCACAAAATTAGCATATTATCGACTTTCTAAGCCTCTTTGAAAGAATTTATACAAAAATAAATGCAATTATTTACGATTCCTTAACGCTTTATATGATATACAAATAGGTATACAAAGAGAGGTACAGCAGGGGGTTGAGGGGGCGGCAGCCCCCCCCAGGAATGTATCTGATTATGGTAATATTTATATAATAAGGAATAAATAAAAATGACCTATTGAATAATGTCTGATGCAAATAGGACGTTGAGGCTCCTGATCTGCAGATCCACTAGTTATTATTATTATTATTATTATAATAAATTACGATGCGTATGAAAATGAATTTATACATTATGTATCAATATGTAAGTTGCTTCTTTTAATTTATTAATGACAACTCTTGAAAATGATTTACGAACTTTAAAGAAAATTATGTTTTCATTTTCTATTTACTACCGTTTATGTTCAACATTTTATACAATTTGTACAAAAGAGTGTACTTTACTTAGAAATTATTTCATTATGTTTTTTTACATTAAATAAATAAAATTAGAGCGGGAATGATTTTATTTTAACCCTTTGCCGGTCCTATATATTTTCTATTCTCTGGACAATGCTGCAAAATTTGGGGAGTTTTTTTATTCACTATCAGTAACGGTTGCCCAATCACTTCGAAGGCTACTCGTCCTGCATTTGTATAAAATATCTCTCTAGAAAATTATTGGTGATAGTTGAATAAAAGAATTCCTAAATTTTACAGCACTGTTTAGAGGGCTTCAGAATAATAGGGCCGGCAAAGGGTTAAACTAGTTGGATATTTGAACGTTTATATTATCATATATATTAGTGAAATTTTACTAAATTATTCATAAAACGATTTTCTTTAAATTACTTATAAAATTATATATATATATATATATATTCTTTTGCCTTTGTAATTATTAATTACAAAGTTAATGAAAATCTAATTTATTCAAATGTGTGTCTAAATATGTATTAATTCTTTTTATTTGTTAATGAAATCTCAATTACAATATTATTATTATTATTATTTAGTTTTTATCTTTTCGATACAAACAATATATAACTTTAATGATACCTGAATAGTGAATTCATGGCATTCGATTACACTATCACAAGTAAAACAGAAACAATACAAAACTATAGAGCGTTTTCTGGTTAAGAAGAAAACGCAATCGAGCGATAAGGGATGACATGATTTTTCCATTTCTACAATGGTTTAGAAACAAGTACTTCCTTTCACTACTTTCATCAGTATAAAAACAAAATTAGATTTTAAATTGTACTGCATCTGTTTCATAAAATATAGATGTTGAGAAGTAAATTCTTGAAAAATAATTAATACTAAAGACACTAACACTGAATTTTGTTTTTATTAAGTTTAAGTGAACTGAATTTTATATTATTTTTCCAGAAGGCGATTCTTTATTAGCTAAGAAAGCTGTGGACAGAATTTCTATTTAACCCTTTTATTTATTTATTTATTTATTTATTTTGGTATGTCTGTGTCGGCTTTGGTATTAATATATATATATACTTATTCGTTATAAACTACATTAATTCTAATTTGTCATTATATATATATATATATATATATATATATATATATATATATATATATATATATATATTTACATGTATTGAGTATCTAAATATATGTCTAATTAAAAAAAGAAAGAAAAATGTTTAAAATAGAATGAAAAGAAATGTGTAGATTAGTAGTCCATTCGTTTTATATTTGTATTTTCTGAATTATTTTTAGTAATCCCGTATTTAAATGTGTTGATTTCAGAGTTCATACAGTCCTTATTTTTCGGCCCTAGTAAAATTTTCTAGCAATTTTTGCCATAAAATAAGCTTATAAATTTGAGAAATCTTATCTTTTATTATAAAAAATATAGGGCGGAAGAACCCTTACAAAATGGTGGGTCCATGTGTACTTTGCATTTATGCATCACCTTCCCATAAATGATAGGAAACATTCAATTTTTAATTTTTGTCCGATAATTAGAAAATTACTTTACACCTTACGAATAATATTGAAACATCAGGGGTGTAAACAGCATGTCATATGCCATGTGTTTCTGGGAACGTTTTGTACCAAAGCTAAAAAAGGAGATCAGTAACAAAATAAAAGGAAAATATTTGCGATTTCTGTTTAAATTATCATGCTTTAGCGTATGATTAACCACTTGGGTCCACAGTTGCAAGCTTAACACCGTTTGGGTACCGGAAAAAATTATAAGAAGAATTTACTTTATTTGATCAGTGAAAACCAATAAAGTTCACTGATTAAATAGAATAAATATTTCTAATAAAAATTTCTGTTAGACACGCTGTTAAAAGTGGTTTCTTAAAAATGAGCTAACAGGAATACCATAAAGTATGAATTTTCCAATTAAAAAAAATTCGTAAGTTATTTGGAATTTACGATTTCCTTACAATGACAGAATAAGACAAAATCGAGCATAAACGTCCATTTTGAGGATCATAAATATATCAGACAATTTCAAAATAACATTTATGATACTTGTATGAACATGATTGACTACAAATATTCTAATAGAAAAATTTCGTAAGTTATTCGAAATTTAAGATTTTATCTACATAGCAAAATGTGGCGATATTTCATATAAATACGCATTTTTGGGTAAGTTGCATTGGAAATAGTAGCATGAAAATAAACTACGAAATTGATCCCAATAAAATAAATTAATAGATTAGAATAAGATATCGAATTGAACGGTGGGTAGCCTATTAGGCGAGGATTTCGTTCTGTCACTGTGTCAAGCGTTTGGTCAAATTCATTTCTCTTAACACGAATATAATATGTCCTGTACAATAAATTTATGAGAAAATACATATGATGGGGAACTGAGCAAAGTCCACCTATGCCAACTAGTTTATATATAGTTTACAAAATATCTAAAATCGAAAGTTTTCGGTCTTTATGGAACGATAGGGTTTTGTTTATCATGAGTTAATTTATAAATCAAAGGACTTATTATATATATATATATATATCAAAATAATATAAGAGGAAGAGGGTATCTGAAATAACCATAATAAATAATTGTGCAAGGAATTTCATAGACAATTTGAATCGATAATATGGAAAAAAAAAAAAAAAACATAGGTGAATGTATGAACTTGTATAATTACTTAAAATAACTTTCGCGGATCCAAAAAAATAACTCGTATGAAGATTTGAGATCTCCCTTTATAAATTAAAATGCCTATACCTACGTTTTATTAGATTATAACGTAAACGCTTTACAACCTGAGAAGGTTCTTATAACTGTATAATCTAGGGTAAAATAGGAATAAATAGGAAAAGGAAAATCATGTTTAATGCTAGAATTTACTCTTGGCTTAAATTAGAATGAGCATATCTCGGAAACATGCGAATTAGGCATTGAAGGGAGAAAATGTGTTCATTGATTGTTCAAAACTTGGAAAGTGCATTTCTATCCCCACCATATTGATAAAATCAGGTGCGTAACAGTTGTAGTTGTTCGTTCAGGCCATATTAAAAATCTAAAACTGCTAATTATATATATAGCTCATATATTTTAATTTGTCCAAATTTCCATGCTGTGAAAAGTACTCCAAAGAATTAAAATTTTAATTCAAGGTTGTTTTTTCTGTATTTGTTTAATATTCGTGTATTTTCTTTTTTAAACAACATATAGTTATTTCGCTATTTTTCTGTATGCCCAAAATTTAAATTACAGTGATTTTTCGACAATGAATTTTAAATTGTATTTTTTTTTTAATAATTGAAATTAAACACACACACACACAAAATATCATACCTAATTATAATTTTACATCATAAATATGTACTTTCATGAAAATAAGGTATGTTAACAATGCAAATTTATTCAGGTTTCGATGTAGCACATTGGCGAACTGGAGGCAAGAATTCTCGTGTAATAATAATAATAATAATAATAATAATAGCAATAATAGTAAACGAGATAAATCTTTGAGTGCTCCTTTAAAACAGTAAAAAATGTTTTTGCGTATTTTTTAATCTCTTAAGTGTCATCGTCATATAGGTTGGTTGCATGTGCTGTATCGATTGATAAAGACAAACTTTAAATCACTTAAAGACAAATACGCAAAACACCCCCTTATATATATATATATATATATATATATATATATATATATATATAGATAGATAGATAGATAGATAGGTAGATAGATAGATAAAATGTAAGATATATATATAACATATTTTAGAGTGTCGCTAAATGCCTGTTAAAAACAGAAAAATATGCGGATGTGTCAGTGTTGATATATAAACATATTTCAAAAATGAAATAAAAATGAAATGCATATTACTTCTTTATATTTATTCATAAAAAAAAGTTACAGAGAATATATATAGACAAATAAAAAAGTTACATATAATATACATAGACAAATTAAAATTTTAAGAATGGTTAAACAATTATTTAGTATAATAGTTTTTCTTACATTAATATCACATAAATTTAATTTTTACTTAAAAAATAAAACAATAATTTACTAATTAACATGTCTTTAGATTGCTCTAGAAATTTAAATAAACGTGCGTAATTTCTATGATTACTATCATTATATATTAATGGTTGTTTTAAATAATTTATCAAAAGATGCTTTAAGGACTCGAAAAATTAATAAAGAAAAATTTGAAGAATAATCTTTCATCATTTTCATTTTATCTTGCTCTCATACTTTTTGGAAAAGGTAATTTTTTTATTTTTGTTTACTCCAAAGAAAAAATATAAAACCATTATCCCTATATGGGAGGAGGACATTATATTCTTTTCTGCTAAATTTCTTTTAATTCTTTTTCATTGCGTAATGGTATTCAGAAACAGTTTCAACAAAAGATAAATTTCTTCAAAAATTTTCATCGAAATTAAGGCAAATTAGTCGTCTGAATATGAATAGAAGATATAACAAAGAATATCTATGTACGAAAAAAGAAAAAAAAAAAAAAAAAAAAAAAAAAAACGGGAAATTTTTGTTCTTAAATTTTTCAAAAATAATTGAGTTTAAGAAATATTTACTTTAATAGAAAATATAGTTAAAAATATTGTAAAAAAAATATAGGATATAAACTTTATTTTGAAAATTTTGTTAATGCCAATTTTTATGGATCATTTTGTTTTTCATTTACCAAAATAAAATGTAATATTATCTGGAATATATTTACTAATATAATCATGCATCAAAAAATCAGAGATCAGTGATATAACAATGTTTTAATCCAACATAATACATTGGAATAAACACGAAACAATTGTTTTGGGTAGAAATGATTAAGAGCGCTCTTCATCAGACGAATAAAGTAATTTGGAGTGCAACTTGAAATATGGTTTACAGCTTCGAGTCAGTGTTGCCAACTTTTAGGGAGTTTTATATGAAATATTCCTCACTAATTTTTAATTGCAATGCTTGTCTAATTGTATGTTTATCTATGTATCAAATTTCAGTCTTTAAAATTAGCGATAATTATTAAATAAAAAAGTCCCTACAAGGTGGCAACACTCTTTTGTGTATGTCATATAATGAAAATATGTTGCACTGTTGCAGGTATAGGAGCCAGATTTACGACGGCAGCGATTCTTCGTAATTAATAATAATTAAAAAAAAAAAAAAAAAAAAAAACTTATTTTCAATGAGTGATTAAATAATTCATTTTTTTTTTGGGGGGGGGGGGGAGGGGGGCATTTGTTTCGATTTTCTAAAAACTACTAGACAAAATGGCCTAGACCTTTAAACATGTAAAGAACATTTAAAAACTCACATTTTCCACTATAGATTTAGTCCAAAGTCCCTTTAGGGGACCGACCACAAATTGAAGAATAGCGCAGGTACTTTAGATCATAGATTTCCATACAATTAAATAAATAAATAAATAAAGCGCGCAGAAAAAAATGATAAAACGTTAGAGAAACATTATTCTGAAATATAAAATTCCTACGTGTAATTTTCGTTGAGAGATGAGCATTTACAGTAAATATTTTTTAACTGCGTATGTGCAAAAGATAGAAAATTTTTAATTGCATAGTTTGAAAGCTATTATTAACTATTATTATAAATATTTGACAAATTTTTTTAAAAGTTCACATTTGAATACAGTAAAAATTAAGCAATTTTTTGTCAAAAGAACGAACTAGATTTTAGTATTTTCCAGAGATGAAATTTCATAAGGGGTTCTTCACGTGCTGAGTATTTAATCTGAAGATCCAATCATTTCAACCACGTTGAAAAAGTTCTGTTTTGGAAAAAAAAAAAATACTTATAGGCTTGTAACTCTAACATATTTTTATATAACTTTTATCATGCTTTAAACTATACCATATTTACTAAGATTTGTCAGTTCATAAGGGGTCCCCCCCCATACACACACACAAAAAAAATAAATAAATAAATAAAAAGAAGAAGAAGAAAAACGAAAAAACATTTGCAACGTGGTTAAAGTAATTAGCTTCAAACAAAATACGCAACATGTGAAAAACACCTTTTGAAGTTTCAACTCTGAAAAATATCTAAAATCTAGCTCGCTTTTTTGCAGATAACTTGTTTAAATTTACTCTATTTAAATGAACTTTTGATAAAAGTTGCCCAGTATATTTAGCTTTTAACCTATGTTTTTTTTTTTTTTTTACCTTTCGCGCATAAAGAGAAAAAAAAAACTCTAAATGCTCATATTTCAGCGAATATTACACATGTGAATTTTATGTTGCAGAATAATGTTTCTCTAACGTTTTGTGAACTTGTCTGCAAGTTTTGGAATATTTTATGGAAATCCGTTGTAGTTATAAGCAAAAAAATTACCAAATAATAATAATATATATATACATATATATTGTTACAAAATTGTAAATAATTGTGTTTATTTTTGTATAAATTCTTTCAGAGAGGCTTAGTAAGTTGATAAAATGCCAATTTTGTGCATTTCTAGTCGTTTTAGCATTAAAATAGCCTAATTTTCCCTTAAAAACGCATTAAAAATCTCCAATAAGGCAGGTAATGGAAAAGTCGCCAAATTTGGCGACTTTTCCCTACTTGGCGATTTTTTTGGCGACCTTGTCGAGAAAATCCTTATAAGGGAAATAATATATATATATGGAAGCTCTAATCTCATTTGCTGATGAGGTACAGAAATTTCTGGAACTTTCCACACTTTTCTACAGGAGTATATAAGGGCTATTTTTTTCGCCAAGGCTCTCAGTTCAGTTCACTCTGAGATCAGAGTCGGTCAGCTTGCATTGCTTTGAGTCTCTTTGAAAGAGACTTGCTTTATGTGTTATTGCTATACAGTTTGTACTGTGGATTTGCTATTGACAGCTGTTGTTTAAGCTGTGTTTACTGGTTGAATTGAAGCTGATACTTGGTTTATAGATCTGTATTTTTCTGGAACTTTCTGTGAATAAATTACTGAATTTTTGTAAGTTCCGCCTTTCATTCTCGGACAACTCATGAACACCCAAGTACGCAACAATATATATCTGCCTAAATAATTGTGCAATTAAAACACACGAACGCACAAAAAAAAAAAAAAAAAAAAAAAAAAAGAAAAAAGAAAAAAAGAAAAATATATATAGTATGTGCAACAGTGTGTTAAATTTACAAGTCATTTGTAATTTTTTATGATAGAAAGGAGCCCAACGTATTTGCGCTTTTCTACAATTTGTGGTTGGTCACCTAAATACACTCTAGATTAAATCGATAATGGAAACTTTTTTAAATGTTCTTTGCATTTTTAAAGTTCCATCAAAAGTCGACCAGAGTTTCTTCAGAAAATCGAAAAAAATGTTAAAATAAAAATAAATATTCTAATATTTTGATCACTTACTGTAGTTTTCATGTAAATTCATAAATAAATTAAAGGTATTAATATATAATAGTAATATATTACGTTTCGTAAACTTTTAAAGAATGTTTAAAGAATTTCTTAGTCTCATATTTTTTCCTGTATAAAATTCATAGGAACTTATTTTTACATTTGAAAATTAAAAAGAAAATTAAAAAGTAACCAATCGTTAGGTGACTCCAAAAATTTAAATAAATGGACATAATTTCTATGATTACTATGATTATTATCATTATATTAATGGTTGTTAAAATTATCGATTGAAAGGTTCTTTCAAAAACTCGAAAAATGAATAAAGAAAAATTTGAAGAACCATCGCTTATCTTTTTTATTAATCTTTCACACTTTTTTGAAAGTATGCTTTTATGTTTGTTTATGCCAAAGAAAAAAAATTAAAACTATTATCTCTGGTTGATATAGAAACATTATATAATTTTTTTTGCCGAATTTCTTTACATTTGTTTTTAATACGTAAGTGTATTCAGAAAAAGTTTAAAAAAAAAGTTTCTTCAAGAATTTAAATTATATGCTGAAACTAAGCCAAATAAGGTATCGTTAAATGAATATAATATATAACAAATAACCTGTAGGCAGAGAAAAGAAAGGAAAATTTGGCGTTTGAGTGTTCGAAAAATAAACGAGTTTATGAAATATTTCCTTTAATAGCAAATTTTGAGAAAAATATTTTAAAATCATATTTATTTTTTAAAGTCACGTTTAAAAAAAAAATATCTTTATTTATTTTAGTCCAACGCTATCCAAAATAAAAACCTAGGATAACTCTATGGTAAATTTAGTGTCAGTCATATACAGGGAGATTATTTTTCTTTTCTGCCACAATTTTCTGAAAACAATAACTGTTCTGTTTGATCACAAAAGAAAAAAAAAAAAAAAAAAAAAACTCCGCAGATAAGTGATAAAAATTTCTTTATGGTAATAATGATAGCAAAAAAAAAAAAAAAAGAGTGTGTGAGAGAGTGATGTTTGTTGTGACATGAACCTATAATATTCTTTCAAAAGCATTTGATAATAAAAATAAATTGACATTGTAATAAAACACACCGTAAAACGAGGGTTCAGCAGTATCATAACGTCGGAAGCGAATGTCATAAATTAAAATAAAAGCGTGACAATTCTTCCGGTTTAAATAATTAAGCATACACTGGATAACAATAATAATAATAATAAAATGGTTTCTCAAAAATGAGCAAGATAGAGCCAATTTTGTAGCTGAAATATACACAAATATACTCAAATTTTAAAATTCAAAGTCCTTATTCAGTGCATTGACGTGCTTAAAAATGGCGTCGACCACCTTAAATCCCAATATCCCAAACATAGATTCTAATATGTGTGTCCGCACACCAGTATAAAACGGCAATGAAATATAGTTCGGAAAATTTATGTGAATAGAATTTGTTTCTGAACTTTTTCTTTTTAAATATGTAGAAATTCTGTTAAAGAACTTCTTTTAGTTTAACACATTTTAGATAAATTAAAAACTGAACCGCTATAAATTTGAAAACTTACAATATTTCATAATTTAATAATATTTTCCGTTTCGAAACATAATTTTGGGATTTTCTATAAATTTTGGAACTTCATTTTAGCAGTGTGCGCTTCTTCACATGAATAAAGTAGTCTCATGAGGAACTTGAAAATTGCATTCCTGCTTCCAAGCTACACCCGTTTTTTAATTTCTTTCACTAATGGAGAATCCTGTTTAAATATTTGACAAAAAATTAATGTTTGCGTGTTTTACACAGTTGAAAAACACGCAAACGTTGTGGGAAAAAAAAAAAAAAAAAAAAAAAAAAAACTAAACCGGTATTTTTGCAAAAATAATCCCTATTTTATTGTTCACAAGTGATAGCAAAAAATACAAAATTGCAAGGAAACTGAAGTTTTCTGTGTACTCGCGAGCTGGAACCAACGAGATAAATAAAGTAGAGGGATAAATGGTAACCCTGACATGGTCCAACATGAGTCATGTGACATGGACCATATATGCCTTGGTTTCTTTAATAACCAACTTATTTTCAATAAATTTCTATGGCAACGGTTTGGCGATTGTACTTGGCGAAATCATAACCGCTAATGTTTTTTATTTATTTATGTAGTTTAATAATTTTTTTGTTCTAAACCATTTAAGTTTTTGTTTTACTTCTTTTTATTTCGTGTAGCCAAAATGTAACCGACAAAATATTTAAAAGCAGTTGACAAATTATTATTTTTGTTAAATTTAGCTCTTTTAAAAGTTTAACTTTTCTCTATGAACACTATTAAACTTTGTTGGAAAATGCTGACAAAACAAAAGTAGTTTAATATTTATTAGAATGTGAAATATCTGAAAAATTATTTTAAAAACAATTTATTTCGGTCATAAGACTGTCGTTTTACCTAATAATAATAATAATAATAATTTGACGAATTGAAATTTTAAATGCCAAGATAGCGATAAAGGGCCAAACGTAGCAACCTATTGGTTCATATCACGTGGTTCATGTTGAACAACGCAAAGCTAATCCTTTATCTATTGAAACAGCACTCTACTTTATTTATCTCGTGTTTATGTTTGTGAAAGTGCAAAAGAGAGTTTTTTGACTACTTATGTGAGTATTTTCTGTTAAACATTTAGTAAATTTTCTTTAGTTTATTATAGTGTTTCTTGTTGGCAGAATTCTATATTTATCACGGAGTATTATAACGTGCGCTAACCCAATCGCGAGGAAAGATTTCTGCACTTTTTTGAGACGGATCGACGAGTGTAATTTAAACTTATAAGCCGAACGTTTAATCACAGCTATGCTTTATTTTTAATTATTATTTTTTAAGCCTAATTATTCAAATAAATAAATGAAAATAAATAATTATGAGATTTTACGTCAATTCAACATATAAAATTAAAGAGAATACATGACTGTTAAATAAAAATTAAAAAATAATAATACAGATAATTTAATCACGTAATTTTTCTCGTATTAAATTCACAGTAATTTAATATTTTTTTGAAAATTAAAAAGAAAATTACTGACTAACCAACCATTGATTACATTTATATAATTTCTATGATTATTCTCATTATATATTAATAAATCTTTCAAATAATATGAAAAAAGATGCTATAAGAACTCGAACAATTAACAAAAGAAGAAAAAAAAGATAAATCATATTTTATCAATTTTATATGGTACATTTTTTTTGGAAAGTTTACTTTTATGTATGTATATGTGAATGAAAAAGTGTAAAACCATTATCCTAGGATGAGATAGGAACATTACATTCTTTTTGGCTAAATATCCTTTATTTTTTTTCAGTGCCCAGTGCTATTCAGAAATATTTTCAACAAAAGATAAATTTCTTTAAGTTTTTCCATTATATGCTAAAATTAAGGGAAATTAGTAGATGGCTGAATATGAAATTTAACAAAGAATCTCCATGCACGAAAGAAAAAAAAAAGAAAATGTCTGTGTTTGAGTTTGCAGAAATTAATAAGTTTCAAAATATTTATTTTATAAAAAACATAGTTAAGATTGAAAAATATATTACTGAATTATAGTGCCAGATTCTAATAGGAACTAATTCTCATATCAGAAATTTTCTTTTTTTTTCCTTATGTATATATATATATACGTAAGAAACAAAGAACGAAAGAATATAATACGTATAACATGCAAATATAGAACATAAGAAACAAAAAAGATTTATGTATATATATATATAAATCTTTCTGTTTCTTACGTTCTATTATAAAATATTATAACCTTTGAATGGCACTTATGAGCCCTCGCTTTTCTAAGATCAAGGCATTACTGCAGAAAAAATTGCTTTCAGGTGCCGCTTGGCACGTTTGGCGAAAATCAACAGCACCGCACCTTTTTATATCTTTTAGAAGTTGCAACATCCCTAACAGCACAGTTAGGCTTAACTTATCCCCAGTACATCTTAAGGACGTTTCTGGGATGTCTTTTCATCCAGAAGACATCTTGAAGATATCCTGGGGAAGCGATGTGCTGTCTGGGATTCCACTGACTACGCTTGCTATCTCTGGCGAATTAGAGCACGTTTTGAATGAGGCGGGCTTAACTAATTTTCAACTTCAAAATGGGGTCAAAATGACCCCATTTTGGGAAAGCGAGGGTTAATATACACTATTTAAGCGATATAGCAAAATAATCCAACGTAAAATTCGTTTTCATATATATTAGAAACGTGTAAAAAATACACCATAAAAAATATAAAAAGTAGCAATTGTTTCAGGTAGAAATAATGTGCTTAATAAGATAAATGAGAGTAAACGCTAGTGCAACTAATACGGTGCATTATTGCATTTAAGTTACACCCGACCATTTTCACTAGATAGAGGGGCTACGCTGAATTATTTCAGCAAAGATTAATCGTTAGCAACATGTATCCGATACCATAAAAAATAAAAACATATTTCTGAATGGATTACCAGTTTCATAAAAAATAAAATTTTTACAATTAATTAAAACACTATATAAAATTACATCTTATATAGAGACATCATACCCACATGCGTATTTGTAGAAAACCACAATTTTTATAAAACAAATTCACTGTAAAACACGTATAAAATGATACATTTAAGTAAAATCATTAAAAATGCACCGTGTCAAGGCCTTTCGCTCTGAACATCAGGGCATCATCAGGACAGAGCCATTTTAACTAGAAGTACAGTAACATTTGATTTATATATACAAAAGAACCATATTACGGTTACAGTTATTATACATGAAATAGATGAAACAGTTGAACACAGATCAATCACAAATAAAACAGTCTGAAAGCGTAGAAACATACGCTTTCAGACTGTTTCATCTATTTCATGTATAATAACTGTAACCGTAATATGGTTCTTTTGTGTATATAAATCAACTGTTACTGTACTTCTAGTTAAAATGGCTCTGTCCTGATTATGCCCTGATGTTCAGAGCGAAAGGCCTTGACACGATGTATTTTTAATGATTTTAATAGAAATATCATTTTATACGTGTTTTACATTGAATTTTTTTAAAATAAGAATTGTGGTTTTAATTAAAACACTGCACAACATATTTACAGGTTAACGAACGTAAACATTAATACATACAGGCGTTGAACAAAATAACCTTAACAATTTCGCTTTTTTACGTTTTGTCGAATATCTTGAAAAATACTTAACATGTTGTTCTTGAATTTCAGGAATAAGGCAAACATGTCTTTCCTCATAATTTTCAGCAAAGATTTTGTCACGAAAGCTTTTAGGGGACGAGCAATAAATTCAATGAAATAAAAAGTATTTGTGATAACCGTGTATAGGGATAAGCTTCTATTGATTTTTAAATTGTAAATATGGTTATAAATGTTATGTTTTATACGTGTGTAGAGTTTTGTGAGGGTATCTTGAATATTTAACGAGTTATTAATATTTTATAAAAAAATACAAAAAAATTTCGCAAGTTTTTATTTTAAAACTCCAAATGTTTTCTTCAAATTTCATGAAACTTTCGGAAAACATGATAACATATTCCTAAATTATTATACTATAGTTTAAAACAAATGTATTTAATATCCAAAGAGATATGGACAGTTGTAGTAAATAATTTATTATTGCACATGCGCGGACTATAGCAAAGAAAACTTTGACATAGTTTGATACTCAACTGTGCAGAGCACCTTATAAAAAATATCCAGTTGAATATCACAAAAATTCATAGAAATATCGGTGATTAAATAAGTTGTTTTTCAGCTGTTTTCTAAAATGGTCTTTACGATAAGGGGTCATTCACAAATAAAAGTTTGTATCATAAAAAAACTATGTTACACAATAAAATTTAATACCGTATTTGCTATTCTTTTTTTCTTTCTTTCTTTTCTTTTTTTTTTTTTTAAGTACAGGCGGCAGCAAAAATCAAATTCCTAAATGAAAAAAGTTCACTTAATACTGTTTTGTTAAATAAATACTTGCCGAATCATGTCTTTAGACTGACTAAGAACAGGATTCGACCAGGATTTATTTAACAAAACTGTATTAAGTGTGCTTTTTTTACATAGGAATTTTTGCTAGTGCTCGGATACTTTTGCTACCGACTGTATGTACTATATACCTATAAAAGAAAAAAAAAAGAATTGTTTGGAAAGAAAAATTATTATTATTTTTTTTTCTGATACAAGTTTTCATTTGTGATTAACCCGCTATCGTAAAAACCTTGTTATAAAACAGCTGAAAAGTAGCGTATTTAATCACCGATGTCTCTATGAATTTTTGTGATATTCAACTGGATTTTTTTATAAGATGCTCTATACAGTTGAGTATTAAACTATGACAAAGTTTTTTCACTACAGTTCGCACATGCGCAGTAATAAATTATTTACTACAACTGCCCGTATCTCTTTGGATGTTAAATATATTTCTTTTAAACTATAGTATAATGATTTAGGTATACGTTATCACGTTTTACGAAAGTTTAATGAAATTTGAAGAAACACCTTTGGAGTTATAAAATAAAAACTTCCGAAAAATTTTTGAATTTTTGAATAGAATATTAATAACTCCTTAAATATTCAAGATATCCTCACAAAACTCTACACACGCATAAAATTTATAATCAAATCAAAAATTTGCAGACCAATCGAAGCTTTTACATATACAGGGTTATCACAAATACTTTCGATTTTATTGCATTTGTTGTTTGTCTCCTAAGGGCCTTCGTGATAAAATTTTTGCTGCAAAATAGGAGACATGTTTTCCTTGTTCTCAAAATTGAAGAACAGCACGATAATATTTTTCAAGATATTCTCCAAAATGTAAAAAAAGAAAGTGTTTACATTATTTTATCCAACACCTTTATATGTATGCATTTTCTAAAAGTTAATATTTTAGATTGGCCTTTGAAGACCAGCCCTTTCGAGCTGCTGCTCTTCCCGCTTCATTCGGAAAATCTCCGTAACATCTGCCTGATGCCACTTAAGGGCCCGCTTCACTCACCGCCGCCGGAAGCCGAAGCTAATGTTATTCTATGAGAATTTTTTCTATACAAATAACTTATTAACTAATACATATTTTTAAATTCTGTTTCCACATTCTAAAAATTCCCCGCTGTTAAACTGACTGACCTTTTTTAAAAAAATGTATTTTTTTAATTTTTTACATTTTGTTTTGAAGCTGCAAAATACGAATTTTCAATATGTGATTTTTTTTTCATTTTGCAATTTCAAAAAAAAAAAAAAAAAAAAAAAAAAAAAAAAATACTTTTTTAAAAAAGGTCCATCAATTTAACAATTGGGAATTTTCTGAATGTTAAAACAGAATTTAAAGATTTGTATTGGTTAATAAATTATTTGTAAAGAAAATTTCCCCATTGAATAACATAGGCTCGGGCTTCCGGCGACGGTAAGTGCAGAGGGCCGTTAAAACAAAATAAACTAAAGTTCAAAGTCGACATCTCTTTACAGGTGAAGTCTTGTGTGGACAGTTGCACATGATCTCTATAGTATCTATTCGAAACAGTGGATGAGTGTTTAGTAATATTCTTTTATTTTCCCCTAGAAATTTCTCTGTTTAAATGAGCAGTTTAAGCTACCGGACCAAATTTTAATATCTTTCGAATTCGATTTCTTTTTTCGCATAGTGGATTCCAGTACATAGATGTTTCTAGATCCTGAAAAAAGTATTGAAATTATGTATTTAATAAAGAAAAAAACCTTTTTATGTGTGTTTGTCTCTGTATTACTAAAATATTTTGAGCGCTGTAAATTCCGGAAATCTGCACAAAATTCTTCAAAAAATGTACAGTTGGTTTCGACTTGACATAAATTTGTTCTGATTAGAGATTGATGTATACAGCGCAGCTATGCTGCAGTTTCTCCGATTCAGGGGAACAGAGCCCACTTTACCCTTAGACGAACCTAGGTGGTAGCCTAGGCCGTTGAACAAGCAAGACCGCCCAAAAATTGAACCACTGCGCAAAAACCTTTTTTCTTTTGGATAGGGGTGGGAATCGATTAAGAGTTTTAACTGGGTTAATCGTAGTTCATTAATCGATTAATCGGTCGATTAATCGGATTTTTAATCGGTTTTCATATATATATGTAATTATATTTCAATGATGAATAAAACTCTCATATTGTGTACAGTCGGTAACAAAAGTATCCGAATACTAGCAAAAATTCCTATATAAAAAAAGTAGAGTTAATACTGTTTTGTTAAATAAATCCTTGTTGAATCATGTTCTTAGTCAGTCTAAGAACATGATTCGACAAGGATTTATTTAACAAGTAAGTTCTTCTTTATCACTGCGGACTAGAACACAGAATGTTATTTTCTGTTTCTACTTCGGTAGTTACTATCAGCAATTCTGATCAGACAATAAACGTTTGAAGATATTGTGAAACTCTGTTGATATTTTCCCCAGCAGAGGGATAGTGGAAATCTCAAGCCCTTCTTTTCTTTTCTTTTTTATCTTTAGCATTTCCATATTTTGAAAGCTTCTTGTTTCTGAGAATACTATTGCCCTAGCTAACACTTTCTGTAGAAGGCTACAGACAGGTGGTATTGCTCCAGCATGCACATGAATAAGCGACATTTTGTTTAATAACTGTCCTCCCCCTTTTCTCTATCAACAAAAGTGCAACATCTTCTTTTGTGAGGTTTTATTTTTATTTATTTATTTATTTATTTAATTTTATTATTATTATTTATTTTTTTTTTCTTTTCATTATTTGATGGATGTTTCTTTGAATGTTTGTTAAGAAAATATATGAAAAAATATTTTGTAGGCAGAACAGCATTTTTACTTTAATTCGTAGTTTGAAAATTTTAATCGGATTGTGAAAATTTTTAATCGAATTAATCGATCCGATTAACACGATTAAAAAAATTGATCAGGACTAAGCATTGATAGATTAACCGAACCGATTAATCGGCACAGCCCTACTTTTGGGAAGGATATAGCAAAAATCATTAATATATTTTTGGTTTTCTCTCTTCTAAGGCATGTGTATATATTCGATTGTAAATTAAAAGTAACCTTCTTTAAAGATTTTAATTTCGGGCAGACACATCATAAGGACAAAAATACTGAATTTTAATAAATTTAAGTTCTGAATTATATTGTATTATGAATGAATTTTTTTTCAAATTTGGTGGAAAAGAGGAAGGGATGTATGAATAAAGTGATTTGTAATTGCAAAATCGTAATAAATGGCGCCATTCGATTACAGTTTAATGATGAGGATATAATAAACACAGAATCAGTGCTAAATTGATCGGGACTAAGCATTGATCGATTAACCGAACCGATTAATCGATTAATCGGCACAGCCCTACTTTTGGAAAGGATATAGCAAAAATCATTAATATATTTTTGGTTTTCTGTCTTCTAACGCATGTGTATATATTCGATTGTAAATTAAAAGTAACCTTCTTTAAAGATTTTAATTTCGGGCAGAAACATCATAAGGACAAAAATACTGAATTTTAATAAATTTAAGTTCTGAATTATATTGTATTATGAATGAAATTTTTTTCAAATTTGGTGGAAAAGAGGAAGGGATGTATGAATAAAGTGATTTGTAATTGCAAAATCGTAATAAATGGCGCCATTCGATTACAGTTTAATGATGAGGATGTAATAAACAGAGAATCAGTGCTAAATAGACAGCCATTTATTGACGCCAGAAATAAAAATTCTGGAGTGACTCCATTCCACTTTCCGAATATAAAGCAATTAACGGTTGTATAGAAAAATAAAGTAAGAAAAGTCGTTAAACAAACAAAAGAGAAAATTATAATAGTGTGTTTCATTATTTTTTTCCACATAATATGATGTTTAATTTAATGCTATTGAACTCTAAATAATTTGAACACGTAGATCATAATGATAAAGAGTTTTTTGTTGTGTTCCTGTAAAAATCTATAAATGCTAGATTCACCAAAATCCATGCAGTTCGTGCAACAGTGACTTATAATACAAATATAAATTTTCAGCTCCATCGGATAAGGCATTTAGATACTATCGTACTTTAAAGTTTAAGCCCATAAGTCATAAAGATGAAATAATTTTTGTTATTTCTCAGTAAAAAGAACTGTAAGCGCAAGATTATCTAAAATTTATACCGTTCGTATGACGGTGTCTTTTGTATAATATGTATATCAATTTTCAGTCCATTTGAATAAAGCGTTTACACGCTATCGCACTTTAAATATTTTGAGCCTATAGGCCATAATGATAAACAATTTTTCTTTGTGTCCCTGTAAAATTTGAGTGTGTTCACTCACTCATATATATACATGCACACATGCACACATACATAAATGCATCACTGTAAAAATAGTGAAAACGAACTCGGGGAACCTCAAAACGTATAAATACATCAAAATCTCATAGTCGAATTTTTGACATGATTACAATACCTTTCTTACATAGTATATTCGGAAAGAAAAAAGAGGAAAATAAAATATTTTATTAAGCTTATAAATCTGTCCTCACTGTGCATTGTGTATGGACGTTATATTTCACCTTATTTAAATTGAGAAATCAGCCATTGCATGTAAATATGAAAACATTTACATGTTTAAAAATCATTTGTTGCGTGATATTTTCGCAAAATACTTTGCTAACACAGATAAAATACACTTGATTTAAGTATATATATATATACAGTCGGTAACAAAAGTGTCTGAACACTAGCAAAAATTCCTATATAAAAAAAGCACACTTAATTCTGTTTTGTTAAATAAATCCTTGTCGAATCACGTTCTTAGACTGACTAAGAACAGGATTCGACAAGGATTTTTGTAGCTAAACTGTATTAACCCCTTAACGCGCGCTGTCCTCGCTGCGAGGACGCAAAACTTAAGATCCAGCTGCAAAAATTCATCCCGGAAATTTTTTAGCAAAAACTTACGTTTATAACATATCAGAAATGGCCTGTTTTTTTAACCTTAAAATTTAAAATTTCTTTTAGTTTAATTTAGTTCATGAAATCCGGTGGCAGTATAATTTAAATTATCCGAATTGTCTTGCGCTGCAAAGGGTTAAGCGTACTTTTTTTACATAGGAATTTTTGCTAGTGTTCGGACACTTTTGTTACCCACTGTATATATATATATATATATGTATATATATTTAAGATTTCGAGAAAAAAATTTCTTTTTAAACATTTTTTACTGCAAAAAAATTTAATCCTTAAGTGATTTTTTTTAGGAAATATTTATCTTCATACTTCATGCAAGTATTATAATTACTTCTCAGAAATTATTCTTGGAATGTGGAATCATTAACGGTGAGATCATTACTGATTCTTTTTATTTTTTTCAAAGCATTCTTATAAAATAACTTAGTTTTCCATAGTGTTGGAGAGATAGTAACCGGATCTAAAGCAGTTGATATGTAGTAGTATTTACTTAATTCAGTTATTTGCAGACGATGGAAGTAATTATGTGTAATCATTAAAAAAACATTTCAAACAATAGCGGTACTTTAAAAGAAGTTTCAACGTATTTTTGCATTAAAATATGCGATGTGAGAATAAAAGGATAAGGAAATGAATTCTTACAGCTCACCGAAGAATAATAATAATAAAAAAAAAAAAAAAAAGAAGAAGAAGAAAAAGGAAGATGCCGGAGCAGAAAAAATATATGTATAATAAATTACGAAAAATAATTTTTCAGTTATAATGTAGCTTTTTAAATATTATATTTTTAATAATTTTATTTTTAAAATATACATATGAGACAGATATTTCTTCAAAAGCTGTAATTAGTTTCTTAAAAAAAATATATATAAATTTCGTTGCATATTTTAAAACGATTTTTGAATTCGAATTCTGCAAAATAAATTGTGATTACAATAAATATTCTTAGAGAGTGAAATAATTACATGTAATTCTCATTTTTTGACATATTTTTTTGTTAAAAATTTTTGTTAAAAAAAAAAAAAAAAAAAACTAGTACCAATTTTAATTATACTTTTTATTATTGCATTTTTAGTCAATTTATAGCAACAGTTCATATTGTGCTTATATCTTAAAAGCATTCTTAGCTTTAAAAGATTGTAAAGGCACAACTTTTAAACAGACAATTTTTTATAATGTGATGTAATTAGATATGTTGAAAGTAGATAATTTACGTGATTATTGTTAATATTTCTTCTTCTTCTTATTTTCTCTTTCTTTTTCCTTTTGCATTATTTTATAATTTCTTTCTTTCTTTCTTTTTTTTTTTTTTCATTATTTTATATTCTATAATTTTACAACTTCAGTTTTCGTAAATTTTTGATCGCTGGCTAATTATAAAGGTAGAGTAATTATGAGAATAGAAACAGAGAGCACCCCGCTCTTTTCCCCCCCCACTCTATTCTTTATTTAAAGTAAGTTATATTTATCTGTATTTTTATCGATATTGTTATTATTCAAAAATTAATTCAAGGATCAGGTTACACCGAGTTGTGGAACATCATATGGTTATCCAATAAAAACTTAACATTTAAAAATTATTTTGTGCTTTTTAATTCACATTTCAAAAAATCCGTGGTTTTTCTTCTTTTCTTAACTATAATTTTTTATAGTATATTTCTCCTTATGTAATCGCAATTACATCTGGAAAAAAAAAAAAAAATATTAGGCAAGAAATAAAAGGGTATAGAAAAAGAGACGGGTAGTAATAATGTTACGGAATACTAATTGGAATGTTGTACGGTAGGAATTTTGCCCATGCATAATTATTATTTTTTATTCTATCGTATCATACTTTTTGAAAATTTGCAATGCTAAATAATAAACAACTATATTTTGTCTAAAATTTAAAACGAAATATCGAATAATAAAAGAAATATTCCAATTTCAGATTTTTTTTTTTCGGCACAATCATTCACTATGCTGCAAATAGTCGTGTTCCGACCAATTATATATATATATATATATATATATACTTGCTTGTATTTAATCTAATTTTCTTTTATTTCCATGCATTAGTTGCCCTTATTCATTCGCAGTATGGAAATATCGTCGACTTTTCGTACTGCATACGTTGATGTACGTTATATGTATACCATACCTAAATAGTTATAATTTATTCCGAATTACTATTAGCCCCGCCCTTTTCCCCACACCAGTATGATTTTAGAGAATTTTTCTCCAATATGTAAAAATGATGAAATAAGAAGAAAAATGTTTTAAAAGCATACTGGTGTGAAAAAAAGGCGGGGCTAACAGTACTCCGGAATAAATTATAAATATAAGTAGGTATGGTATACATATACAATAGATGCCAAAATTTCAATTTATTCCAATTTTGTCCAGCGTTTTTTCAGCACCATTTCATTTTTAGAATATTTTTCTTCAATATATAACTTCGATAAAATAAGAAAAATTTATTCTTAAAAAAAAAAAAAAAGTATGGATTAAAGGCGCAGCTAAAAATGCTCCGGAATAAATTAAAATGTTGGCAAGTCTGATATACGTACATGGATGGAACACGGGCGCAGAACTCATAACGGTATTTGTTTAAGAAATTTCTCTACCTATAATGTCCTTGATTTAAGAAGAAGAAAATTTTGTTACGTTGATAGTGGTATGTGTTATGCGCCCGTGTTCCATCCTGTACGTACCATATATCTATGCATGTATATAGATTGCTACACAAGATTATTAAAAAAAAAAAAAGAAAAAAAAAAACTATAAAAAATACCGGCATTTAAAAAATCGGAGCGATTGTAAACTGAGCTGTTTTTTTTTCCCCGAACGCTCAAAAAACGTCATTAATCAGTCGAAATTTGAAATTTAATATATATATATATATATATATATATATATATATATATACATATATATATATATATATTTACAAGTTTCCTTTACCTTTGTCCATATAATACCAAATTTCGACGAAATACATTTACTAGAATTTGATCTACATGTGCATACTTGACAATATACTATTTATCACTTTCGAGACCACTGACGTAGATTCACGTCATTTGAAAATCTAAAACTCCCCCAGTAGGCGTTTCTTTTGCAATTTGTATGGTATTTGTTTCTTAAATATATACACAATTTTCATATTTATACAGTCAATATACTATGTATACAAATATTTTGATTAGAGTGAGTATGATTATAATGCACATCCATTTGTAAAACAAAAGTGAACACAGAAAATGTTGTTCTAAAAAATTATAACTTATGAGGATGACGCCCACAGGCGGTCCTTACTGTGAAAAAGACAAAACCATGCAGTCGCGAAAGTGTTAATATTACGTAGTATTGTTTGCCCTGCCTTCTTTTTCACACCAGTATCGTTTTAGAATATTTTTCTTCTTATTTAATCGTAAATGAATTTGGAGAATATTATTCTAAATATTAACTGGTGTGAAATAAAGGGCGGGACTAACAACATTACGGAATATTAATTAGGATGTTGGCAAGTATGCATGTGTCTAAATAGGGTATCTTTAATCATTATCACCTTATATAAATGTGAAATCTTGAAAACAATTATCCATAGAAACATGTAACAAAGGATATGTTTACTAAGTGAAAGCTGTAAAAATTTTACTCAAAACTTTCACAATTAACAATAAAAGATGATAAATGATAGCGTTACACTGTTAAAAATTTTAACTGAATATTACTGGTAATCATTTATCTTAAGTCTTACTCGTATGCAAAATTACAGAGAAAAATAAACGAAAATGTTAAAACTACTTTATATATGCAAAATAATGAAAAAAAAAAAAATAATAATAATAATAATTTTTGGTGAGACTATATTTGAGAATGAGATTGATTTTTCTAAAGTAGAAATATTTATTTTTTATTGAGATATTAAATATTAAAATTATATAAAATGACAGAATAAAGATTGAGAATTTCGAATATTTACTTTTAGCTAAGATATATTGTGAATTTGCAGAGACAAGCATTTCAGTAAATTAGTCACAAAATAATAATTCACAAAATTATTTAAAAAGGATTTATTATTATTATTATTATTACTGCTTACATATTGTTAAAATATACATTATAATTAACCGTTTTAATGCATAGAGAAAGATCCCAAAATTTCCTTTTGCTTACAACGAAAAAGTAATTGTTTTTCAAAATTTTCAGTAATAAATGCAAAATAAGTTCTAAGATTAGAAAAATGAAATAACTAATTCCAACAATAAATTTTTATTTGAATAAAAAAGTGTTTGAAACGTAATTCATTTTCTCAAATATTCAAGAGATATTTAATGGAATTTAAGTAACAACCCCATTTATTTCAAGCGGTAAATCACTTTGGAATTTTAACTTATAAATGCATTAACTTTTTGACATTTTGGAGTTTCAAATTTAAATTACTAGAGGCTGTCAAAAGAATTCGCTATTAAAAAAGTTTTCTTCATTACAAAATCGATAGTTAAAAATAAACTTTCAGACAAACGAAAATCGATGAAATTCATTAATTTCAAAAACGTTTGAAAATATTGCATTCCAAATTATTTCATTTAAAAAAGGTCATTGTTCATTTTTGCAAATTCAGCACAAATTTTAAAACAATTTGAGTGGTGACAAGAAAAAGGGGGCTATGATTTTATAAATCAGTCATAAAAAGTTTTTGTAATTGTACCTTGATTTCGTTTCTGAAAAAAAAAAAAAAAAAAAAAAAAAAGGTTGCTTGTATGTACTACGGAATTCATTAGTTAAAATCTAATAATTTGTCATATTTAATTATTTATATAAGAATTTAATTATGGATAACTCGTAACTTAATTATTGATATTCGTAATTTAATATTGATATAAGAAAAACTGATTTAGTATTCTATTCTACTTATTTTAATTTTTATTTATTAATATTTTTATCAATGTAAAATTGTAAGCAAAATAAATTTTGATTTTTTAAATATAGTACAGAGCTATGCAAAATTTTGTATAGAACAGTAATTAAAAAAAGTCTTTAAAAACCTTCACAATCTAAAGCAAACGTATTAATTTTTTTTTAAAGCAATTTTTAAATTTATATATTACAATTATGTAATCAAAATCCATGCACTAAAAATCATTAAAGAAACCAATTAAACATCCGCCTCACATGGACCTCATTTGAGACTCCTAATGTAAAGAAACAGTGATTTATTTATTTTTTATTCCTAACGTATAAGAGCCTCCTCAAATTTTTCTCAAGCGATCAAGCTAAACAAATATATTTTTTCCGATACAATTTAAAAGTATTTAAGTATTTAAGTCTATTAATAAAATTCGCTTTTTATTTTTGGTATCTTCATAATTGGTGAGTGAGAGGTTTAATAGTTCTTAAATTCTATTTTTAAATGCATTGCAGCTCATATCTACAAGGAATAAGAACCTAAACGGTTTTAATGCTAAAGCACTTTCAGAAACACAACCTTAAATTGCTATCGGTTTTACAGGCCTCAATAAAAGTTTTTCCGGTGTAAATATTTATTTTTCGCTTTGTAAAAAATTCGAAACCCAATCATGCCTAAGTGGAAAACCACGCCGTGCAGTAAAATTTTAAATAAAATCTAAGTAAGCAGCAGTCGAAAAGGCATATATAAATGTGTATTTTTATGCATAAATCCTTTACCCTCGATAGCTCTTTCAACAGAAATAAAATATGAAATTTTCTAATGATCTATAAAAACACACCTAATTAATGAAAACCACGCCTTACTGTAGTGTACGTAAAAGGCAAATTTAAGTATCATTAAAGGATGAATAAAAACAAAAAACGTGTTTTACCATTAATAATTGTTCACACATAATGTTTTACGAAAATTTAAGAGCAGCGACAAAATCCAAATTTAATATAGTTTTCCAAAAGTACAATTCAGCGTAGTGAAGGGTGTGTATCTTGATAAGATTTTATCGAGACTCCGCCCATTCTTTTCTTTTTCCAACTTATTTCCCAAATATAAGGATATATATTTTAAAAATGATAAAACGAGCGTTGTAATAATTTATACGTCGAAAATCACGTTAGATATTTCTCTTTTGAAGAACTACATTTAATTGATATCAATGATCAGACTACTAGCGTAGTCTTCTGTTGATATTTTTTGAGTATTAAAAAAAAAAAAAAAAAAAGTTATTAAAAAAACACAATCACTCATACAATTATCAGTTAACTTATTAATTCCTTTTGTATTTTACAAAGATATAATGAAAGAAAAGAACTTTATAAAATAAATAAATATTTTTTTTTTTTACTTTTTGTAAAAGAAAATATGAAAGAAAAATGATGAAAAGATGATGTTAGCAATTGTATTTTCCTGCACAAAGGCCATGTAGCCTTTTCTCACAGCGAGCGCAGATGGGGTTGGAACGCTTTATCTCACTCTGCTTGTTACTGCAGACCACACATTGATGTAAATTTCGTCACTTTCTTCATTATTTGCTTCCAATGTCTCATCCTCCTTCGTACCATTATGCACCGAATCATCGTTCAAAATAATGTTGCGATGTAACATAACCAACTGCTTCATATCATCGAGAAATTCCGATTGACCAATTGATTTTTTGAAGTAAAAATTAAATTAAAATTTCGGTGTTATCTGAATTGTATCTCTCGAAGCGCGATAGCGCTGCTTCGCAGTTTTCGAGACTAAACGTAAACATTGCAGCGCTATCGCGCTGCTTAGCAGTCAAACGTTTAAGATGACGTATTTTAAGACTAATATCTAAGGATATGGTAAAATCACTTGTAAAAATTACTTTTTCATTGCTAAAAATATCACTTCCAAAAATCATTTCTAAGATTACTAGAAAAAGATAATTTTACAATATCTTCTTTAAAAATCAAAGTTATCTTGAAGTTTAAAAAGGCCATGGCGTTGCTAATAAAAAAAGAGCCTTTTTTAGGTTCTTCGGGGGCAGTTTTGGAATTTTAAGGGCGCATTTAACATTTAAAAGCCAGGCACTTATTTTAAAATTCTAATTTTAGGTATAAAAAGATTTTTTTTTTTTTTTTTTTTAACATTTTTGCTTTTTTATTCTACTTGTTACTGATGTATGAATGAATATTGAACGTCTTGCGCAATGCGTTTAGTTATATTTATAATATACCTTCAGGTTGAAGGTTATTTTCAACAAAAGGCAACAAGGGAGCAATTTTTTTAGATTTTAGATTTTAGATTAGGCAAGAAGTGTGCATTTTTTTTTCCTTTATGGAGGAGGGGCAAGAAGGATGCTATTTTTTAGTCATAGGTCAAACAGGGCGCAGCACATTCCTGAAACAGCCTGGGGGAAACTCTGCATAAATACAAGCAAAATCAGTTCTAAATAACTTAAAGGAAAAACAGCTTTGGGTAATTCCATAAAAAAATGTACAGTAGGTAACAAAAGTCACCGAACACTAGCAAAAATTCCTATGTAAAAAAAGTACACTAAATACAATTTTGTTAAATATATCCTTGTCGAATCCTGTTTTTAGACTGACTAAGAACAGGATTCGACAAGGATTTATTTAACAAAACTGTATTAAGTGTACTTTTTTTATATAGGAGTTTTTGCTAGTGTTAGGAGACTTTTGTTACCGACTGTAACGTCAGTCACTCACAGAGATATTTCCGCTTCCTTTAATTTACTCTAACAATAACCACTTTCTTATTTAAGCAAAAAATCTACCGTAAATATTCCATAAAATTTCTGCATGATAATAGTGGTAGCAAAAAACAGAGGGAATCTTACCTTCTGTGTGACTGGTAATATCTTATACCATAAAAATCATCTTTTTCATAAATCAAATAATTATTATATGATTTTGTTGCTTTACATCGTTGTGTGTTTAATGTGTTGTATAAATAAAATATAATAAGAATCTTGTGTCACATTAATTGCATGAGTTCAGTTCATCAACGTCACAATGCATCTGACTAAAGGGCTATTGGCAATGGTCGGGGATGCACCCGTAGGTGTGGTATGAATATATGCCATAACAATTTTTATCTATTGCGGTGGGAATTGCTCTCCCGCTCCCGTAACTGCAAGAGATTTTTTAACCACAGAACATGGAGGACATTGCTGCCACGACGAATTTTACGTGCACTGGGATACAACCATCATATTTATATGACCTTTTTGACTGGTTCAAAAATCGAACGTGGGATCCTCCGACTAAAAGCTTAGAGCTCTGCCAACTGGTTCATCCCGTCCCCAAAGTCACTAAAAATTATAATTAATATTTTTATACAAAACACATTATAAATATTCTCTATACATAGTTAACTATAAAAACGAGTAAAACATTAAAATATAGAGCATTAGTTTATTTGATGTGCATTCAAAGTCCTAAAATTGCGCATTAGCATAGTAGCTGTTCATAGATAACCAAAGTAATTACAAAAAAATGTCGCAGTACATCTGCCTAAAGGGCTGTTGTAACAATCTGGGATTTACTGCTGGAAATGTTATGAAGACATGCGATAATAAATTTGATCTACTATGGTGGGAATTGATCTAACTCTTCCATAATCGCAAAAGACATTTTTTGTTTCATGGAATATGTAGGACATTGCTGCCACGACAATTTTTACGTGCACCGAGATCCAGACATCATATGAATATGACCGTCTTTGGCTGGTTCGAGTATTTAACGTTAGAACCTCAGACTAAGAGCTTAAAGCTATGCCAACTGGGTTATCCTGTCCCGAAAGTAAATAAAAATTATAATTAACATCTCTATACAAAATATACTATAAATGTTTTCTACACATAGTTAACTGTAAAAGCGAGTAAAATATTAAATGTAGAGTATTTTTTTAATTGGTGTGTATTCAAAGTCCTGAAAATGTGCATTTGTGTAGTAGCTGTTCATGGGTATCCAAAGTACTTGCGAAAATAATCGCAGTACATCTACCTAACGGGCTATTGGTAACAGTTTGGGATTCACCCGTAGAAGCGGTGGGATAACAATATTGATCTACCGCGGTGGGACTTGCGCTCCCGCTTCCGCAACCGCAAGAGAAATTTTTTCACGGAACATTGAGGGCATTTCTGCCACGAAAGTTTTAAGTGCACCGTGCTCCAGACATCATATTTATGTGACCATCTTTGGCTGGTTCAAAAATCGAACGTGGAATCGTCCGACTAAGAGCTTAAAGCTCTGCCAACTGGGTTACCCTGTTCCCAAAGTCCCTAAAAATTATAATTAAAATTTCCATACAAAACACTACAAATGTTCTCTGCACATAGTTAATTATAAAAACGAGTTAAGTATTAAAATGTAGAATATTTGTTTAAATAGTGTGTATTCAAAGTCCTAAAAATCTGTATTAGTACAGTTGCTGCTCACGTGTGAAGTAATTACAAAAATCGTCGCAGTACATCTGCGTAAAGGGCTATTGGCAACGGTTTGGCATTTACCCATACAGGGGGTGTGAAGACATGCCATAACAATTTTGATCTACCGTGATGAAAATCGCTCTCTCGTTCCCTTAACCGCAAGAGATTTTTTTTTTTTTTTCACGGAACATGGGGGCATTGCTGCCACGACAAATTTCCACGACATATTTATGTGGTCGTCTTTTGCTGGTTCGAATACTGAACGTGGGATCCTCCGACTAAGAGTTTAAAGCTCTGCCATCTGGGTCATCTTGTCCCCAAAGTAACTGAAAATTATAATTAAGATCTCTATGCAAAATCTTTATATATATATTTCTTTTGTGCGTATGTATGTCACTGAACTCCTCCTAAACGGCTGGACCGAGCTTAATGAAATTTTTTGTGTATCTTCAGGTGGATTCAAGAATGGTTTAGATTTACAATTCAGTTCAATCGGATAATTGGATCAAAAGATATTAAATAAAAACTCCATTTTAACTTTAAAATGATTAAAAAGAAAAATATATTTGATGCCAAAATAAACAAAATTCACGTTTATTTATTTTTTTTCCGGAAATAAAATATTTTTAATTTCGCATGATAAACAATAAAAATTAGAAAAAAAAAATAATATACCATGAAAATATTCGCGTGTAAATAAATATTTTCATGGAGATACTTGGTATTTGCTTAAAATTTTTATTTAATTTAGTAGTACTTTTCTTTTCTACAGTAAAACAAAATTTTTCGTTTTAATTGATACTTTATACATAACTTATAAAGGTTCTTTTATGTTTTCACCTTAATTGTAAGTAGTAATAATTTCGAATTTATTAGAATTTTTTATTCTTATTTTGTATATATCATAAAACAGTTTTTCTTTTTTGTTTTTGTATGGAACAACTTTAGTTTAGAAAAATTTGAAATTTGGCACCGAAGTAGTACGGACGTTTCTCACCAAGATCGTCAGTTACGCAATTGAGATAGCCATGTTAATTCATCGCAGAAATGGCCAAAAATATTTAAAGTCGACAAGGGGGGGGGGAGGTCTATACTAAAGCTGTGCCTTTGTATTTATCGTTTTATGTATTCTTTTCTGCGTGTGTATGTCACTGAACACCTCCTAAACGGGCTGGACCGAGTTTAATGAAATTTTTTGTGTGTCTTCAGGTGGATTCGAGAATGGTTTAGATTTACAATTCAGTCCAATTTAAATTGTTTATTTAATTAATTTATCAATTATAAATTGTTGTTGATTTTGGAATGTTTCACATTGGATCCGGCAGACTGCACTACGATCGTAGTATCGAATATTCAATAATACGCAAGCGAAGTGGCCGTCCGTGGATGCAAGAAAAATATTTCCTATGTTAATAGCCCATTGGATTTTTTGTAAAAAATTACTAAATATCAAGGAAAATTATTTCCCGATTTTAAACCCCATATTTGGGTATAGATATGTATTTGTTATCATGTGCATGCGTTAGATTGAGTTGTTTTTGCTGTAAAATTGATAAAATTTGAATTTTTAATCTCAAAACTCTGTCATCCTTGGCGGAAAAAAAATATCGCCTTATCATCTGGCGAACATATTTAATTTCTTTCAAAAATAATGGTTATGAAAGAATTTCGTACAATACATATTACGAAAATATACATCTGGCATGTATATTTTCGTATTACGTTTTTGATCGCCAAATAAAAAAAACGCCAAGGAAGACAGAGTTTTGAAATTTAAAATTAAAATTTTGTCAATTTGAGAGCAAAATAACTCAATCTAACACATGCATACGATAACTAATACATATCTATACCCAAATACGGGGATTAAAATCGAGAAATAATTTTCCTCGATTTTTAATAATTTCTTATAAAAAAATCCAATGGGAGATTAACATAGTAAATCTTTTTCTTGCATCCACTGACGGTCAGTGACGTCACACTTCGCTTGCGTATATTCTATTGTAATTCCAGTTTGTCCCGACAGTTGGTGCTGCGATCAAATTCAGGAAAATATTTTGTAACTTCGTATTATTATTGTTATACAAAAAATTGTGTCCTAATTGAAATATTACATCAAGATGTAATTAGTGTTTGAAGAGTTTTGAAGTGTGCATAAAAAACTATATATTTTGCAAATTTAGTGCGGAATTGGAGTGAGTATTTTATATAATTTTCTATCAAATTTACATGCGCGTTGATTAACAACCACCCTAACCTACAAATTTATTTGTGTAGCTAATTTATTATATTTAATTTTATTTATTTTTTGAATGGAACACCTTTAGTATAGGATCCCTTTGGCAAAATTTGAAATTTGGCACCGAAGTAGCTCGGACGCTTCTCACCAAGATCTTTAGTTCCACAATTGAGATTAGCCATTTCAATTCATCGCAAAAATGGCTTAAAATATTTAAAGTCACCAAAGAGGTCCCATACTTTTGTGCGTGTGCATGTCACTGATATTTTATTTATTTATTTATTGTATGGAAATTTTGGCACCGAGGTAGCTCGGACGCTTCTCGCCAAGATCTTTAGTTCCACAATTGATATAGCCATTTCAATTCATCGCAAAAATGGCTTAAAATATTTAAAGTCACCAAAGGAGTTCTAATTTCTGGCATAGATTTAGAAAATCCGTGCTTTTCTCACAGCCAATTATATGTTGCGTGTTCCAGGGTTGGAAAACCTTCGAATTTGTTTGTTTATACTCCTCAAGGATTAACCAAAAATATTGTACATCCAATGGCATTATGGTAAATTAAATTTTTGTAGATTAAAAAAATATACCTATTATAAAATAAATTGAGTTTCAACTTTTTCACCTTTAATTTTAACGAGTTTAAGTTTTTATTTAATACGAACTCTACATTTCACTTCGCTCATACTATACACATACTCACATGCATCGATTGATTGAATTGGGATAAATGTACATGTAATGATGTTAGATATTGTAATAACTTTTTGATAAAAATTTTCATGAAATCGGTCCAGATTGTTACAGCTTATTCAAAAAAGACGGAATTTTCATGTGAAATTCGTTGCTATCAGAGATTCTCTCATAAATTGAAATATTTGCCGTATGAAATAAAATTTTGTGCTGTTCGACATTCAGCGGAGGTTTAAAATAACAAGTAGCAAGTAAAAAGTACCAAGTAGCAAGAAGCAAGTAGCGAAAATTTCGGTAATTATGCCTTTTACGTTATAATCGAAATTCACAGCGCTCCATACCTGTTTCACTTATATACTACATCCTTACACACTTACAATAAGTTAGTTATTTTTTTCTAGCAAAATATTCTATAGAAATAATTTATATGACAAAACAACGTTTGTCGGGTCAGCTAGTACGCTATAATTTTTCTCAACATACAGTTAACTATAAAAACGGGCAAAGCATTAAAATGTAGAGTTTTTGGCGTATATTCAAAGTGCTAAATATGTGGATTAGTATAATAGCTGCTCAAGGGCAACCAAAGTAATTAGAACATAATAATAATAATAATAATAATAATTTTTAATAATTTAAAAATATAATATTTACTCAAAATATTTTCATTTTACGAAATGATTTTTACTAAAATACTGCAATAATTTCACCTGATCGATTGTTTCATTGAAACTTGTTTAGAAAAAGTTTTACTTCTTATATATTTTGTTATGTGTCTTCATGAAAAATTTTAAAATTTCCTTTCAAAACAATTTCATTTTCTGATTACACATAGTATGCCAATGTTACATGCTATTTATTATTCGTATGTAATAGAATTCTATTCTTCTTTACCTGAAATTGGGAAAAAGAAATTGTTATTTGCTTTAAACATTCCTAAAAATGGAAAAATCATGTTATTCCACAGTGCGGTTGTTGATGACAGTTACTATTGTGTTTATTTCCTAATAAAATTCTACTTGATTGATTTCCATTATTTCTTATTTTTTGCGATAGCCAAATCGAACAGCTAGAATAAAGACTATGATATCATTAATACTGTATATGGTTTGTTGAGGAATTCTTTGAGACGTTGTTTAGAAAGTTTGTTAGAGATAAAAAAGTTAACAAGTTAGATATTATTTCGTCGTGAAATTATACAAAGAAATTTTATATATTCTTATTAATGTATTCAAAAATCTAAATTATACAGAAGAAAAAGTTTTGCAATATATCATTAAAAAAGTCTGGTGGCGTACTCAAACAATTTTCTTTTTTCCTGTATTTTAGTACTATCAATATAGATTACAGATTAAGGGGGAAAAAAAGAATTATTTTATATGAATATACATTAAAAATAGTTTTCTTTGACACGTATTTCTGTGTGAGGGGGCTACCAAATCGACAACTACCCATCGGCATTCATAAAAAAATTCAAGCCGTCAGAAAATTTACAAGTTTATTTAAAATTTTTCACACCACTTTCTCGTATACTTCTATTTGAAACTTACCAATCTTGACCAAATTTTTTATTAGCACCCGCATTTAATCTTAAACATATCAAATTTAAATTTTTTTCACTTATTTGTTTTTAAGTTATTCTGAGAAAAACAAACATACATATAAACGACTAAAGTCTATACATTTGTATTCAGGAAACCTCAAAACGCATAATTATATCAAGAAATCTATATTATCAGTGTTCAGATTTTGATTTCAAAGAGTACTTTGCTGAAATATGATTATGAGAAAGAATTTTTTTTTTTCAAGCAGTTTTTCTGAACTTGGGAATTTTAGCTAAGCTTTTGCAATAACTGCAATCTATAGAAAACAATGTATTCATTTAATTTTGGGTAGTTCGGTATATTCTCTATAAATTAAGTACACATCATATAGCCTACTATAGTTTAACAAAGTATGATGACATGTAACATGAAATGGAATTGTGGCAATTTACAAATAAAGCTCTAATGCATCTGAATTCATTGTGTGGCCGTATAAACTAATGGTTAAAAATCTTCATACCTTACATTAAGCATGCTTTTATGCACATAAAAAATATACGTTCATTTTAGTTTGTTTATTGCAGTTTAAATTTGATAATCTGTAGCTACTACAAATTTCACCTCTAGAAGTAATTTTTTTTTTTTTTTTACCCTTGTTGTTTGTTTTTGAATGGTACACGAACCATTTTCTCGGTATCAACAAAAAGCTTAGAGTAGATTTTTATCTAATGTATATTTATAGTATTGAATTCATACTTCATGTTAATATTTGTTCTTCAATTACACTGATGACAGTCTCATACGTAAACGCACAAACATACAAACTCACGCACAGACCAGCCGCTAATACACACATTAAAAGCGATATTAACTCGCTACATAACCACATAATCCGATGCGTTTTTTAGGGATCTACTGCCCAACAGTGGAAGAGGGTAGGAGGTTAGCTGTTGAACGGACTAAAAAATACCATCAAATGAATAAAGTGCATTATGATGCCCGTTTTGTTGACATAAAATTTAAACTTAATGGTTTATATACGAGGAGTTTAAATATCCTACAAGAAAATTGGCACAGCCATTCAGTGGCCCTTACACTGTCATTAAAAAAATTTCGGAAGTAAATTATGAAATGTATAAACCAAATGTGCACACTAGGGAAAAAAATGAAGTGGTGCATGTTTCGAGGTTGAGAAAATATAATACACCTGAAAAATTCAAGTTGTCACATGAATAAAATATTTTCGAACATATAGTTTTCCATGTGTTTTTGCATTTTTACTTTTGGTATATTTCTGTTTAATTAAATTGCATGTATTACTATCGTTTTATTGCTACTTTTTGGTATTGATATTATATTGCATTGTATTGTATTCTATATTATAATGAAGGACTTTTTATTATTTCTACAATCATGATTGCTTAATTACACATCTTGTAGAACTACTAATCGCGTAGTTGATTAAATTTTTGGTATTATTTCTACTTTTGTAATATTCAGCATTTTATTTTATTTTGATGATTCCTATATACTTATATATTGTATTATTGTTTACATTTACCACAAGTCTTTTTGTAAGAGAAGAGAGGGCGGACTTTTCTACTTCCCAAACTTGGCGGGAGGGATGTAATATAGAAATCCTCTAATTAGGTCTTTTTATATTAATTAATATATTCCTTTATAATGATTCAGATTTGTTCTTTGTAAATCGAAACTTAATCCCTATAACCACGCGGTTTGGGACCCACAGTGAGAGACCAATGTAACCAATGTAAATCGAAACTTTCATTTCCGCTTTATTAAAAATAACCGTTAGTAAAATTAATCTTTTTTTTTTTATTATTATTATTATTCTAACGTATTTCTTCAAAATTACCTTTTTCTCTCCAGACTAAAAATATCCCATTAGTCTTTATTCACGCCCTGTCTGAAAGGGAAAAATCCAATAGAAAAATTAAAAAGCACTAAGCTACACCTTTTTGATCACGTGACATTACGGCAGTAGGGAAAAAGTTCCCTCAGCTCTTCTCATTTATTCCTCATATAAAAGTGTTTGCATCCGTAAAATATTGCTTTTTTAACACGCTTTTATTAGCTTCACCTGTATGTGTGTATGTTTGTATGTATGTTTGTAACTGCTCTGGGAGCAAACAAAAAATTTATATTGTAAAAAAATACTTTCCCTACGTGAACGATGTGGCGTTGAGGTAAGGCTCCGCGCTACGAACCTAAAGGTCCAGCGTTCGATCCCAGTCAGGGGAAATTTTTAAAACATGGTTTTTGTTTAATTCTAAGTTATTTTAATTAAAGATTTAAATGTATGTAAATATTATGGTGCGTCACTCACACGATTTTCTCTTACCCTGCATTTTAATACTAAGATAGATATTTTGTGCTTTTTTAGTTCACATTTCTATAAAAGCGTGTTTTTTAATTTTTTAAAACTATAATATTATTTCGTTTTAGTTTTGCTAAAGAGAATTATGTAAAAGCTTTTCCATATTGTTTAAGACTTTTATAATGCAATCATTTAAAGCATTGTACTGGTACCTCACCTACGTGGAAAACCCCAGCCTTATATTCTCTAATGAATGTGACTGGATAAATGAATGGACTAATTATTGATTTCATTTTAGCTCGGACATGACTGCCACAAAAGAATGATTGAGCCTATAAACGTTATATATATACATACATCTAGGGATCGTTAAAAATGCTTTATATTTAAATTATACATAAGGAAAAAAAAACTTAAAATCGAATCATAAATAGAAGTTAGTGTTAGATTAAAGAATAAAAAACATAGAAAGCATTGTGCGAATTTTCTTTTTTGGAAAGAGCTGTAATTTTTTTTTTTTTTTTTTTTTTTTTTTTTTTAACTTGACATGAAAAATTGAAAAAGATCTTTTTTAAAGTACATTTTTAAACGAATAAATAATAAGATAAAATAATATTAATAGACCACCATCCTAATAAAAAAAAAATACTTTAATTATTCTAAACCAAAATAAATAAATATAACAAAACATCCAGAATATTATTGTTTTCACTTACAAAATAACAATATTACGTATTATACTTGTACAGAAATTGCAAAACTTTAAAATGTCGATAAAATAAATAAATAACAACCAAATACACTTTGTTTTTGATACTCTCTAACCCAATCTTCGTTGATACCTCAATTATGTATAATTTATTTCCAAACATCAAACATAAATGCATTTTCTAAATTGCTTTGTCTTAAAATACTTTCCTTATTTTTAAATAATATCCCATTCTCTTTCCCAGAAGCTATTTTTAAAATCATATTTTATCCTTGAGTCGAAGAGACTAAAATATCAGTACAAATGGGAAGAAAATGACTAAATAACTTACTGCTCTAAGAGAATTTATAGGTTTTACGGCTACAATAAATCTGAAATCCTAACTGCTGAAAGATATCCAAACCAGTATTTAAAGAGCAATTTTTCACTATGCATATCGCTGATAGAATTTATATTCACTTCAAGTGCTTTTTCGCTTTGTTTCCATTTGTGTTTTAAAGAGAAATTCCTCTTTCAATATAAGATATGGATGGAGAAAGAATCTACTTTATTTTTCATTCGAAAAGTAATTTGAATATATTAAATAAGATACATGATATTTTATGTTTCAACAACGGAACTGATAGTATCAAACAAATTGCTTAGAATATTTCTTTTTACTTTCTTTTTTTTTTTTTTTTTTTTTTTTTTTTTTTTAATATTCATAGAAGATAGAAATGGTTTCGAAAAAGTTTCTACTTACGGTTTTCATCAAATTTACACGCTGAGAGATATCACAATTTGATCTCTTTAAGAAAAGTCCGTCTGTCCATCAGTTTGTAACAAAAACGTTGTTGTGGGTGTAACTCATGAACGAATGCACAGAACTTCATAAAAGTTTATTTTTAGTTGTAATTAGATATCAATTGATGATGAATAAATTTTGATGCAAATCGGTCAACAGGTAACCTTTCTTTATCTCCACCGTAATTTCTCCAATTTACGGGAAGGCATCTTAGCTTCTATTGTGCATAAGGGCATAATATTTTGTATATGAGGGTGACTTTATGAAATACTATGTTGATTTATTCTGGTGCATATCGGCCGACAGATGATACTGCCATTATGCATTTTTACTCAGTATGTGAAAAGAACATTATGAAACAATACGCTGTGTCAATTTGTGTGCCTGTAGGTCGACAGATAAAACTATTATGATGTCATTTTACCCAATTTCAGAGAGGCTATCTCTCAGCTTCTATAATGTATAATTGTATAAACTTTAAATGTAAGAGAAGCACTATGAAATAATAAAATGATTCAATTTGGTTGCCTATCGGCCGATAGATGCCGCTCCGGCACTGCAATATCTTCCTTTTATAGAAAACTTCTCTAGCGTAAAAATGCATTGAACTTTATAAGTGAGATGGTTAATATGAAAAACGATATTGACTTAATTTGGATGTATGTCTATTTAAAAGTTGCACTGTCGTTACTACCCTTCTACAATTTTTTATATGCTAAGCCTCATTGTTTGTTGAAATTGTGCCAAATTGCGATTAAAATTTATGGGTATAATGTTTATTACGAGATTAAAATTTATTATGAGAAACTAAGATTAAAAGTTTATTTTCATTAAGAAGTCTGTAGTGTTATTCTAGAAACTGATATAGAAGAAAATTTTGTAATGGCGATAACATATTTTTTTTTCTTTGTAACGTTTAATAATATTGTAAATTTTACCAATTTTACATTCCCAAAATATTTTTAATTTTTATAATGATATTCATTGGTGATTAGAGACTCAAGAGTTGCATTTACATTGCATGAATTCTTCACATTTAAAGATTTTTTTTTTTTTTTAATGCTTCAATATTTAATTCTAACGAATATTTATGTAACAATAGATATGCATGTCAATATCCTTGAAACGTATCCAGTGTGTTCTGGTAGCGTAATTCAATATAATGTCTGCGGGAAAAAAAAAAAAAAAAAAACTTTTTATGTGTTTATAGCAAAAATCTCGTTTTTCTATAACTAAAGATAAGTTTATAATATTTTGAAAATTATTAATCGTGATGTCTTTTAGACTTTTGACATAGAAGAAGCGTAATGGTTCTTCAATTAAAAGAAAGAATACAAAATATCGTATGGTGTAATCAACATTTTATTTTAAGAAGAAACATACTTAGAACGAAAAAATACAATTTAATGTGTATCACTTAATTAAAATAATAATAATAATAATAGAGGCCAACAGGATAGCATTTTTCCCTCCCAAATATATATATATATATATGTATATGTATATATATATGTCTCTGTATCAATTCATTAAAATGATCTATTCAAAACATTTAAAACAAGATTTTCCAATAGAAAATTTAACAGTAAAGTACTACTTTACGTTTTTTTTTTTTTTTCTCTTTTTTAATTTAGAAGCCCTTGTTCTAACATATTTTCTACATAAAATAAAATGGTGTATCACTCCGAAGACTTTCTACTGCCGTGAATTTTAATACTATAAATACAGATTGGAGATTAAGGGGTAAGATAACGAGTACTGTTATGTAAACCTATGTTAAAACAATTCAAATTAGACTTCGGAACAGCTTTATTTGACAAATAATTCTATGTGAGGGGGGCTAACTCTACTTACCTGCAATTTTCCCCATTGACATAATGTATTTGAATTCTCTTGGGTGTCCTTGTACACGATCCATTTGCTTGATCTCAACAGTTGGGTGTAGCATCTCTATAGATATATATTTATAATACCAAGTTTTGACTTTCTGCAAATATTTGTTCTTGAGACACGCTGGTAACTGACAAACACACAGACACGCAGATACACACACACACCAACCGCTAAAAGCATGATTTTTGGATTCTGGAAACCTCAAAACGTGTAAATATAACAAAAACTCAATTTCGAAATTTTGATCTAAAATAATACTTTCTCTACCACATATATGGGTAAGAGAAAGCGAAAACAGGACAGGATTTTCATGGTATCTGTTCCACCAGAATTTTTGAACAAAAATCCTTTAATACGTGCTACAGTCGAGTTGTTGTCATTGTATACTCCAAACATTGAAGAAAGGAAACAACTTCAATATATTTTTTTTTTGTGTGAAAATCAACGAAAGTGAGTTGTTTTAAGCATAGAAATCTTTTTGATAATTTGTTATGGCCGGAAGAAATTGGCATCTATGTATAACCCGAAGAAAAAGTTACAGAGAACTAAAACGACTTGAATTGTTTTTTTTTTTCTAGAAAATCAGGAGTAAAGAGATTTTGAGGATTAGTAAGTTATCTATATAATTGCTAATTCCGAGAAAATTATTTTAATGACAATTTTAAAAACGACATAGAAAGAAACAGAAAGTCAATTTTTTTTAAACATTTCTTTAATAATGATCATGTATATTTCTTTCAAGAATCAACAAACGTGCACTAAACCTCTGGCACTAAATTAAAGTCTACTATAACAGGATTTTTTCCTCCCATTAGTTTGATGTGATAATTTTATACGATTCAATATATGAAAAATAAATTACTGTACCAAAAACAGAAGATTTTCTAAAACTAAAAAAAATGTTCTATGGAAAAAAATATATATTTATGTATATCGAATGAAAATATATTCAAGTGTGTATGCTAACTTTGTTTTATACGGCCAATCTCCACAGCTATTGACTGTAAGTGTAATGGTATGCAGAAAAAAAAAAAAAAAAAAAAAACATGTTTTCACTTCTGTAAAAGTTATCTGCTCCACGGAAGACTTTCCGTCGCGTAGTATAAAAACACCTATTCAGTATAAATGTATTGGTTTGTGGCTTTGTGGCTTTTTTTTTTCTGTGTCGTGCGAACGAAAAAGTCATAAATCGATTGCATCTAATTCCAAATGTATGTGAAAAAAAGTTATTTGAGTAAAATTCTACCACTCGGACTTAAATTTACAAAAATGTCTACAGAACGATAATAATAACTTTCAAGACATGTCGGCGGTCCACATAACTTACTACGGCACATCAATCACTTTTGATTGATTGATTCATTTACCCATTTGTACAGTAAGCGATCAAGTAATTCAATGACATCTGTCATCATTTCCGGAACTGATATATATATATATATATAATTATTATTATTAGGTACAGTCGGTAGCAAAAGTCTGCGAACACTAGCAAAAATTCCTATATACAAAAAGTACACTTAATATAGTTTTGTTAAATAAATCCATGTCGAATTCCGTTCTTAGATAGTCTAAAAACACGATTCGACAAGGATTTATTTAACAAAACTGTATTAAGTGTACTTTTTTTTACATAGAAATTTTTGCTAGTGTTCGGAGACTTTTGTTACCGACTGTAGGTGATTGTGGATCATTTTGAAATGAAAAGTATTCGACTCATTTGGTTAACAAAGTATCCTTTATTGAAAGTACTAATGCAATATTGGCCGTATTTAAACATCATGAGGGCTTTAATTGCTCTAAGTCCTGTTCATTCTCGCGAAGCAGCTTTGGCTCGAATTCCTGAAGAGCCGAAGTCGCCAATTGCCCATCTGCGCAGCACTAGTGCGACATAAAACCCAACCAACTACCAACCAACTACCTAAAGAGCCGAAGGTCTATGCAGTAGTTGTTACTTGTGAAAATCTACTTTCTCAGCTCGTGCGGCTGAGTTTTAGTAAATGAATTCCCAAACTCTCAGTTAGAGGGTTAATCAACACCTTCTTATGTTAATTGTTTACTTTGCCTATGATTGATATTTTAGTTTGATCCTGCATATACAGGCTATAATAAATATGATAAATCGGACTACAGAGAAGGGAGAATTACAGTTACTCATTAAAAATTATTTATAAAATATATTCATTTTATCGTATTTTGCGTAATGAAGTGACTTAAAGAGAATTAAATATTACAGTGATACAGAAATAAATATATTGAGTACAGATTTTTTATACAACTTTTTTTAAACTATTCCTTTAAAACATCATTATTACTTTTATAATTCTTTATGTTTCATCCTCCCTTTAAAATGTGAGCATCAAGTGCTGTTTGTAAGTCTGTGAAAGTTTACTTGGACATAAACGATAATCCATGTGTTAATATATATATAAATTGGTTACGTGTTTATCTAATAATATTGATTATGAAAAAAGGAAACCTTTTCCTGCTTAATTTGGAGGACACTGAAGAATATAGACTTTACTATTTTGGCTCCTTATTTATAAGTATTTAAAATAAGTACAAATATGTGGCTAATATATTAATAATTATTTTAGCTTATACAACTTAAGATACATTTTAAGATCCCAGTAAATTGTACCAAAATGCACATATAAATTTTTTTTATTCTCAAAATACATGTATAAAACACACAAATTTGATATATAGAATAAGAGTATGATACTTTGTGAAACACAAAATATAGGAAGTATGTAATCATCAAAATATGCTAAATAAAAAGAACGACATGCTCCGAATGTAAACATTATGATATTTAAAAAATAATAATAATAATAATAATTACGTAAAACACTATATTCATGTTTATAGGTAAATAATACTAAATTTTATTTAAGCATTTTTAACACAAATGTTTGATAAAGAATAAGCATTTGAAACCTTGGGAAACACAGAATATTGGGAATATGTATTCATCAAAATATACTAAATAAAAAGAACGGCATGTTCGGAATGTAAGTATTATGACAATTTTTTTTAATACAATTATGTAGAATAATATATATATATATATATACATATATAATAAATTTTGTTTAAATACTTTTTAGTTTAAAATTATCTTTTAACTATCTTTTTAAAAATTAAATAAGTTGAAGCGATTTTTTCCGTTCGTAAATTTTCTTTAGTAATTTTAAAATAACAATAAGAAACAAATTTTGCTTAATAGAAATAGGTATTTACTTTTCTGACGTATATCATTTTCTTCAAGTTAAAAATCATTTAAAGCTCATATTTCATCTTTGATTTAAATTTGTTAAAATATCGGTATAAACAGAAAGAAAACAGTTCACTAAATCATTATTCTAAAAGAATATTTAAATGTTATGGGATCGATAAATCTTATCTTGAGTGTAAAAGAGACAGGTCTCCCGTATTTAAGAATAATGTTTATCCTTGCATATATCTTGTAAAATTTAAATTTACTGAAATGCAACTTAGATTTATTTCAATTCGAGTAGAAAGAAATATTGTTCATAATTTAGGCTTCTCATAAGTTACTATATTATTTTATATATTTGTGTTTAAAACAATAATTTAAGGAAAGTATTTTCGAATAAAAAGATTTTTATTATTTTTAGCTAAATTCCTTTTTTAACACTTACCAACAAAGTTGAATAGTGTTTATGACTTTGGTTTGTGTGTCTGTCCATGTGTCCGCGCTCTGACTTCCGTAAATATTCATGGTATTCCTTGAAACTGTCATACGTTATTCATGTTTACTGTGGGAGGCCCTGAGTTGAAAATTGAGCACATACCCCCACTGATTTGTGTACAGGGATAGCAGAAGGGATTCCAAAGCACTGCATTCTATGAGAGGTATTTCTATAAACCATATGTAGAACTTTTATTTGGTCCATATGAAAATGAAACTGACATTTGTTTTTCATATGCATAAGTTATTTTTCTGTAGAATATTGTATCGTTAGCACTAACAAAATTCTTCAGTTACTTTAATGGCTATAGTTGTAAATGGCGGTAATTGCAGTTTCCTTTTTAGTAAGACTTTTTAACACATTCTAACAATGTTTAAGAGTGATTAAAATTTGAAATATACAATTTACTTGTCTTTCTGCTTGTCTATTTGTTCGTCTGTCTATCTAGACGTCTGCCGTCTTCTAGCGATCTTAAATACTTTTTGGAATTTCTTCAAAATAGCATATGTTATTCAGGTTCACTATGTGATGTTCCATATTAAAATTGGAGTAAATACCACAGTTCAGTTGGGTATAGAGACATTCAAATGACTTTCAAAGCACTGTATTCTATAAGAGTTATTTCTATAAACCATATGTAGTACTTTTATTTGGTCCATATGAAAATGCGATTGACATTTGTTATTCATATGCATAAGTTGTTTTTCTGTAGAATATTGTATGGTTAGTATTAATATTTAGAGGAGTACACAAAATTCTTTAGTTACATTAAGGGCTATAGTTGTAATAGGCGGTAATTACAGTTTCCTTTTTAGTAAGCCTTTTTAACACATTCTAACAATGTTTAAGAGTGATTAAAATTTGAAATACAACTTACTTGTCTTTCTGCTTGTCTAATTGTTAGTCTATCTATCTAGACGTCTGCCCTCCTCTAGCGATCTTAAATATTTTTTGGAATTTCTTCAAAATGACATATGTTATTCAGGTTCACTATGTGACGTTCCATATTAAAAATGGGAAGAATACCTCAGTTCAGTTGGGTATAGAGACATCCAAATGACTTTCAAAGCATTGCGTTCTATGAGAGGTATTTCGATAAACCATATTTTTATAACTTTATTTTGCATGAACCCTAATGAACCTGATATTTATTATTCATATGCACAAAACCATGTTTATTGTAGAGTTTAGTATGTTTGGCGATATTAATTTTCAGGACTACACTAAAATATTCAGATACATTAAAGGTTACAATTGGTATTGGATTTCCGTTTGTATAAAATGCACTTAATACATTTCAATGATGTTTAAAAGTAATTATGAATTCATTTGTCTGATTTTCTAACATTCTGTCTGTCTGTTGTGGGATCTTGAAGGCTAATTACATTGAGCACTAGGTGATGCAAGTGGTACGTACATCAGGAAAGTGTTAATAATCTTTGGAACTGCATGATTTTTCATTCTTTTTAATTATTATTCGAGTTTTGTTGTAATTCTTTAGTATTAATTGTAAACTTTAAGTATAAATTCGTTAAATTTATACGAAAATAGATAAGTTAAAATATTTACACATCATTATTATTTCATAGCATCTTAGACGTAAATTAATCATGATTTAGTCTTTTTTTTTTTTTTTCTAGATAAAGCACTTAAAAATGCAATAACTCTATACATTGAAAAAAAAAAAAATACCATAAGATTACGGGGAACGTCCGTCAGCAGAGATTCTAGACAAAGCCCGTAAAAAAAAAAAAAAAAATGGTTTTACGGGCAAAAATTTTTTTACAGGCATGTAACGTAATTTAAGGTTATTATATACTTAATTTACGGTCTGGGCGATTCTTTTTATGGGCTTTCTCTGGAATCTCTGCTGCCGGGCTTTCCCCGTAATCTTACGGGATTTTTTTTTACTTTCCGAACACTATAGTGAGGAAAGTATTGTAATCATGTCAAAAATCCGAATTCGAGATTTTGATGTTTCTATACGTTTTGAGGTCCCCTGAGTCCGTTTTCACTATTTTTACGATGATGTATGTATGTGTGTGTGTATGTGTGTATGTGTGTATGTGTGTATGTTTGTGAACACGCTAGCGTCTAAAGGCTTTGTTCGATTAACCTGAAAGTTGGTACGTATATTGTAAGTCACCATAGTACGAACCCTATAGATTTTGGTGACTCTAGCACTTATAGTTTTTTTACAGGGACACAAAGAAAAATTCTTTATCATTATGGCCTATGGGACCAAAATCTTAAAAGTGCGATAGCATCTAAACGCCTTATTCAATTGAGCAAAAATTTTATACCCATATTATAGGTCACAGATACTCAATCTGTATAGATTTTGGAGAATCTAGCACTTATAGTTTTTTTACAGGGACACAAAGAAAAATTCTTTATCATTAAGGCCAATGGGGCCAAATTTTTAAAAGTGTGATAGCGTCTAAACGCCTTATTAATCTGAGCAAAAAAATTGTACACATGTTATAGGTCGCATTTGCACCAACTGTATAGATTTTGGTGAATCTAGCACTACAGTTTTTTTACAGGGACACAAAGAAAAATTCTTTATCATTATGGCCTATGAGACCAAATTTTTAAAAGTGCGATAGCATCTAAACGCCTTATTCAATTGAGCTGAAAATTTGTATGAATATTATAAATCACTGTTGCACTAACTATAAGCATTTTGGTGAATCTAGCATCTATAGATTTTTACAGGGACAAAACGAAAAATTCTTTATCATTATGATCTAAGGGCTCAAAGTTCAGTAGCGTTAAATAAAACCTCGTGTGATATATGGAGAAAAAAACACTCTATTATGGTTTTCTCTCTTTTGTTTGTTTAGCAATTCCTCTTTCTTTATTTTATCTACAAAACTGTTAGTTACTCAATGTTCGGAAAGTCGAGTGGAGTCACTCCAGATTTTTTTTTTTTACAGTGTATAGATGCAGTATATATAGTATCTTAGAAGTAAATTATTCATGATATAGTCTTTTTTTCCTCAATAGATATAACCCTTAATAAATGCATTAAGATTCCCTTTGCATAGATGCATTACGTAGTTTTAGTGCATTTATTAGCTTTATTGAAAAATAAAATAAAATAAAAGCTGTCCCTACATTTTCGTTTAAAATACAGGGAAAAAAAAAGTAGTTTAAAACAGCTGTAAAAAGCATCAAATGCATGATATCAAAATTTGTTCTGTTACAATGTGATTTTATATTTTAAATAATAACTGATTCATGCATTGGGATACTTGTCATCACTTAAAATAATATTCCGTAAAACTGTTAGTAGCCGCCTATTTATTAATATTATTATTATTATTTCATATCAATCATTTTTAGAGTATTTTTCTTCTTATTTAATCGGAATTACGTTTAGAGAAAATTACTTTAAAAGAAAAATGGTGTGAAAAAAAGGGCAGGTGCTCACAATTTTACAGAATATTAATGAGAATGTTGCTAGGTAGGCATTGGTAATAACTATAGCTGAAAAAAATACATAAGTTAATTTGTAAAAGAGTTCAAGCTTAGGAAACGCAAATATGCCAATATTCTTCATTCATTTCCGCAGCACTGTTAGCGCCCGAAATTTTTTCAAAATACATTATTTATAGTGAAATTTTCTGCAATATTGTAATCACGTTTAAATAGAAAAAAAAAGTTCTTAAAAAAAAAAAAAAAAATCTGGAGTGACTCCACCCGACTTTCCGAACATTGAGTAACTAACAGTTTTGTAGATAAAATAAAGAAAGAGGAGTTGCTAAACAAACAAAAAAGAGAAAACCATAACAGAGTGTTTGGGTATTTTTCTCCATATATCACACGAGGTTTTATTTAACGCTACTGAAATTTGAGCCCTTAGATCATAAGGATAAAGAATTTTTCGTTGTGTCCCTGTAAAAATCTATAAATGCTAGATTCACCAAAATGCTTATAGTTAGTGCAACAGTGATTTATAATATTCATACAAATTTTCAGCTCAATCGAATAAGGCGTTTAGATGCTATCGCTGGTCTCATAGGCCATAAAGATAAAGAATTTTTCTTTGTCTCCCTGTAAAAAAACTGTAAGTGCTAGATTCATCAAAATCTATACAGATTGAGTATCTGTGACCTATAATATGTGTATAAAGTTTTTGCTCAATTGAATAAGGCGTTTAGATGCTATCTCACTTTTAAAAATTTGGCAAAGAAGTTTTCTTTGTGTCCCTGTAAAAAAACTATAAGTGCTAGATTCTCCAAAATCTATACAGATTGAGTATCTGTGACCTATAATATGTGTATAAAGTTTTTGCTCAATTGAATAAGGTGTTTAGATGCTATCGCACTTTTAAGATTTTGGTCCCTTGGCCATAATGATAAAGAATTTTTCTTTGTGTCCCTGTAAAAAAACTATAAGTGCTAAATTCACCAAAATCTATAGGGTTCGTACTATGGTGACTTACAATATACGTACCAACTTTCAGCTTATTCGAACAAAGCGTTTAGACGCTAGCGTGTTCACTCACAGACATACACACATACATACACACATACATACACACATACATACACACACACATACATACATCATCGTAAAAATAGTGAAAACGGACTCGTTGGACCTCGAAACGTATAGAAACATCAAAATCTCGAATTCGGATTTTTGACATGATTACAATACTTTCCTCACTATAGTGTTCGGAAAGTAAAAAAATCTGGAGTGACTCCACTCGACTTTCCGAACATTGATTAATTAACAGTTTTGTAGATAAAGAGCAGTTGTTAAACAAACAAAAGAGAGAAAACCATAATAGAGTGTTTGAGTATTTTTCTCCATATATTACACGATGTTTTATTTAACGCTACTGAACTTTGAGCCCATAGATCATAATGATAAAGAATTTTTCGTTGTGTCCCTGTAAAAACCTATACATGCTAGATTCACCAAAAGGCTTATAGTTAGTGCAACAGTGATTTATAATATTCATATAAATTTTCAGCTCAATTGAATGAGGCATTTAGATGCTATCGCACTTTTAAGAATTTGGTCCCATTGGCCACAATGATAACGAATTTTTCTTTGTGTCCCTGTAAAAAAACTGTAACTGCTAGATTCACCAAAATCTATATAGTTGGTGCAGCTCTGACCTATAACATGTGTACAAATTGTTTGCTCAGATTAATAAGGCGTTTAGACGCTATCACACTTTTAAAAATTTGGCCCCATAGGCATAATGATAAAGAATTCTTCTTTGTGACCCTGTAAAAAAACTATAAGTGCTAGATTCTCCAAAATTTATACAGATTGCGTATCTGTGACCTATAATATGTGTATAAATTTTTTGCTCAATTGAATAAGGCGTTTAGATGCTATCGCACTTTTAAGATTTTGGTCCCATAGGACATAATGATAAAGAATTTTTCTTTGTGTCCCTGTAAAAAAACTATAAGTGCTAGATTCACCAAAATCTATAGGGTTCGTACTATGGTGACTTACAATATACGTACTAACTTTCAGCTTATTCGAACTAAGCGTTTAGACGCTAGCGTGTTCACTCACAGACATACACACATACACACATACACACATACACACATACACACACACATACATACATCATCGTAAAAATAGTGGAAACGGACTCAAGGGACCTCGAAACGTATAGAAACATCAAAATCTCACATTCGGATTTTTGACATGATTACAATACTTTCCTCACTATAGTGTTCGGAAAGTAAAAATCTGGAGTGACTCCACTCGACTTTCCGAACATTGAGTAACTAACAGTTTTGTAGATAAAATAAAGAAAGAGGAATTGCTAAACAAACAAAAGAGAGAAAACCATAATAGAGTGTTTTTTTCTCCATATATCACACGAGGTTTTATTTAACGCTACTGAACTTTGAGCCCTTAGATCATAATGATAAAGAATTTTTCGTTTTGTCCCTGTAAAAATCTATAGATGCTAGATTCACCAAAATGCTTATAGTTAGTGCAACAGTGATTTATAATATTCATACAAATTTTCAGCTCAATTGAATAAGGCGTTTAGATGCTATCGCACTTTTAAAAATTTGGTCTCATAGGCCATAATGATAAAGAATTTTTCTTTGTGTCCCTGTAAAAAAACTGTAGTGCTAGATTCACCAAAATCTATACAGTTGGTGCAAATGCGACCTATAACATGTGTACAATTTTTTTGCTCAGATTAATAAGGCGTTTAGACGCTATCACACTTTTAAAAATTTGGCCCCATTGGCCTTAATGATAAAGAATTTTTCTTTGTGTCCCTGTAAAAAAACTATAAGTGCTAGATTCTCCAAAATCTATACAGATTGAGTATCTGTGACCTATAATATGGGTATAAAATTTTTGCTCAATTGAATAAGGCGTTTAGATGCTATCGCACTTTTAAGATTTTGGTCCCATAGGCCATAATGATAAAGAATTTTTCTTTGTGTCCCTGTAAAAAAACTATAAGTGCTAGATTCACCAAAATCTATAGGGTTTGTACTATGGTGACTTACAATATACGTACCAACTTTCAGGTTAATCGAACAAAGCCTTTAGACGCTAGCGTGTTCACAAACATACACACATACACACATACACACATACACACACACATACATACATCATCGTAAAAATAGTGAAAACGGACTCAGGGGACCTCAAAACGTATAGAAACATCAAAATCTCGAATTCGGATTTTTGACATGATTACAATACTTTCCTCACTATAGTGTTCGGAAAGTAAAAAAGTGGTATGAAAAAAAAAAAAAAAAACATGCATAAGCAGTGTTTCAAAATAAATTGAAAATGTTGGCATGCTTGAAAATACGTGATGTCTCATAAACAATAAATAACTGTTTTTTTTTTTTTTAATGTTTAAAAATCGTTAAACGAAGATAATTGAAACGATTTTCTTAATATATATATATATATATATAATCTTATTTATTAATAGAAATGTCAGAATTTTATAAACGCCCTGTCAAAAGACAAAATAAATAAATAAAAAATAATTTTACTCTAATTTGTTTTCATTTAAAATACATTAAACATGTCTAACCAAAATAATTATATCTAGAAATTAAAATTTTAAAATAAAAAATCATTTGTCTATGTTAGCCCCTGTTCTACTGGTAAAGAGCTTTCCACTTCACTCCATTGCTCGTTTTAGACGCTTTCAAGCTTGTCACCAAACTTTTTAAATCTCGAATACAGTCGGTAACAAAAGTGTCCGAACACTAGCAAAAATTACTATGTAAAAAAAGTACACTTCATACGGTTTTGTTAAATAAATCCTTATCGAATGCTGTTCTTAGTCAGTGTAAGAACATGATTCAATAAGGATTTATTTAACAAAACCGTATGAAATGTACTTTTTTTACATAGGAATCTTTGCTAGTGTTCGGACACTTTTGTTACCGACTGTACATAGTTTTGAAAATCCTAATGTCATATACATTTACCTGCTTCAGCAATGCATGACGTTTACTTGCTGATTCACACTATATGTGTAATAATTTCGAATTGGTTCTTTTCTCCATCACACCGCCCAAAAACACTGCATACACAACAGTTGTTGAAAAATTTATCAGTACTCACCGGCGCAGAAAATCATGTATTATTCTTAAATAAATGTTAATATGCACGGCAGTCGTATCGCGGATGATCGGGTTGTTCTCATTCGAGAGGTGATACCCACTTCTTAATAATCACATCTTGTATATAAAGCATTTAACACAATTAAAAAAATATTTGTATTTCTGACACATTACACCCTTTTCAATATATTTATTTTAAAATCGTAAATTTTACTTCCTTTTCTTAATATTTTATTTTAGTTCAATTTCACTTTTTTTCCCTTTTATTGTAATTTCTGCAATATGTATATATATATATATTACACTAATAGTTTTATATCCAATCTTTTTCAAAGTTAACAAAAAAATGTTAAAAAGTAATAGTAATTAATTTACACGACAAACTGCTGCTATCTTAAATTGAATAATTATTGATAAGTAGATTTTAGAAACAAGCAACAACATTTGCGTAATAAATAAATAAATAAATAAATAAATAAATGTGTTTCATCGTGAAGTTTTAAATTATGTTACCAGCGTGTTAAAAAGAAAAAAAAAAAAACTTTACTTCGAAAATATTATAATATTTTTTTTTTTTTTTATAAATTGCCTAAATTACCTTCGTTGGTGAAAGCAAACCTAAAATAAGTCTCTCTCTCTCACTCTCTCTCTCTCTCTTTCTCTCTTCTCCTCCTCCTCCTCATTTTTTTTTTTTTTTTTTTTTTTTTTTTTTTTTTTTTAAGTACTTTAGGCTTCGTAGAGGTAAAAACTTAATGAGAAAATAAAAAAGTTTTTTATTTTCATGAAGTACCGTAAACAAGCTCACAAGTTATTTTCAAGTAGTTTAAGCACATTTTAGCGTATTTTCAATACTCTTCTTATTGAATTTTCAAAACTTTTTTTTAATTAACATGAAAATTTCTAATAAGGTAATTTTTCTTCGTTACCGAAAGTTAAGAAAATATTCTAGAGCAAGGAAACAGGTAAAGAAGTGAAGAGAGAAATTGTGTATGTATTAAGCATTAAGTTAAGCTTAGTCTAAATTAAGAGATCAAAAGTTAATTTTCGCGCAGCATGAGTGATTTTATGCGTGAGTAACTTGCCAAGTATTTAAAAAAAAATTTTAAGCCTTTTCTGTTTTTATAAATTATTATTATATGTAATGGCTTAATTATTTTTCCATTGCATAATATTTATATTTTTAGAATTTTTTTTATTACTTTTGTCCATGTTTCTATTAATATTTATTAAAATAAATAAATAAATAAAATAAAACTGAGGCTTAATTTGAACGTATAAATTAACTTAATGAAAATTTTTATAGTTTCTGAAATAGAAAAATATTTTAAGTGAAGAATTGTTTTATAAATGTTACAAATATTTTATAAATTTGCGGTAAAAAAAAGGCAATATTTTCTTTCGCTGTAAATTATTACAATTATTTCAAAAGGCTTAAATTTTTACATAAACAGTATTTTGCACAGCGTTTTATTAAACAGTGTTTAATAACAGTGTTTTATTCACATATTTGGTTTTACAAATAATATTTAGAATTCTTAGGAGATATTTGATATTTGATATTTTTTTCAAGACAATTCAAACATTTTATTAATTCAATTACTTTAAACTTTTAATTTTAATTGAATTAAAAAAATTCAATCATTACATTGAAATTGTAGTGATGATTTTTTTTTTTTTTTTTTTTTTTTTTTCACTTAAGATCCGCATTTAGTTTCAGCTTTCCAACTATACTTATAATATTATTTTGCATGTACATCACTTTACTGTACTCGTACTGTTAACAAATATTGTACCCAACCATTAAATTAACAGATTTCTTTTTCAATTTTTAACTAACTATAATATTCATCATTTTTTCTGTATGACTTGTAAATTAAATATGCAATTTAAAATTGTAAAAAACGGTGAAAAACATGTCTACTATACGGTAAAATTTCTATATTCCTGCAAAAAATTGATCGAAAAGTAAATAAATAAATAAACTGCAGAAAATTTATTTAGCCTACACTACATATAATCATAAATATTTTTAATTGGTTACAAAACTAGTTCTTATACTTATGAATGTAAAAAACACTTCATAAAAACTGACGCAAAAATATGTTAATTTATTTAGGAAAATATTTTAAAATAAGTTAAGTTAAATACTTAAATCATTTTAATTTGAGCAGTTTATATATATATATATATATATACAGGGTGATTATAATTAAAGTTACGATTTCAAATCATTATAATTTTAAAACTACGCATCAGAGCGATTTGATATTTTACCAGAGCAATCGTGAGGCAATGAAATTTTGTTTGGCAACAGAAAAAAAATTTTAAAATATACCGGTAATTATGCGTTGTTTTGCTCAATGCTAATTGTCTTTTATTTTCATATCTTTCATTTAATATTTCCCAACATTGATCTAAATTTTCCTCTTTTAGAGCGAATCCTCGAATTAATTTAGCTGCGTTTCCGCGCACTGAAGAATGTAAATATTGCAGTTTTTCAATTTTGGATAATTGATTCTTCTGTAGAATTGTCGAATTAAAAATTTCTTTAAAAGAAATCCAATTTTCGGTTTCACCAAAAAATCGCGGAAGATCAAATTTGGGTAATTTAATAAGAGACGATTTACCATTTTTCTCATCTTTATTTTCCACGTGAGTATCTGAATCGCTCGCGTTTACTTCTGTTTTGTCCTCTAACTCCACCAGTAAATCAAAAACCATTCCCTTATATCTCAAATACATATCCATATAATCCTCATTCTCTTTAGCGGATAAATTTTTAAATATTTCCGCGATTTCATGATCATACGATTGAACTTTGGTTTTTAATAATTTAACTTTAGATTGTTCATCTTTACTACACCCCTTTACTCTATCTCTAAAACTATCGATTTCCTTACATAAATTTTCAAATAATAAAACTTGCTTAGATAATTTCGGCATTTTAGAATATATAAGTTTAAATACACATAACTATAGGCCTTCGAATTACAGAACAAACATTCAAGAACAAAAAATAAATCATTTTAAGAATAAATGATTACGAATAAGAATAAGAATAAGAATATCAAATACATATTAAATCTATATACTTTTTATATATATATATATAAATCATCGATAGCTCATGGCTCTAGTACGGACCAAAACATGATGAATAAATTAGAATTAGATTAATGGATAATGAATTTTAAGTTGCATAAATGCCATTCTTTATTGAAAACGAAACTAATTTTAGCATGCCTAATATTAAGGAAAAGCTAACTCACCTCTCTCCTGCATTTTCTGTGGTCGCTTGAAATACATTTTAGGCCACACAAATAAATAAAGATGAAATCCGATTGCTTACTATATTTGACTTTAATCATAGATTTTTCTTTGAGAATTTTTATGAACAAACCAGAATTTCTTAAGTAGTTGAGCACAGATTTAAAACATTTTTAAATACGTATAAAGGCATTTCTTTAAGCCTTGAATGAATTATAAAGAAAATAAAGAATAAAGGTTTCACATTAAGACTTATTACTTGAATAATATTCAACAATTAATGAATAAGTACGCTGCAAGACTTCAGCATAATGTTCGAATGGTTATCACTCAAGAATAAAAGAGTACTTCTGTTTTTTCGAATATGTTCAGAGAGAGAAAAACATAATAATAATAAAAAAAGAAGAAAAGAATGAAAGTTTGGTTTCTCTCTATGGTCACGTGATTGTCTATCACTGCTCGACTGTCGCCGTTCCCGCTCCCATTGAATCAACATACTGGGGGGGGGGGGAGGCACCAAAGCAGGAGTCGAAATACTCGGAAGAGGGATAATTTGAGTGACCGGTCGAATAAGAGTTCCAGCAGAAGATGTCTGAAGCTCGATGACTCTGGTGATACCGTCAGCTCCGGGAATCCACTTGATGACGCGTGCGAGATCCCAATGTAGTGGAGGTGAGGCTTTATTTTTCAGAATGACTAGCTGCCCTGGAGAAAAGTTGTGACTGTGGTTGGTTCTTTTGGCTCGCGGAAGCAAGGTTGGCAGGTACTGGGATGTCCACTTCTTCCAGAACATCTCCTTCATCTGCAGTAAGAGCTTATACCTAGAAGAAAGACTAAGAGAATTGTTTGTTAACGATGGTTCTGGCAATTCTAATAATGCAGATCCAATCAAGAAATGTCCTGGTGTTAAAGCTGCGCAATCATTAGGAGCATTGGACGTGTTAGAGGCCGCGAATTTATAACAGCCTCTATTTGACATAGAAGGGTGGAAAGTTCCTCAAAAGTTAAAATTGCTCCTTGTGAGTTTTTTACCAAATGATGTTTGGCTAATTTTATCGACGCTTCCCAGAGTCCCCCAAAATTTGGAGCATACGGGGGGGAATAAAGTGCCAGGTTACTTGGTGTTGGGAAGCAAAATTTTGTAATTTTTCTTCTTTGAATAAAGAAAATAGCTGTTTTAGGTAAGAATGGGCTCCGACAAAATTTCTGCCATTGTCCGAAAATATGTCAGAGGGGTATCCCCGCCTACCTATGAAGCGTTTCAAGGCTGCGAGAAATGCTTCTGTAGAAAGATTTGAAATACATTCAAGATGCACTGCTTTTGTCGCCATACAGATGAAAAGGGCAATATATGATTTAAAGGTTGTCGCTTTTCGTTTATGTTGACATTTTGTCATTACTGGTCCCGCGAAATCGACACCAACTTTCGAAAAGGGACGAATGGGTGTGATTCTTTCTGAGGGTAGATCCCCCATCTTTTGCATTATTGTCTTAACTGATAGACGAAAACAGAGTATACAATTTCTTAAAACTGCCTTAACCGTGGAGCGGCCGTGAGGAATCCAGAATTTGTTTCTGATGAGTGACAGTACTAAGTTGGGACCAGCATGGGAGCTTAAGTGATGATAATATGTTATTATCAAGGAAGTGACGTGATTTGCTTTCGGCAGTAAAATGGGGTGTTTTTCTTGAAATCGCAGGGACGGGTGGTGTCGCAGGCGTCCTCCAACACGAAGAATGCCCGCTTCATCCAGAAAAGGATCAAGACCTAACAGATGGTGTGAAGGTTTTAAAAGTTTTCCTTTTCTTAGTACGTCAATTTCATCACTAAATTCGGCATTTTGAATAATTTTTACAAGACACATTTCCGCTTGATTTAGCTCTAGGGCCTTTAAAGGACCACTTTCCATGGATTTGGTTTTAATTTTATTGATAAATCTCAGTACATAAGCTAGAATTCTTAAAAGTTTTAGATAGTTAGAGTATTTTGTGATATGTGATATGAAAGTATTATTAGAAAGTGTAAGCTTAGAACTTGAATCTATCGGATGGTGATGAGTTTGTTTCTGAACGGAAACTGAATGTAATGTGCACATTGGTGGTAGCTCAAAACTATGGAGCCATTTTGGCCCTTCCCACCACTCAGTTCTAGCTTTCAACTTAGCTGGAGATAATCCGCGCGTGGCACAATCGGCCGGGTTTTCTTTTCCTGGGATATGTCTCCAGGATTCTAAGTGAGTAAGAGCTCTGATTTTGGTGGCTCTATGGGCCACGAAACTATTTCCTTTGTTTGAAGGGTTATTTATCCAGTTTAATACAATAGAAGAATCAGTGTACCAGTATGTCGAATGAGTAAATTTAAGGGATTTTTGAATGTTGCAAATTAACTCAGATACGAGTACAGCCCCACACAGTTCCAATTTGGGTAAAGTGATTTCTTTTATGGGTGCGACTATACTTTTAGCAGCAATTAAATATATCTGAATAGTGTTTGTTATGACCTTTAAATATGCGACTGCCGCATACGCCTTCGGAGAGGCATCACAAAACCCATGAATTTCATATCTACAGTCTGTAATATTTGAACCTAAATAGCGTGGAATTGACATAGATTTAAACGCATTAATTTCTTCATAAAAGGTTTTCCATTCTTGCAAAATATCTGGAGGTATAGGCTCATCCCACATTGATTGCAACTTCCACAATTTTTGCAGAATTAATTTTAAAATTATTGTAGATGGCGATATAATTCCGAGGGGATCATAAATTTGCGCAATTACGGAGAGCAACTGTCTTTTTGTATTAATTTGTTGATCAGCTAAGGTTCTAACTTGAAGAGTATCTTCACTTAAATCCCAGAACATTCCTAATACTCTTTGATTTATTTTTTCTTTATCCTCAAAAAAATGAATGACCGAATTAGCCTTCTCTTCCTCTGGAATATCAGAGAGGGCTTCTGGATGGCTACAAGCCCATTTCCTAAGTTTAAACCCTCCAGCATGCATTAGAGCCTGCAGCTCCATTATTCAATCTTTTGCTAATTGAAGGGATTGTGCCCCTGACAATAATTCGTCGATGTAAAAATTGTCTTTGGCAATTTCTGTTGCTAATGGGAAGTTCTGATTTTCATCCTCACGTAATTGCTTAAGCGTGCGTAACGCTAAATAGGGTGCACAAGCTGTTCCGTAGGTGACAGTATTCAATTCGTAAAAAGATAATTGGTCATTGGGAGATTCTCTCCAAACAATTCTTTGGTAGATTCTATGTTTCCTTTCAATTAAGATTTGCCGATACATTTGTTGGATGTCTGCACTGAACGCTACAGGGTTGGCTCGAAATTTCACTAAATTATCAAAAATATTTGACTGTAGTTTAGGACCAATATATAGGATGTCGTTTAATGATTTGTTATTTGTTGTTTTAAACGAGGCGTCAAGTACTACACGTAATTTTGTTGTTTCAGAGTTTTCATTTACCACCGCATGATGCGGTAAATAATAATGTAGCGTTTCATTAATTTTATCTGGATTTAATTTCGTCATATAACCCAAAGATGTATATTCGTTTATGAAATTCGAATACTCCAGCTTTAATTGTGGATTCCTTTTAAGTTTATTTTCAATGGAAAGAAATCTTGAAATAGCACTTGACTTACTGTCACCTAGTGCCCTATCTGGCTTAAAAGGTAGATGAACTACATATCTTCCCTGACTATTCCTTTTAGTTGTTGTCAAATAAATATTTTCCACGGGATCCTTTTCTATCTTTTTTGTATCTACATTTGGAATTGATTCTGTATCAAAAAATTGTTTTAAAATGTTGTTGATATCATCATCAACAGTCGTATGACACGTTAAACTGATATTTGTACAGTGAAAGCTATCAACACGACCTGATAGGAGGTAACCCAGCTTTGTGGGAAATGCTGTAGGAGTTCCGGCTGGCCCTTGAATGGGACTGCCATTGCAGATTGATGCGACTATTTCTGCCCCAAGAAGAATATCGATGGGACCACTTGCATAATATTGTGGATCAGCTAGTTGTAATCCCTGTATATGTGGCCAATCGTGTTGCGCTAGTTGGAAATTAGGGAGAGGTGAGGTAACCCTATCAACTATAAAAGCGCTGACTGAAAATGACTTCGACGAAAAATGCGGAGTGAATTTAAATTCTGTTTCGTTGAGAGCAGTTTCTGCTAAAACTCAATTAATCCCTATTATTCTATGCGACGTGCTCCGTAAGGGCAAATTTAGTCGCTTAGCACATTCCTTAGTAATTAATGAATTTTGACTAGCATTATCTATCAAAGCTTTACAATGCATAATTTTTCTTTTATTCGATTTAATTTTAATTAGGGCCGTTGATAATAAAACATTACTAGAATAAAACTGAGCACTATTTGAAACTGAGATGTCTGGCGATACATGATTCGCCCTTTCAGAATTTGAATTTCTACCATAAACATGTAGTAATGTATGATGTTTTTCTGCACAATTTTTACAATTAATGTTTATCCTACAATTCTCCAGCCTATGATTTTGGCGTAAGCAATTTTGACATAACTTATTTAATTCAACAAATTTCCATCTTTCTTTAACCGGTTTTGAATTAAATGTCGGACATTTAAATAGCGCATGACGCTCATTACAAAGAATGCACGTATTTTCCTTTTTCACAATTGTACTCAATACGTTGTTTGATTTCTTCGAATTAGTGAATTTTACGTCTTGTTTACAATTTATTCCTTCAACACCGCGCGCTTCGCGCTCAACGAATTTCCTAAAAAGATCCAGATCAGGCAATTTATCACTATCCAACATTAATTCCCATCTCTGTTTTAACGATTCATCCAATTTCCCCATCATGAATTTTATTATAATTAAGTCGCTTAACGCATTAGAATCTAAACCCAAAGTTTTTAAATTTCTGACGGCTTCATTGCAAGTATCTAGTAACTCCAGTAAAGTTTTAGCATTGTTTGCTTTTACAATTTTCATAGAAAATATTTTGTTAATTTGACTCAATGCTAATTGTCTTTTATATTCATATCTTTCATTTAATATTTCCCAACATTGATCTAAATTTTCCTCTTTTAGAGCGAATCCTCGAATTAATTTAGCTGCGTTTCCGCGCACTGAAGAATGTAAATATTGCAGTTTTTCAATTTTGGATAATTGATTCTTCTGTAGAATTGTCGAATTAAAAATTTCTTTAAAAGAAATCCAATTTTCGGTTTCACCAAAAAATCGCGGAAGATCAAATTTGGGTAATTTAATAAGAGACGATTTACCATTTTTCTCATCTTTATTTTCCACGTGAGTATCTGAATCGCTCGCGTTTACTTCTGTTTTGTCCTCTAACTCCACCAGTAAATCAAAAACCATTCCCTTATATCTCAAATACATATCCATATAATCCTCATTCTCTTTAGCGGATAAATTTTTAAATATTTCCGCGATTTCATGATCATACGATTGAACTTTGGTTTTTAATAATTTAACCTTAGATTGTTCATCTTTACTACACCCCTTTACTCTATCTCTAAAACTATCGATTTCCTTACATAAATTTTCAAATAATAAAACTTGCTTAGATAATTTCGGCATTTTAGAATATATAAGTTTAAATACACATAACTATAGGCCTTCGAATTACAGAACAAACATTCAAGAACAAAAAATAAATCATTTTAAGAATAAATGATTACGAATAAGAATAAGAATAAGAATATCAAATACATATTAAATATATATACTTTTTATATATATATATATAAATCATCGATAGCTCATGGCTCTAGTACGGACCAAAACATGATGAATAAATTAGAATTAGATTAATGGATAACGAATTTTAAGTTGCATAAATGCCATTCTTTATTGAAAACGAAACTAATTTTAGCATGCTTAATATTAAGGAAAAGCTAACTCACCTCTCTCCTGCAATTTCTGTGGTCGCTAGAAATACATTTTAGGCCACACAAATAAATAAAGATGAAATCCGATTGCTTACTATATTTGACTTTAATCATAGATTTTTCTTTGAGAATTTTTATGAACAAACCAGAATTTCTTAAGTAATTGAGCACAGATTTAAAACATTTTTAAATACGTATAAAGGCATTTCTTTAAGCCTTGAATGAATTATAAAGAAAATAAAGAATAAAGGTTTCACATTAAGACTTATTACTTGAATAATATTCAACAATTAATGAATAAGTTCGCTGCAAGACTTCAGCATAATGTTCGAATGGTTATCACTCAAGAATAAAAGAGTACAGAAAAGAATGAAAGTTTGGTTTCTCTCTATGGTCACGTGATTGTCTATCACTGCTCGACTGTCGCCGTCCCCGCTCCCATTGAATCAACAAGAATAAAAGAACTAAATAAATTGAATTGGGAAATAATTTTTATGTACTGGAAACAATTTAAGTTTTTTTTTAATTTATTGGAATTTGCAAAAGGAAAAAAAAAATAAGAAAGTAAAATACACCGTTCAAAAGTATAGTTCAATTTCAAAAGTTATCAGCAGAAAAAAAAAAATGCGATTAAGGGAAAAATATGTCAATTTTATTACTACATATATACGTGTGTGTGATGGTAACTTAAAAGAACTTGAGAATGAAATAAATAACTGACTTAACATCTACTGGTTTTTCCATTATTTCTCTTGATAGTAATTAAAAAAAAAAAAAAAAAAAAAACTTTTCTATGTAAAAGGAAAAAAGTGCATTAATCTTAGAAAATCATCATACTTCAGCAATTTCAGCCACATTTTTTTTTTTTTTTTTTGTAGTTGTTGTAAGATTGAAATACTTAAAAAAAATGAAGTGTGTTCTTAATTTAATTATCCTGAAATTCCGTTAATGTGAAGCGAAAAAATCATTTAACCCTCCATTATTTTCAAAGGTGCTCCTTTTAATACGTAAACGTAGTAATATCTATTAAGTTAGGAACATTTCCTTATTACATTGAAACTAGCAAATAGAAGTAATTGCGTTAACATTTTAAGAATTCTGAAACTCCAATTTCAATATTAACATCCTGAAATAACAGAACATACTTCATTTAAATAGTATTACGGCGTACTGAATTATTCACAAAGAACGATTGTTAACGAGCTAATGAAAAAACACACTGCAGAGTTCTGGAAAAAAGTTGTTCTAAAAGCGAACATGATATCTTTCTCTACTTTTACTCAAACGCTTACACGATGTTTTTCATTTAACTTTCTAATTTTCTACCTTAATTATCTGCATCTGTTTTTTCCTATTAAAAGAGATTGCTTCTCAGAATATCTTTTGAAATAAGAGAAAAAATGTGCCTTTATTTCAAATATAAAAGCTAAAATAATGTAATAGAAAATGTTAAATAAGTAGCAGGAAAATCTTTCTGGTTGCTTGATTTTTATTGTTATGCATCAAGAGTTTATTTAATAAAACAAAATTGATACTTTCTCTGTTTTTTTTTTACATGAAATTACAAAGAAAGTTTCCAATCGAGCTACACTGCATTTAGATTAGCAAAAACTATTAACTTTTGTTTAGTATATATTAATAAATAACACAGGCCTATAAAATTGAAATTGACAAAATTTGATTTGATGATTTTAGCTGAACTTTATGTTTTTTGATGTGCGGAAACTGAAAATGCAGCCCATTTTTCTATATCACGCACAGATTATGCCAATACAGGGTATTTACCGACACAATTTCGTACATATACCATCATAACAATAGGTTGGTTGGTTGGTTGGTTGGTTGGTATGGTTTTACATCGCACTAGGTCTGCGCTATTACAACAAAAAGTATCCATGATTAATTAATCATGAAAACATTCTATAAAACTTACCATATGATTATATTGGTGGAAGAGTAATGAAAGAAATTGTATAGGTACCCCCCCCCCTGTATTGGTAAAAATCTGTACGTGATAGAGAAAAACTGACTTCATTTTCGGTTTCAGCACACCAAAAAACATTAAGATCAGTCAAAATTATAAAATCAAAATTTTACATGTCGACCTGTGTAACTATTTACTTTTTGGTATTATACGAGTATATTCGCTTTTAATTATGTTATCTTGGTGTTTTGATGAGTTTATGCTTATAAATAAATAGTTTAAATACCATTCATTAAATTTAATACCATTACGTTTTTACTTTCTCTTACCTATGTATAAAGCATAGGAAGTATTGTTTTGGTTCAAATTTTTTAAATTGAGTTTTGTTGCATTTACAAGTTTCGAGGTTCACTGAATCAAAAAAACATGTTTTTAGCGATTGATCTGTGTGTGCCTGTGTTTATGTTATCAGCATACCTCAATAGTAAATAACAGTAGGATGTCCATACTCGGTATTCTAAATCTGCATCACATAGAGATGCCACGCTGACCTTTATCGTTCAAGCAAATGGTTCATTTACAGGGACACCCAAGAGATTTCAAATACATTACGTAAATGAGGGAAATTTCAAGTAAGTTGAGTTTAACATCTACAGGCTGCACTAAATTAAACTAAATGAATATATGTTTTTTATAGGCATACAAGCATGTCTCGTGTGGTAGTATGAATATCCGTCCCCATTCGTTTCCAGGGCTACACAAAAGAAGTAGAGCATAGTAGGATAATACTTGGAAATTCATGGAAGAGCATTTCAGGCTGTGCTACATGTTATTAATACAAGATTATATTTAAGTGCACAATGTGATGTGCACATAATTTTTAGAAGATGTACAGGATTGCCAATAATTAAGCGAAATATTTTTTATTATTATTATTGAATGTAATTAGTGGAGTTTTTTTGCTATAATATTTTACCATGTTCAAGAAAACTGTTTAGAAATTAAATATAATTTCTCATACCAACGTGGTAAATAAAGTATTTTTTTTTTTAACTAAATAATTATCGTTTGTTTTTTTGTATATTTACACGTTTTAATGTTTCCTGAATATTGACGTTCTCTAAATACGTCATGTTTTTAACGTTTAATCTTTGTCTATATCTTTTATCAGAATAACTTAACAAATAAATTCAAGAAATTCGAATATTGTATTTTGAAGTTAATACATATAAGGTTGTTACTTGAAAAAATTTATCAAAATTGTTGGATATCAAGGAAGGGTGGGGGTGAAAATTTTCTGAATAAATTGGAATGAATTTTTAAATTAATAACTTTTGAATTCCCTTTAAATGTAAGTGCAATATTGAAAAGAAGCTGTACCCCTCATGCAGACTTATCTGTCAAATAAAACTTTTCCTAAGCTTATTTTAAACTGTTTTGAAAGAAGTTTTATATAACAATATTCGTTATCTTATCCCTTAACGCCCAATCTGTCTTTATGTTATAGAATTTCAGGTAAGAGAAAGTCGTATGGGTGACACTCCATATTATTATTTTTATTTTTCTGGGTTTAGTCTATTTATTTTTGTGTTTTAGAGGCAAAAGTTCTTTAATATATTAAATCTTATCATACATATCCCCAGTTTTATAAAATATTTCCTTTTTAATTAATAACGCTTTGAAAAAACCATTTTAGAAGGAAATATTTCATCCTATCTTTAATCAGAGGTTTGTTAATTTATCGCTATATATTCAGAAACATTTTTTAAGAGGTCTATTTTATTTGTTTATTTTTTTCAATTTAAATAACGTTTGAAAAGTTCATGTTATAAAGAATTTTTATATGTATTTTATGCATATGACTTAATTATGCATTTAAAGTATTTTTTCCCCTCAGATCCAAATGTAATTAGAAAAAAAAAAGGGGGGGGGGGGTTCATGATACAAAAATGTAGAATGAATTTTACGAAAAATTTAGACTTTAAAGAAATGATTTTCTGCAAAATTAATTTTAGAATAATTTTTTTTAGAAGTTTTGCTACTGTGTATTTCAAATTTTTAACAGCAAATTTTTAAGAGCATTTAAACAATCTTAATTATATTATTTTTTAAAAACATATATTAATTCGATGCATTAACATATATTTATATGTATATTATATTTCCAACACAATATGTTTGTTTCAAATATTTTATTTTATAAGCCAAATGTAATTAAAAATCATCACAGCTTAATTGAGGATGCAATTTATGAAATATTTTTACTGTATATTCTCAGTACTTTTCAATACTTAATCAGATATGATAAACAATATTTATATGCAACAAATGACATTTTCAAACATTTCTGCCATGCATATAAATGACCCTCTGTGTCTAATAATTTAACGCGACAATTGCACGGAAGCTTTTTTATGCTGTAGTTAACTTCTTTCTAGGTTAATAATCAGCAGAATCAACTAATTAAAATGCGTGAAAGCAAGTACACTATAATAACCCAAATAACGATTGTAATTTTGTAAGTGGTATAATTAGAATTATGTTTATGAATATCATTATTCAACGTCTTATCATACATAAAAAAAAAACAATTTTTTATATTATTTTTAATGCAGTAAAATGTATTAGAAATTCTTATGCCTATGTTTAACTTTTATTTAATGTAATATTTACATAGTAATAAATTTATAACTGAATAAAAACTTTCATTATCTCAAACCCTTAAAATTGCGTGAGATTCTGTAAAAAATCGATACCAAGCATTTTATATAAAATCAAATATATTAGAAAAGGGATTGAGATGTCATCAGATATTAATTCCTTCATTTGCGTATAGCAATATGCACTGTATTTGACTGTAGAAAAATGTCACAATATATTATTAGTCGAAAACGTTGCAATGACACTTGTGCAATTTAAAATCATTTTAAGAGGCAATTATATATATATATATATACATATATATATATATATATATATATATATAAAGTAAAGCTAGGGGATATTGTGCGTATGGCGGATTGGTGGGAAAGTGTAGAGTGGGCAAAGGTACGCTGAGTCTACAATTACAACATGACTAGTGGAGTGCCTATTTGAATACGCATGTTGATTGGTTGAAGTGTCTAAGATCAAACATGGTTATTTTGTCTCGTTTTCAAAAATGATTGCTTGAATTTTCACAACTCTTTCTCGGAATTTCTTTCGAAAGCTAGCATTAAAAAATATTTTAAAATTAAACGATTTCTTATGAACTATATATATATATATATATATATATATATATGTGTGTGTGTGTGTGTGTGTGTGTGTGTGTGTGTGTGTGTTACTTGTGGCAGGTGGTTGCAAGAAAGCTGAATCATTTACAGCAATAAGTGCAACGATTGTGGACAGCGTTAATTTAGGCCAGCAAACAAGAAACCATTCAATATGAAAAGGAAACGTTCTAATTTTATTTTAACATGTTATCTAGTGACAATGTTATTTTGTAATCCCATCTAGTATTTTCTTTTTATTTATGATTCATTAATATCTTTTCTTTAAGTAACATTTTTTAATTATTTTTAAATTTCTTTTATTTTTCTGACTTTTTTTAATTACTAAAAGGAAATATCCACTCCTAATGCATTTTTTTTTTTTTTTTTTTTTTTTTTTTTTTACAAAACCTTTACAACTATATCATTTATGTACAATTACTTTTGTTAACAATTATATTGTAGTTATAATTAAGCGTAATCTTTCCTACCCACTAAGGAGTTATTGCGCAAAATAGCTTTCTTTGTTTTATTATAACCTTGCTATAATTTATAACATAACAACAGAATAGCAACTGGAATGCACAGACTACGAATGAACTCAAAATTATTCAGCAATAGTTTAGCAAAAAATTAATATTTGAATTTTTTCTATCATCTATAGAACTGGTCGCAAACTCTCCAAGTTTTTCCTTATACAGAGAGAGAGAAGGTTGCAAATGGAAGTAAGCTGATATTAATTTGAGAACTGATCTTATGAGACAATTTTAGGTCTATGTTTGGAAATTTTTAACAATTATTACTTCATCAGATTCCTTTATACTATGACATTAAAAGGACAAGGCCTGTTGTTCAGTTAAGAATAAAATTAATATTTGGATTTTTTGTATCATCTATAGAAGTGGGCTCAAACTCTCCAAGCTTTACCTTATACAGAGAGAGAGAAGGGTGCAAATTGAAGGGAGCTGTTGATAAAAATTTTAGAGCTGATATTATGAGACGTTTTAAGGACTAGGTTTGGGAATTTTTTACAATTATTGCTTCATCCGTTTCCTTTATACTTTGACATTAAAAGGACAAGGCTTGTTTCAGCTAACTACCAACTAACAAATATCCTATAATCAGAGCAATATTAAAATGATATTTTAAGTATAAACAAAAATGAAATTATCTTTGAAAATAAAATCGCAACTGAAATACTTGACATCATTCGTGAATTTATAGAAAAATTATATAGGAATTCTAGTAATCCCCACTATAATAGGCGATTTTTACAAAATTAATTGGGATAATTTTCCCAGAATTTTTTATGATTAAATATGAAATTTTCAAGAAATATTATACACCTTTTTTTTCTATTTATTTCCTTTTCTATTTCTTAAATAAAGCATTTTTAGTTGATATTAGAAACATTCCATTTTTACTCAGTTTTTTTCATTCATTTTTATTCTAATGCACATACTACCCCCCCCCCCCTGAAAAAACAAAACAAAAAAAACAACTGATATTTAATAATTACAATATTTAAAATACATGACGATTTTTAAATTAAATGGTTCATAAATTGCACAGGTTTCACTCCGATACTTTTTCTATATTAAATAGGAATAATAATAATAATAATAATAACAATATCACAAACAAGGAAACATTCAAAAGGTGTGGTCTTCAAAAATATTGAAAAAAATATATATATATGTGATTCTACTCTTCATAAAACACCAGAAAGTGAAAAAAATTATCGGTTGAATTGAATTACAGCGACCACAAAGCATTTTTGGCGATTTAGCGCTGTTAGGCGATAAGTTCGCTAGCAGAGAGATTACCGTTTACGAACAGAACCGTGTTTTGATTCTTCGCCAAGTACTCAAAATCAATCTCCTAACAGTGTGAAATCGCCAAATATGCTTAATTTTGATCCTTTTTTGTAGTCGCTGTAATTCATTTCAGCCGATATTTTTTTCCCTTTCTGATATTTTAAGAAGACTAGAATCACCATATATTTTTTTTTTTTCAATATTTTTTGTAAACGATAGCTTTGGAATGATTCCTTGTAATATATTTTTCTGTAGAAAAAAAAAAAAAAAAAAAAAAAAAAACGCCAAAAGAAGAAAAAAAAAAAGAGCAAGATGAGGTCCTTGATATTATGTCGAAAGAAAAATATAATGAATGTAGACTGTTAAATGAAAATGCATATAAAAGCAAATTCGTATTGTAAATAAAAGTAGTACATAGTGGCTATTGTAAAACTTTTCTTTTATGTTTTTATGCACAAGTTTACGCAGCGAAAATTATCTATTAAATCTACCATTCGTCAAAATTGTTTTCACCGGTGAGCGAAGTCGATTATCCTCTCGTGAAAGTATCACACTAAACGTCGAAAGAATTATGTACACTACAGATGTCATCTTATGAAGTGCATTTTAATTTTTCAAAAATTGGTTTAAAAAAAAATCGTAACTATATTTCAAAATTTCACAGCATAACATTTCTGAAAAAGTTTCTATTGCATTTAAAGGCTAAAACTAATTAAACACATAAAATTATTACGATATAAATAACGTAATTATTATTTATTTACTTTTAGATTTGCAAACAACATTATTATTTCATTCGCAATGCACTAAACAATTAGTCTTCTCTTTTTACTACAATTTAATTTTTCTTCTGAATGATGAAAAATTCATTTTCTTATCTCTTTATCTTCACATCGCATAATTTAATGTAAAACTGCATTGAAAGATTTTTTAAGTATTTTTTGGAATGTTTTTACAATGATTTTGCATAATTATTTATAACGAGTGTAAATAAGAGCGATATAGAAATACCGTGTATATTTGTTTTAGATGAGGTTGCTATCTATGAAATGTGTTGAAAACTACATTGTTTTTATAAAAATGCTTAGAAAAAGAAAGAAAAGAATGATGTAATGTCATCACTGTTAATGGTTCCACATTCCAAGAACAATTTCTAAACTGTAATTATTTTACAGATTCACCAACTGTCGAGATAAATATTTCTTAGAAAATTTCTTAGGAATCACATATTTTACAAAACTTTTGGTAAAAACAAAGATTATTTTGCAACTCATAAAAAATGTATTTTTAAAATGAAATGTTTTTCTAAATATTTAAAACAACACTAAAACAAGTGTAAGTAACAAATAATAATGGAGTAATTTAATTATAAAATTCGTAATATATAGAAATATTGTTTATGTAATATATAGAAATAAACAACTAAATTTATGTAGAATTAATAACACCACACGCATAAACTTTACACTGCTCTAAAACAGTTATTTTTTTATTTAAGTTTTATGCAACATGAGTAGATCTTATATGAACAAAAAATCTTAAAAATGTAGTTTGAATGACTGCTATTAGTTACGTAAAGCTATATAAATATTATCAGGAAAAAAAATCTAATTTCCATAGTGAATGTTTTGTCAAAGCAGTGTACTTTATTTTGTAAATTCTTTTTAAAGAAGAAAAAAATTAAGATTTATTTATATTTCGGTGAATTTTTATGCATAATAGAAACTAATCTATGAAGGTGGAGGGATCCATTTTTAAACAAATTTTATTCTCGAACACCTATTTAGCGTAAACGGTTAGAATCAGCAAATATGAGAAAATATAGTTTTTTAGAATATTCTCATGGAAAAAGAAAAATTTGTATCATATACAAAAATTTTCCAGTGAACATCACAATTATTGAGTCATTTAGGGTGGGAGTTTGGAGAAAAGTTTTTATATGATATCCATCAAAAGACAAAACATAACAAGCATGATGTACAAAAAGCGTGATGTTATTTACTTATTTTTATGAATAATATATAAATCAAAATATTGATGGAAAAAAGTGGCTTAAATGGCTTTTTATCTATTAATAATAAAAAATAAAATAAAATACTAAAATCATTTCTGTGGACTTAATAATCTTACTGTTAGACGAACACCCACATATTAAAAATTATTTTAAAATAACTGAAAACCAATTTAATTACCAATTCTGAAAACCCTTTTTGATAAATATTTCATTAGTACATTCGGCAGCGAAGTAAAATGCATTTGTAAAATATAATCTTATTCTTAATTTCAGCTAACTACTAACTAACAAATATCCTATAATCAGAACAATATTAAAATGATATTTTAAGTATAAACAAAAATGAAATTATCTTTGAAAATAAAATCGCACCTGAAATACTTGACAACATTCGTGAATTTATAGAAAAAACATATAGGAATTCTAGTAATCCCCATTGTAATAGGCGATTTTTACAAAATTTATTGGGATAATTTTCCCAGAATTTTTAATGATTAGATATGAAAACTTAAAGAAATATTATACACCGTTTTCTTCTACTTATTTCCTTTTCTATTTCTTAAAATAAAGCATTTTTAGTTGATATCAGAAACATTCCATTTTTACTTAGTTTTTTTCATTCATTTTTATTCTAATGTACATATTACCCCCCCCCCCCCCCTCAAATAACAAAACAAAAAGACAACTGATATTTAATAATTACAATATTTAAAATACATGATGATTTCTAAATTAAATGGTTCATAAATTTCACAGGTTTCACTCCGATATTTTTTCTATATTAAATAGGAATAATAATAATAGTAATAACAATATCACTAACAAGGAAACATTCAAAAGGTGTGGTCTTCAAAAATATTGAAAAAAAAAAATATATATGTGATTCTACTCTTCATAAAACACCAGAAAGTGAAAAAAATTATCGGCTGAAATGAATTACAGCGACTACAAAAAATTATTAAACTTAAGCATTTTTGGCGATTTAGCGCTGTTAGGCGATAAGTTCGCTAGCAGAGAGATTGCCGTTTACGAATAGAACCGTGTTTTGATTCTTCGCCAAGTACTCAAAATCAATCTCCTAACAGTGTGAAATCGCCAAATATGCTTAATTTTGATCATTTTTTGTAGTCGCTGTAATTCATTTCAGCCGATATTTTTTTCACTTTCTGATATTTTAAGAAGACTAGAATCATATATATATTTTTTTCAATATTTTTTGAAAACGATAGCTTTTGAATGATTCCTTGTAATATATTTTTCTGTAGAAAAAAAAAAAAAAGAGCAAGATGAGGTCCCTGATATTATGTCGAAAGAAAAGTATTATGAATGTAGACTGTTAAATGAAAATGCATATGAAAGCAAATTCGTATTGTAAATAAAAGTAGTACATAGTGGCTATTGTAAAACTTTTCTTTTATGATTTTGTGCACAAGTTTACGCAGTGAAAATTATCTATTAAATCTATCATTCGTCAAAATTGTTTTCACCGGTGAGCGAAGTCGATTATCCTCTCGTAAAAGTATCACACTAAACGTCGAAAGAATTATGTACACTACAGATGTCATCTTATGAAGTGCATTTTAATTTTTCAAAAATTAGTTAAAAAAAAAAATGGATAACTATATTTCAAAATTTCACAGCATAACATTTCTGAAAAAGTTTCTATTGCATTTAAAAGCTAAAACTAATTAAACACATAAAATGATTACCATATATAATGTAATTATTATTTATTTACGTTTATTTCTCTTTATCTTCACATCGGATATTTTAATGTAAAACTGCATTGAAAGATTTTTTAAAGTATTTTTTGGAATGTTTTTACAGTGATTATGCATAATTATTTATAAGGAGTGTAAATAAGAGCGATATAGAAATACCGTGTATATTCGCTTTAGATGAGGTTGCTATCTATGAAATGTGTTGTAAACGACATTGTTTTATAAAAATGCTTAGAAAAATAAAGAAAAGAATGATATAATGATATCACTGTTAATGGTTTCACATTCCTAGAAAAATTACGAAAGTTTAGTTGTTTTATAGATTCTCCAACTGTGAAGAAAAATATTTTTTAGAAAATTGCTTAAGAATTACATTTTTTACAAAACTTTTGGTAAAAACAAAGATTATTTTGCAAGTCATAAAAAGTGCATTTTTAAAATGAAATCTTTTTCTAAATATTTAAAACAACACTAAAATAAATGTAAGAAACAAATAATAATGGAGTAATTTAATTATAAAATTCGTAATATATAGAAATATTGTTTATGTAATATATAGAAATAAACAACAAAATTTATGTAGAATTAATAACACCACACACATAAACTTTACACTGCTCTAAAACAGTTATTTTTTTATTTAAGCTTTATGCAACATGAGTAGATCTTATATGAACAAAAAATCTTAAAAATGTAGTTTGAATGACTGCTATTAGTTACGTAAAGCTATATAAATATTATCAGGGAAAAAAATCTAATTTCCATAGTGAATGTTTTGTCAAAGCAGTGTACTTTATTTTGTAAATTCTTTTTAAAGAAGAAAAAAATTAAGATTTATTTATATTTCAGTGAATTTTTATGCATAATAGAAACACTTCTATGGAGGTGGAGGGATCCATATGTATACAAATTTATTCTCTAACACCTTACAAAAATACTTATCATTTTTAGAAAACGGTTAGAATCAGCAAATATGAGAAAATATAGTTTTTTAGAATATTCTCATGATAAAATAAAAATTTGTATCATATCCAAAAATTCTCCAGTGAACATCACAATTACTGAGAAATTTAGGGTGTGAGTTTGGGAAATTTTTTTATATGATATTCATCAAAAGACAAAATATAACATTTCTAAGAAAAGCGTGATGTTATTTACTTATTTTTATGAATAATCTTTAAATAAAAATATTGATGGAAAAAAGTGACTTAAATGGATTTTTATCTCTTTTAAATCTAATAATAATAAAAAATAAAATAAAATACTAAAATCATTTTTGTAGACTTAAAAATCTTACTGTTAGACGAACACCCACACATTAAAAAATAATTTGAAAATAACTAAAAACCTATTTAATTATCAATTCTGAAAATCATTTTTGATATGTATTTCAATAGTACATTCGGCAACGAAGTAAAATGCATTAGTAAAATTTAACCTTCGTGAAGTCCATCGTTATTATGTGCAGTTATCTATACATAATTAAAAAAAAAAAAAAAAAATGACTTGGAAAATCTAATTCTACATAAATACCTATACATAATACAAATATAGGAATAAATGGCCAAAATATTTTTTTTTCCTAAGTACTAGAATGGTTTTGATAAATATTTTGCGCTAGTGTGTTTTTGAGATGACATTTAAATCTGAAAACCCTCATATTCAATATAGTTAGCGTTCACTGGTAGCCCGTACACCATCCGGGAAAAATATGGCATGAACTTTGTTTTCTTGGGAATCGCTAGAATAATCTAGAAAAAAAAAAAGTTTAAATCTTTTTTTTTTCTTTTGTTTGAGAAAAACTGGTTTTTCATGTCTTTTTCTTCAGAAAAATTAGGCTTCACTCGTCTTTACCTGGAACAAAATATAATAAGAATCTGTTCTTTTAGGAAACTGCTCGAAAGATTTTCATAACAAATTATAGAAGATTTGATATAATAGATCGATTTGAATTTTGTTTATCTCCAAGAAAATTAATTTTCAGTGGTAACCTGCGCTTCATCCTAGACAAATAAATAAGGAATATAATTATCTATTAAACTATAACTATATTTTATATTAAAATAAGTACTTCTGAACTCATTTACTTTTGAAAACTCAAGAACTTCTTTTTTTCCCGTGCATAGAGAGTTTTTGTTATGTGTTATATTCAGTCACCTAATTTAGTTACTTTAATATCAGTGTATAACAGAAATTCTTGAATAAATTTACATTTTCTTGAAAATGTTTCTGAAAAGCATTCGTGCACTGAAAGAAGAAAAAAGAAGAAAATAAAAGAAATTTAGCCAAAAAATGCAATGTTTCTATTTCGTCGGAGATAATGTCTTTAATTTTTTTCTTGGGTATAAACAAGCATAAAATCAAACTTTAAAGTTTTCAGGTACAAATAACAATGCTAAATGATGAAAATAATAAATTTTATTTATTTATTTTCTCTTATTTTATATTTCGAGTTCTTAAGTTATCTTCTCTTAAGTTATTTAAAGTTTTTATTAATGTAAAATATTTTACAATTTAGAAAAATTATGAACATTTGTTTATTTATGGATTATTATAACGTAATTAGTAATCTAGAGTACTCTAACATTATAAATAGTAGGTTTCTTTCAAATTAATTTTATGATTAAAAATATTTCTCTGACTTTAAGACAAAAAAAAATCATGAGATGAATTACTTAATATTTTAATTAGTTTTTAAGCATTAAGTTTATATATTATAAATTCATGTAAAAATTTAATTTTTAATTAACTTTTATTTATTTGTTTGCAATATAATTAGTTTAATTTACAGGCTATACTGAGATTTTTAATAGTTGAAAGTACATTTTCGTTCAAATTTTGAAATTTAATGTTTGTGTATACATTTTTACTTTCTTCTATATGTAATATAGAGAAAGTATTGGATTCGTGAAAATTTTGGAACTCCGTTTTTCGATGGATTTACACGTTTTGAGATGTACTGAACACAATTTGATAGTTTTAGAAAATGTGTGTGTGTGTGTGTGTGTGTGTGTGTGTGTTTGTCTGTCTGTCTGTGTGTATCACGAATTTTGGGGACGCTGTATCTCACGAACCAATGAACGAAATTTAATCACACTTGGTATTTAGTTGGAAACTGACATAATCTGGTACTGATTAGATTTGGGGATCATTCGCTCAACAGGTGGCGCTGTAATCGCATTTTTTCAACATTTTTAACATGGCAGTATCGGACAAAATTTCGTATAAATGTACATATTGAGAGTTATTTTTAACTTGTGATTGTAAAATTAATAGGAATTATTGATAATAGTAGTAGTTAACTAGGAAAAAAATTTTGTGCATGGGGGGAGGCATTGCTTCCCCCTCTGGGGGAGTAAACTTTCAAGATGGGTATCTTTCGAAAGGTCTCGTCAATACCTTTAAAACGAATGGCTAAACTATAGATCTGTGATAATTAGAAACAAAGTTATCGATTTTTTTTACTTTTAACGAAAAAAAAAATCAGAAAAAAATTGTAATATTATTATTATTATTATTATTATTTTTAATATTGAGAATAAAATGGGTATTTTTTTTGGATATTTAGTGTTATACTACTGCTCTAATATGAAAATCGTCTGCATTATCATGTAAGATAATTTATTTTTTTAAATAATAATTTTAATAAATTATTTTTACTGTGCGAATTTGTATAGGAAAATATAGAAGAAAGTCATGTGGTGGCCACAACATACTAGTTTAAATATAAAGACAATATTCAAGCATATTTAAATATAAATTTGTTATTATTATTATTATTTCTTCTAGGTAGATTAATAAAAAATTATACCTGGTCTAAATGTTGCTTGATGAGTTAAATAAAATCATAAAATCATCGGACTTTTATTCAGAAATTTGAAATAAAAATAGAAATAAATCTTTAATCAGTTTCAGAGATTTTTCTGGAATATAGTTTATGATGAACATTCAATGTTGAAGACTTCTTCTGTTTGTGATAGAAACAAGATGAACTCTAAAAAATAAATTTCAAAAATACGTTTACGCTTTAAAATGTAATTGGAGACCAATTATTTTATTCCTTTTCTTTTTAAAAATCAAGATGGAAATCCATTATTGAGTTGAAATCAGTAAACATACTTTACCTAACAGCTTCTTTAATCTTATCAACATTTTCTATATTCTGAAACTGATGCATTAGGCTCTCTGTATTTAAATTATGCAGGGTTCGATCCAGGCAAAAATTGGGATCCTTTTGATGCCCCTTCACAAAATTCAAATCGCTAAAATAGGCCCCTTAACAAAATTCAATTCCTTAAAATGGGTTTTTTCACAAAGTTCAAATTCAGAAAATGGGTCCCTTCACAAAATTCAGATTTATAAAAACAGACCTTTCACAAAATTTTGTTTTATAAAAATAATACTTTTGTAAAATTTTTCCATGTTTACAGTATTATTTTTAATGAGTGTCTATACTTGTTTAGTAAAATGCTGTTAACTTGATATTAATCATTAGACAGAGTGATTGCTAAAATAAAAGGTTTCTAGCGACAATTCTTTATTTTTCACAAAAATATATTGATTTCACAAAAATAAATAAAATTTCACAAAAACAATTTGTTTTTCACAAAAATAGGCCCCAAAAATTATACCTGGATCAACCCCTGATTATGTTTTTAATGTATTCCTTTATACACAATGCGTTTCATTTAAGTTGCACTATCTGTTAAATTTGAACTGTTTATTTTATCGAAAGAAAACCTATCGTCGACTTTAATCCACATTATTTTGAACTGAACAAGTGAACGGTACATATAATATAGTTGAGCATTCGCATTTCAATTTAATTCTTTCAAATGGGAAAGTATATTATGTTTAGGTTCTTTACTAAGTATGTCACACTCTGAAGCAAAGGACGCGAAAAATTCCTTTAACGTATCTAAAGTTACCACTAGATATTTTTCATAAAGCGAAAAATTGAAATTGTGAAAATAGTTATAGAAAAGGCGCAATAGCCGGTCACAATAATAAAGCTAATGACATTTAAAACGTAACTAAAATCCACAAAGCTTGCGAGACTTTAGATGTGATACATGAAAGAGACATTGGTATAAATCTAAACATTTCAAACGCGTAACGAGGGCCTTTTCCCTATATCGGGGGTCACTATGGGGCCTTCTGATGTTCTGAGAAACGTAACTACCGCGTAGCTTGTTAATAATGGGATAGACTTATTAGTTATTTTATTATTTTTAATTTTATGTATTTATTTATTTATTTATCGAAAGGAAGAAATGGGGATATCATAGGGATGAGTTTCATACGAAAGAAGTTTTTCCAGCAAGATATGTTCCAACTGATTAAAGTAGCAATAAACGATAGTATTTGAATAAGCAATATCCTAATCTATGTATAGGCAGGTAACAGGGGACTCATTAAATGGTCAGACAGATCCTTAAACTAAACACACCAAGATTTCTCTTTATTTGGCTTTATCCATCAAAAAGATATATCAGACACCAACGAGAAATTTTGTTTTTACTCCGATGAATTTCAACATAATTTTTTTATTTTTTATTTACCTGCCATTATTTGAACCATTTGACAGACATAAAAGTAGATTGTATTAATGCATGAATGTCAATGTAGAACATTTTGTACATCTCATTTAAAATTCAAAAATATAATAATGAAATAAAACAAAATTATTAATGGACGTGAGCCATATTATTATGCATACCCAGCAGATGGCAAAAGTTTAAAATGAAGGTGGTGAGCCATGCAAAGTAAGAGCTTCTCGCGTAGTAAATTATTACATTACTACCACATAATATTTCCTCCATGCAATGTACTTAATGCTTGAAATTTTAAAGAAATTATGAAAAATTTTGTTACATCTCTATTGTCCCTAGCTTCATTTTTGTGACGAGCTACATTATTTTTTATGAATATTACCACAGTTTCACTTTTACGATTATCAAACTTTTATTACAGTCGGCAGTAAAAGTATCCGAGCACTAGCCAATAATTCCGATATCAAAAAAGTACACTTAATATTGTTTTGTTAAATAAATCGTTGTCGAATCATGATCTTAAACTGACTAAGAACATGGCTCGATAAAGATTTATTTAACAAAGCAGCATTAAGTGCACTTTTTTTAGATAGGAATTATTACTAATGCTCGGATACTTCTGCTGCCGACTGTACTTCAAAACATTTGGCAGAGTGAACGCATTTTGGCGCCGTTGTCTTCATGCACTTTCTAATGTTTAGAAACTTGATATACCTTCGTATTAGAAAGAACTGAGTTTCAGTGCACATACACGAAAATATTACCTGTTTTGCACACTTGTTAAATGCAAAATAAAGTAAAGTGAAATGAAAAGATTTATTTATTTATTTTTATTATTATTATTATTATTTTTAAGATAAACTGTTAAACTTTAGAAGGTAAGCAGAATTTAAATTAAACTTATTTTATGTGTTTATAATTTGTACTCTAACAAGGAGACACGACATGCAAATTCATTCTGGTACGAGCTTGCGCAAAATTGTATCATACTATCAAAATAAGAACATAATACAGTTGTAATGCACAGTATCAAAACAATCTTGAGAAGAAAGCCTTTTTGAAACCTCAGTATTATCAAAAGTGTTATTACACTTCAGTATTATTATTAAGTTATTATTACATAATGTCAACGTTCCAGTGGTAATTTACTTGCTGAATTGCGAAGCCTCTATTTAGAGTCTGGAGGGTATCTGAATTTTAGTTTGATGCTATATCTAGGCAAAATTTTTAAATTATTTATTTATCAAATAACAATTATTTTTCATTATTATTATGTATATATATATATATGCAAAGCAATATTAAAATTGCCTTTTAAATTATAGAAAATTATAAAAATCACAAATAGAAAAATAATAACTACAACTGTTTGTATGAATATTTACTATTCAAACAAATTAAATGTTTTTTTCTTCAATCAACATAGCTTCTTCAGAAATTATAATTATTACTTCTAATGCAGCTAAATTATTTCAGGCACGCAAATGTTTAAAATGTACAGCAACGTCATTTAATTCAGATTTCGATGCACTTTTGAGCGATTCAACAGCAATTCCTTTTTCAACTTATGACACACTAGAAATATCTTCCTTAACTGACATTTGTAAATTGATAATATTTCAAGAAAACACTATACAATGAAGAAACACGTAAAAATTATACATTTATTCACTAAAAATTGCAAAACCGGTTAATTAAATTATTAAGATTTATTAAGGACAAAATTATTCTACTTAATAAATATCAAACTTTTTCACCCATGTGGTTATAGTGAATATTGAATCGACTGAATATTGAAAACAACATTATAAACTAATTGATGAAGCGTCAGAATATGGGAAATTATCGGAAACATGAAAATGCACGCTCAATTAAAATTTTAAAAATTTAAATTTTATAAAAATTAAGTGTTATTTTAATCAAATCTATCTGTATTTGAATATTCACACCATGTATATACATTTTATTTAATGACAAATTGGAATTAATATGTACAAGAATATTATTAAATTTATTTCATATTAAAAATACCCACATAATTTATATAGCTGCTGATTTGTACTCTTTTTTTTTTTTTTTTTTTTTTTTTTTTTTGCGAGAAATTTTTAATGGAAATTCTTTATATATTTCTGTAATATTACAACTTTTTCTTCTCAAGGAAAGAGAAAGAAAATGAAAAAAACACATGTTGATATGATAAAAAAAAAAAAATAAATAAATAAATAAATAAAATAAATAAATAAATAAATAAAAAACACTTTTACAGGCGTAATTTTTTTTTTTTTAATGGTCTTTATATTCAGTCAAAATATACATTTGTTAAAAAATGTATACAAACATTTTCTCTAGAATAAAATATCATTTTCAGATATGAATGTTCATAATTGCAGTGCACAATCTATATAATTTAATAAAATTAAACGTAATTTATATGTCTCACTAATATATTAAAGCCAATGTAACATTTAAAATGGGATAATGAACACAAAAATATTTTTAAAACTTTAAAAATACATTTTAATTAAAAACATTAAAATACACGACAGACGTTTCGGCTAGAACACTAGCCCTCCTCAGTGTCAAACATGCAAGCACAACATTTACAAAAAATTCATAACACATCATAACAAGATTATATATTCAGGAGGAATAGCTTTAGCCTCGTTCAAGACAGAATGTTGCATTTTAATAAAAGCGTCCTCTAGAAAAATACGGGCTTCATATAAATTTACATTAGAGGTTAGAATTTTAAAGTTTTCAAAATCAGGAATATGATCACTATTGAGGGAATGGATTACCAGTTTCGATCTTAAATCACCTGTTCTGCCATTTTCACCGATATATGTTGAATCCCAATTTTTATAGGGGATACAATAGATTACACCTAGACGTTTAAGGAGGGAAGGGGGGGGGACAGCGGGTTTAAAGTTTCAGAGAAAGTTGCTAATACGGAGTTGAGGTTTAAAACTAGTAAAGATTTAACTGTTTTAAGCAATTTAGCGATATTTTCGGAAATACCTTTATAACAAGGGATAGTAGTACGGTGAGTAGAATTTTTAATTTTAGAATAAACTGATTTAGATGAAAAATAGAGCTCTTTTTTATAAATTCTTTTAATAAAACGAAGGGGGTAACCATTATTTTTTAAATCAGAAAAAATTTAGATAGTTCAATATTTAAAAATAAAGAATTACTACAATAATGCTTTGCACGATGTAAAAGAGTACAAGTGACTGCAAGTTTATGAGATAAAGGATTAGCAGAATTAAAATTAAGATATTGATCAGAGAAGGTAGGTTCTCCATAAACTGAAGTAGAAAAATTAAAAAAAAACATTGACTGCATTATGCATTACAAGGATGTCTAGATAGGGTAGCTCATTATTAATTTCAATTTCAAGGGTAAACTGGATATCAGGACATAAAGAGTTAGCAAAATCTAAAATATCAGTAACAAAATGTTGCTTAGTAATTACAAAAATGTCATCCACATACCTTTTCCAGAATTTTTTTTTAATGTAACTGGCAATTAATTTTGTTTTCTAAGTGTTGCATTACAATTTCGGCTATAACGACAGATATACGGACACCCATAGCAGTTTCATTAATTTGACGATAGTAAGAATCATTAAAAAGAAAACAATTAGATTAGGGGTGGGAATCGATTAAGAGTTTTAACTGGGTTAATCGTAGTTCATTAATCGATTAATCGGTCGATTAATCGGATTTTTGATCGGTTTTCACTTTTCTTTATATAATTTTATTTCAATGATGAATAAAACTCTCATATTGTATATATATATATATATATATATGTATGTATATTATTCATAAGTTTCACTGAAAAAATTCTTTTTTTTTTTTTCAAAAATTTTTGTCTAATTAATTATATCTGTTTCATAACTGAAATTTAAATCAATTTTCAGAGTAATAATTAATGACTTTAAGTGTTAATTTTATATAAATATTTTCACTTATTAAATTTTTTTTAAAAATAAATTAATTTTTCGATTCATTTTGAAAGAAACATTAAATGAATTTACACATATTTTAGTTTTATAATTGCAGGCCGTGTCCATCTCGCTTGTTACTATTTTTACATGAATTCTCAAAATTCCATATCATTATCATAAAAATCTCAAATTCTTATATTTTAGTTCTTCTCTGTCACTTCGGACTAGAACACATAATGTTTTTTTCTGTTTCTACTTCAATAGTTACTATCAGCAATTCTTAACAGAAAATAAACGCTTGATGATACTGTGAAACTCTGTTGACATTTTCCCCATCAGATGAATAATGGAAATCTCAATCCCCCCCCCTTTTTTTTTTTTTTTAATCTTTAGCATTTCATTTTTTGAAAGCTTCTTGTTTCTACCCTAGCCAACACTTTCTGTAGAAGGCTACAGACAGGTGGTGTTGCTCCAGCATGCACATGAAGCGGCATTTTGTTTAATAACTGTCCTCCTCCTTTTCTCTATCAACAAAAGTGCAACAACTTCTTTTGAGAAGTTTTATTTTTATTTATTTATTTATTTTATTTTATTTCATTGCTTTCTCATTATTTGATGGATGTTTCTTAGAATGCTTGTTAGCAAAATATGGGAAAAAATATTTTGTAGCCAGAACAACATTTTTACTTTAATTCGTAGTTTGAAAATTTTAATCGAATTTTGAAAATTTTTAATCGAATTAATCGATCCGATTAACTCGTTTTAAAAAATTGATTGGGACTAAGCATTGATCGATTAACCGAACCGATTAATCGATTAATCGGCACAGCCCTAAATTAGATGATAAACAAAAAGTGGTAAGATCAAGTATACAGTATTTAAATTTAAATTAGTGTCAACATTGAAATTAGGATAAATATCTTGAACAATATCACATGCAAATGTTATAGGAATAGAAGTAAAAAGAGATACAGCATCTAATGATATCATAACACAACTAGAGGGGACTTGAATTAATTTTAAAGCATCTAGGAACTGAAAGGCAGAATTTAAACTGTAATTAGAAGAAGTAATGAGGGGTTTTAATAAATTTGATCGAAAACGTGAAAGATTGTAAAGGGCGACTTAGTATAATCAACAATAGAACGAAGGGGGATGTTAGATTTATGGATTTTCGGTAAACCATAAAAGATAGGTGCAGAATCAGTATAACATTTTAATTTAGATGAGAGAGCACGATCGATAGATTTAGACTTTTGAAGTTCACTAATTTTTGTATTCATTATCAGAAAAATGTCAACATTTGTCTGATAAGATCTTTTTACGGGAAAATGTATTTTAAAAGTTGCATCTTTACAATATTTGCACATGTCATTTTAAAACTAGAAAAACTTTAAATATATAATCAGAATATGAATTATTGTCAAACATTGACTTAAAAAAATGCAATAATAAAAAGTATAATCAAAATAGGTACCATTTTGTTTTTTTTTTTTTTTAAACAAAAAATTGTGTCAAAATAAATAAGTAAAAAGCATCGATAATATGGTAACAAAAATCGCCATGGGAGCCGTAATGCAAAAGCTGTATGAAACTTGGGTCGTCAAACATGAATTTTATTTTGAAACCTCTCTTTGAATGTTTTTGTTTTGACTATCGCACAATATTAGTTTGGCTCTAATAATAATTTGACATCTGGTGAAATTCAATTAAAATTGGGTGGGAAGATTGGTATAAGATTTGTGATTTTTAAGTTTTAAATGTAAATAAGATTCAGCACAGTGCGAAAATTTCGTCCGGGTTTGCTAGTCTATATAATGTTTCTCTAACGTGGTCCAGTTCCGATTAAATTTTGTTGAAGCGATACGATAGAGACATATTTAATAAAATTCGCGAGGCTAAAAAGTAATATTTATAGGCAATATTTAAGCACGCGGAATTAGTTTAAACATTTAATTAAAAAAATGACGACATTTGTCTGATGAGATCCTTTTATAGGAAAATATATTTTAAATTTGCATCTTTACAACTTTTGAACGCGTCATTTTAAAGCTAGCAATACTTTAAATATATAAATGGAATATGAATTATAGTCAAACATTGACTGAAAATCGCAATAATCAAGAGTATAATCAAAATAGGTACCATGTTTTTTAAACAAAAAATTATGTCAAAATAAATAAATAAGTATAAAAGCATCGCCAACATGGCAACAAAAATCCCCATGGGGGGCCTATACTAAAAAATAATTTCATGGGCGCCTTATACTAAAACTGTTCTGCCTACACAGGTATGAAAATTGGGTCCTCAAACATGAATGTTATTTTCAAACCTTTCTTTGAATGGTTTTGTTTTCACTATCGCAAAGTATTAATTTGGTTCTAATAATAATTTGATTTCTGTTGAATTACAATTCAAATTGGTTGGGGAAATTGGGATAAGATTTATGAGTTTCAAATTTTAAATGTAAACAAGAAGAAAATACATAAAAAAAGTGCGAAAATTTCACACGGGTTTACTAGTACATGTAATATATGAAAGTTCACGTTGTGATTGAGGGTTAAGCTCAACTTTCGAGAAAGCCAAAAACATTATTCACTGGAGGGTTAAACCGGAATCTATGTGGCAAGAAAGAACTTCCAACTTGGGAAACATTTACTTGTCGGGAAAAAAAAAAAAAAAAAAGTCAGGATATTCTTAAAAGAAGAAACTTGAAAACCAGGAGGATCTTGAAGGACGAAAACTGAGAAGTAATGTAAATAGATCACCACGGATTGTTTTTTTTTTTTTTTTTTTTTTTTTTTTTTTTTTGAGTTTTTTGCTTTGGTTAAATAAATCATTTACATAAATTTGTACGACGCTTTTTTTTTTTTTTTTTTTTTTTTGTCCCGTTCAATGTGAAACAACCTGTAGATTTCATTGATCTAATAAGATGAAAATTTTTATATATTTAAAGTCTGAAGCTTAATTAAAGCGGTATTAAAAAGTGCAAAAGTTGCCAGCCATGAAATTCGTGTTCAAATGGAAAAGATGCGCACATGTCTGCTACCTAATAAACAAATTAAAAAAAAAAAAATCAAATAAATTTAAAACCAAATAAAAAAGTTTTTAGACACTAGTTTTTGTCAAAGTACATCTCTATATACATTTATATGCAGTTCTGTGCAATAATTTCTGAGATAGAGTCGCAACAAAATTTTTGTCACTGACGGACATTTTCAAAAAATGGTAAAATCGTGCTTTGGAACTCTTAAAACGTGTAAATTCCTCGAAAACCGGAAGTAGAAATTTTTTACGAACCCAATACTTGCTTTTATTGAATATATATGAAAGTAATAAAAGAACGTAATGTCTGTGTCAATTAATTTTCAAGATTTCATTTCGAAAACGATTAAGATTTTCAAAATAGACACAGTACTGCATAAAATCTAATTCTGTACTTATTTTTGAGAAAAGCGAAGATAAGAAGTACTTGTTTCTAAGCCAATCGGGAAATGGAAATTTCATGTCATCCGTTAACGCTCTATTTCGTTTTCTTCTTAACTAGAAAGCGCTTCAGAGTTTTCTGTTGTCTTGGCATTATTTGCGATAATATAATCGAATGTCATGAATTGATTATTCGAGTATCATTAATATTATTTATTATTTCATTTGACAGAAATACAGGAAGCTACAAAATAGAATGTTTTTAACAAATAAGTAAATATATATAATATGTATGTGTGTATCTATATGTATGACCTGAACAAAATCCCAAAAATATTTCCCTATTTTGAAGTTTTATATTTCCTCTTGGTGCATTTCGTGCACAAACATACATACACACACACACACACACACACACACACACACATATATATATATATATATATATATATATATATATATAAAATACATAATTAAGTAGACAGATAGGCAATTTTGGTTATGTATGTGTTTGCTGTCTACATATATTGCGCGCGACACTTTTAAATAATTTAGTGAAATGCCACTAGTGTAAATTTCAAGCTAAACGTTTAAAGTTATAACTAGTTTAACGTAAAGTTCTTTTTGTTATTTAACTTAATTAGTGCAAGGAACTTAATAAAATATTTTGTACATAATTATATTATTTTATAAAAAATAAATAAAAATAAAATATTAGCACTTTTACGTCGGCGTGTACCACCGGTGGCTCACAGTTAGTTCGCGATACGGAAAAATCTGAAAACAGAAATCTTGAATGGTTTGTTTACGTTTGGCATTTTTTTCAACCGCACCAAAAGACCAAGGATATAAATTTAGCATATAGCAACTTTAAAAATTATTTTCTTAATGTTCAGTTTAGAATGCTTTATGTTGCACTAGTGCTGCGCTATGGGCCATCGGTAGGGTTAGATTACTTTCTTAAAATTATCGCGTTAAACATATTTATAATTACTGTTTTAATTACAGTCGGCCGCAAAACTATTGAAACGCTAGCAACAAATTCCTATTTAAAAGATTTGCACCTAATATTGTTTTGTTAAGTAAATATTTGAGGAGTCATGATCTTAGTCTTATGCTGTTTGTAAAAAAGGAAGTTAATGAGAAAAGTTAGCGATCAAACTGAAAAAAAAAGTTTATGTGAATGTGAATGTGTGTTTCAATATTTTTGTTGCCGACAGTAGGTGTAATTTATTCTAAATAAATGAGGAACGAATCAGTAATAATTATGATAAGTAACTTTCTTTACTACTATCTTTCAAAATTTAGAAAATCGATCTCAAAATAGAGGCTAGCCTCGAATTTCGAAGGCATACGGTCATCCAAGAAAGATGCATATTATGTAAAGAAATATTCATTGGCATTGTTCAGATAATTTTTTACTACAGTATTTTAATAACTGACTACAAATATCTTTTAATGATCTCCATGTTTCATCATCCAAGCTTTTACAATAAATTTGTTTGAATAATACATTAATTTTATCCAAATAAATAGAATTTAATATATAAAAAATAAAAGTTATTGACAAACACTTTTTTATTCTTTAAGGCGATCTGTAAGGCTCTCTTTGCTAAGTTCATAGAACTTTTGGAGTTTTGTGAAGAACTGATGATTTATGAAGTGTGACCATATTAACGGTTTCCATACAGAGTCTGTTCTTGAATTTTGAGGACATATGGTTAACCTAGGTTAACCTTTTTTTCTGCCAACTCTATAAATTGGTAACCACTACTGTTCTAACCTAACACAGCAAGATTAGTATGATTGTAGTAGTAATTAATTAGTAGTATTATTAATTAAATTGTAGTATTAACACGATTAATATGTCAGCAAATTTTTAAGCCTGTGACTGGGCGAGGCCTCACATTTTTACAGCATGCCATTCCAATTTTAATTTGACGCAGAGTGGATAGTTCGATCGCTTCAGTGTCCCTGTACGAACGAACAAAAACATTAATGAAAACAGCTGCTTTCATTCATAAAATTACTGTATTACACGAAATTATGAGCTGCAGCCCTCCCTATCACGAACGCAAGCACGAGGAATATATATATACAGTCGGTAGCAAAATTGTTGAAGCGCTAGCAATAATTCCTGTGTAAAAGATGTGCACCTAATACAGTTTTCTTAAGTAAATATTTGTCGAGTCATTATCTTATCTTTATGCTGTTTATAAAAAAAGTAAGTTGATGATAAAAATTAGCGATCAAACTTATAAAAAAAAAAAAAAAAAAAAAAAAAAATGTGAAATATGTGAATGTGTGCTTTAATAATTTTGTTGTCAACTGTAAATACAAAAAGAAGATGATTGGGTACCATTGTGAAATCGTTTTCCTAAATTTTGAAAAGCTGTTGCAAAGAAAATTTCTTAGCATAATTATTATCGATTTGCTCCTCATTTATTCAGAATAAAAAATAGCTCCTTTAATAGGTTGGTTACTTGATTTTACCGTGACACTAGTACTGAGCTATGGGTAATTAGGGACGCACCCCTAATAATGGTCCGTAGACATGCTACCACAATTTTGATCCTCCATGGAAGGGACGGCTCCCCCGTTTTGGCAACCCGCTCCTTAAATAATTTAATATAGTAATTTTTAACGCAATAATATTATAAAGGTATTCTAATACTGTCACCCAATGGCATATCGCTACCTCACTGCGCGTGGATCTCAAAATGCATAAAACTTAGTTCCGCAGCAATAATTTTCACGAACGTTTGCATGCTTCACGCACATCAAAACAAAATAAATAAATAAATAAATAAAATAAATCACTGTGTATTGTTAGCTTGCGAGTATGAGTCTCAAAATGCGTAAAATTTGAATACACTTTATCAGTAGCTGACAAGAAAGAGGAAAAGAAAAGAAAAATGTGAAATGAATTTATCTTGAAATTTGAATTTGCAAAAAAATTAATAAAATTCACTGAAACAACAGTAAATAATTTAGTTTTTTTTTTTTTTTTTTTTTTTTTTTTAACGTTTGTAAATCTACAAAATCAAAAACGTGAGCAATTATGACATTTCCAACAATTCTTTATCGAACGAGTGAATAAGTGAGTGAATGTGTTTTAAGTCACCATAGTGCTACGTTGTGGTTAATTAAAGACAGTCTGGGACACATCCCCACAGGTGGTCTGGACATATGCCATCACAATTCTGATCTCCCACGGAGATCATGGCTTCCCGCTATGGTGGCCCTCCAGATGTATAATTTGGATGGAAACACGGAGGCTATTTCGTCTATATCAGATTCTACAAGCACCAGCCACCATTAAAGCTCACGATGGTCTTCGGTTGCCTCAAGGACGAACATTTATGAAAAGGAAAAATTACACTTTTGGAGGAACCGAAACAGGAGAGCTACCCCTTCCGTGGAGAATTAAAATTGTGATGGTATATCTTCGGGTTATCCTATAATAAAAATGGAAATATTCTCATAACTGGAGTATTTTATAATTTAAAAGTGGACTTTCTTAAACAAATTTTTTTTTATCTAAAGTAAATAAATAAATACATTTAAAAATGATATATTTAAAAATTTTCTTATTTTTTTCAAATAAAGTCATATTGATGAAGCATATAAATAATTTATAACTAAGTAAAAATTATTTCACACACACACACAACACACACAATAAACCTAAAACAATTCTTAACAATTGCTTAAAGAAGGTTTAAAATAAACTGATTGGATATTTTTATTTAAAACTACGACTAAAGTTTACTTATATTTTAAAGAAACGTTTAGAATAAAGAGTGGAGTAAAAGAGGAAAAAGAAAAAGTAACACTGTCAAAGGACTGAATAAATTACTTTTAGAAGCTCGTTATTGGAAAACGATACTCTTTCAAGATGAAAATTAAATTGTTTTTTGGGGTAAAAAAACTCATTTAAGTCTGAACGATAACATGGGCATAAGAAAATTGCTCTCTCTTAATATAAACCTATAGTTTCAGATTTATTAGAATCTATATTAACCTGCAGTTCTGCATAAATATAAAATATCTTGTGAGAAACAACCATACGACTTCCATCACCCACTATTACATGTATTATATGCATTTTTTGGAGATGTGATCATAAAACATAATGGAATCAGAAGGCATAAAATTGACCTAATGAATTAGAAATCTAAAATATTTCCGGTAACAAAAACTTAATAAGCTCGTAAAGCCATGTAAAACAAAGTTTACATACATAGTTAAAAAAAATAAGAAACAATAATGGTAAAGTTATTTTTTTAAACACCCATTTCCGAGATCTAAAACTGACCTACGTAAGAAGGATGACTGTCAATTTTCCGATAATAACCACGTAATACATGAGAAAGGATAGGTTTATGTAAAAATTTTCAAGAAAATCGCTAGAGCCGTTTTTGAGATACCAATTTTTACGAAAAAATTTTAGACTCAATTATTGACAAGAAAACAACAATTACATACAGAAGGATGTTTAAAAGGGAGTTAATATGCCGAGTGAGAAAAAAATCCGTACAACAGTTTTTAAAGGAACGCACTTGCCAGACCTGAAATTGAGCTATTTATACAGGACGACTATCAATTTCCTGAACTAACCAGCTATATCATTCAAAAGGACATCTAATTGAGTGTTTATATAGCAACTTTAAAGAAAATCGTTAAAGCCTTTTTGAGATATGGACTTACGGTCCCACTTTCAGTTTTCCAATTTCCCCCAAAATTTGGAAAATTCATCTGTACACCTGACCTGTCTCAATACTGAAGTTCCGTACATTGTTAAAAAATGCAACTTTTCTGCCAGAAATTCTCTGTAATAACTGAAAATAACGTTTTGTCAACGTAATATTTCCGTAATTTACGACTTTTTTCTCAAATTACAGAGAATTTCTGGCTGTAAAGTTGCATTTTTTTAACAGCGAGTTCTATCCTTGCAGGTTTGGAAACAAGATAGGCAGAATATTCCTTATATACGCACACACACATATACACATAGATGTCCCACCTCTGGTAATTTTTACCAAAATTTGGAAAATTCTTCTGTACACTAGACTTGTCATTTCTAAAGTTTCGTAGTTCTATCTTTATTAGATTGGGAGGTATGATAGCCAGAAGATTCTTCACTACATACACGCATACACACATACACATACACTGACCAATTTCCAAAAACTACTTTTATGGACTAAGGAGACCTTGAAACGTGTAAATCAGGTGAACGCTCAATTTCTTCACCGAATACAATACACCATTATCTACGGTAATCGGCCATTACCCGAATGGAAGCAATGGCTTTTACTTCCATTACCCGATGGAAGGTTTTCTGATGCTTCCATTACCTACGGTATTCGGGTAATGGAAGCCTCAGAATACCTTCCATCGGGTAATGGAAGTAGAAACCAGTATGTTGTGGCCATCACAAAATTTTCTTCTAGAGTTTTCCTCTACGAATTCATGCAGTGCAACCTTTTTATTAAAATTGTTATTCATCGAAATTAATTTTCATGGTAAGTGTTGACGATTTTCACCTGAAAAAAGTATAACCCTAAATATCGAAACAAAATCAGTTTTGTAGTCTATAGACGTTATCTCTCAAAATTGGCTTTTTTGTTGTTGTTGTTGTTGTTGTTGTTAATGAAAAATAATCGATGTTTTTTTCTGCCGAATTATCACAGATATATGGTTCAATCGTTCGTTTTATGAGTGTTAATGAACTGTTTTGAAAAAAATTCTCATATAGAAAATTTTGACAATCAGAGGAAAAATGCTCCACTACAAAGGGGCAAAGCGATGCTCCTGCTTATGCTAAAATTTTATCCAGGTTGTCTGTTACTATTATAAATATATTTCCCTTTCTATTTTCACAGTGATTGGTCGAAAATAATTGTCATTGTTTATACTTATTCGAAATTTAGTCTTAAGCTGCCCTATTAAGATTTATGATAAAACGGTTGGTTAGTTGGTTGTACGGTTTAAGGCCGATTGACTACGCCTATAGGTGGAATGCCCTCCGTGGGGGTCTTTCTAAAGAGTCCTAGCCTGCATTTAGCTAGTTTTGGAGAAAACCTCAGAAAACTCCAAACGGTTAGGCCGATGAGCGGGACCTGGAATCTAACCCGGTATTTCCCATCTACCAGCTTTGGGCACAAAACCGCTCGGCCGCTGGTTGGCCTATGATGAAACGGAAAGCTACCTGTTAAAAAATATGCACCAAAAGTTGATAGGCATTATATCAATGTCATACTAAATATAACCATTTGTGAAATTCTATGTATTATTTTTGGAAATGCAGTTGACAGATAGCTTTCGTCACGTACACACCGACACACAAAATTTTTCCTAAAAGGCCGAAGTCTTATCTATAACTTCTCAAAACATGTAAATTCATTGAAAATCAAAAGTCTGAAATTTTATTAATAACATTCTTTCTTCTACTGAATAAGAATAAAAAAATAAAAAAGTAAAAATTGAAACAATTATAATAATTTGTCACACTTTTTAAATTTGTTTTGTGTCTTTAATTTTTTTTAATTTTTATTTTTTTTAAATTAATATAAGGAATTTTAAGATACTGCATGTTATATTAAGATACGAATACTAGAGGATTAAAAGTATGTAGAAAAAATTTGTAGAAATGCTTAGTTCAAAATGACAATTTTATCAAAATAAAATTTACAAACAACAAAACATTTTACATTTTATTGATAAATAACACAAGTTTAATAAATTATCTAACATTTCTTATAGATTTTGTGCCCCTAAAATAGAAAGCAATGGTAAAGAAGTTCGATCACAACTAGTTCTTTTCTTCGAGACTAGTTTATATTTTTAGCAACATTTTCCGTAAAAAAATATGTGAAAAATGAAATCTGGTGTCATATTGGTCATGATAAACATCATATTCAATAATTTTTCTTACACTGTAAAAAATTTCAGTTCACATTTTGAACCACTACATGAAGTAAAGTTATAAACAATACCATAATATGTTTCAACCTCACTTTTAAGTTTTCTGCTGCTTGTGATTGAATTTAAATTGCACAAAAACTTGGAGCTACCATGTATCCACTCACAAGGGAAGTATGAATCGGTAAAATTTCTACTGAAACCAAATCAAGCTCAAAAAGAGTGTAGTCAGAACAGGGTAAACTGCAAATTTTTTGCAACAACTCAGCCACGGGCCAAAATCATAGATATACTAATAAGACATAGATTGATCAGCAAGAGGGGAAAGGTGAAACCTTTTTTTTTCGGGAAAAGTCACTCTAATGGCTGCCTTTTCCCGAGTAAATCACACACAGGAATACACACGGATAATTTAGTAAATAAAATTTATGAATAATTTATTTACTAAAGGTGAATGAAAAACTTCAGATACAGTTTCAAATTCATTTTTCTTTTTATTCTCATTTTCAATACTCTCTAATGGCTGATTTTAGAACGTTTTTTCGGCATCAAAATTTTTTGCTCGATAACATGGGGATGATAGGTCTACATATATCACTATATCTATGGCCAAAATAGGTCACTAGAAAATTTAGCCCCTTTTATCAAAATTAACGAAACACAGAATTAGCGGACAAGAATGCGTGTCACAATGCCAGAATGTTGTTTGACTTGAGACATGAAGATCTTCAGGTCGAATTTTGATTTTGATTTTGATTTTTTTTTTTTTTTTTTTCATTTGAGACATAATACCAATATCTGGTTTAACATCAAATTACCAAATTACGGTAAAAGATAAAACCATCCAGTGCTTGCAGCAACTTCAGTACCAAGTTTTAGTTCAAACTAACACCAAATTTTTCACAGTGTACTTTAAAATAATATTTATAGCAGTGACTCTAAAAAATAATATAAAATGGAAAATAAGAGTCATGGAGATAGTCGAAAAGGTGAAAGCGAAACGATGTTTGGAGGGTCATAAGAAAGAAGAAAAAAGAGTTACACAGGCAAAAATAATAAACACTGGATGTTATATGTATCATGAACGAATTATTTATTTATCAAAAAGAAAGAATATGTGTAGTTTCAAGTCATAAAATTAGTAACTTTTATTGGAAACTCTTATTATTTTGCGAAAAATCGTACGCGTTGGACAGAAAAGGCGGTCATATTTGGATTCAGCATTCTCGAAAACAAAGTTTAGCAAAAAAAAAAAAAAAAAAAAAAAAAAACAAGAAATCAAATAATTTATTTTTCTAGATTTTTTTCAAATAATTATGTTACTATTTTTATTCTTTCACGAAAGAAAATTTAGTAAGTAAAGAATATATTTGAGTAAATAGATTTTTAGATTCATCTAGGTTGTTGAATTACTAAATTTGCTTAGAAGGCATAATTAAATTGGATAAAATTATGTACACATTGAACATTATCTTGAATATAAATATAGTTTTATACAAACATAATGTTTTGCATCTATGATTATGGAATGAAACTTTTGAATTTCATTTCACAGTATTGAAATGATAAAATCATTTTGATACAAAATGCCAAGAAATGGATAGCTGTTAGAAAAGTTTTTAAGGGTTTTATCCTTTTGCGTCGCAAGGTAATTGCGATCATTTAAATTACACTGCGTCTGGAATTCACGAACAAAATTAAAATGAAAGAAATTGACGGCATTTTCTGACTAAAATCTACATGGAAAAAAAACTCTCTACCTGAGCTTATACTGAGCATGCTCACCGATTTGGCCTTTTTTTCACTTTGCAAGTCTCTGGCGACAATTTCATCGAAATGTGTAATAACCCTCATGGAATTTTTTCCTCCGATTTTTTCTTGCTTTGCTTTTTGCTAGCAGCGCCATTTTTAAATTAAATTGAAGTTCGAAGTGCTTTTTTTTTTTAATTGTAAATAATGTATATAAAAAATATATGTTTTGATGATAAATTCATCAAAACATATTGTAAGAACATTTTTTGATTCAATGCTGAAATTTTCTACATTGCCTTTTTATAGCATCAGACACATTTTACTCAAATGATTTTATTTTATTTATTTATTTTTTATTTTTTTTTTTTTTGAAGGAGCTGTATAAATAATTTGCTTTTGTAATTCTTGAAAATGAATTCTATGATTTTTTAGAAATTTATTTTTAGATATTCCGCACTTAATTTCGTGCAACTTTGTAAATTATTGCGCATGTCTAAGGACAGAAGCTGTTAAATTTGAAAGGATGACTTTTTTTAATATCTTGTATCTATACTATTTTCAACACAATACATTTTTTTTTCGTTAACTAGTTTTGTTTTCTTGCAGGAAAAAAAATAATAGTAATTTACGGTTGTCTTAACTGAGTTGATATAAAATTTTCAAAAGAATACTTTTTTTTTTAAAAGTATGGATTTAAATAACTTTGAATATGTAATTAAATATCATTAATTATTATTTTAATTCATTTACGTCACAACATTTATTAACACCATCTCTTTATTTTAAATAATCACACCGCTTTGTTTTCGCTTCAAAAGAATATAATAGAAGAATTATGAATTCGTAAAGCATATAATAAAGTAATTAAATGAAAATGCATATTTAACATTCTGCAGTCATTATTCTTCCAAAATAATATTTATAATCATTAATTGTCTTCTATATTATAATAGAAATTAAAAGAGCAGCTTTGCATGCGAATATTTTAACGTCTGCTTACCATAGACGAAAAAACGGTGAGGAAATGATATTGAAAATTTAAGCCTTGGGTTTTCTTCCAAGTGAAAATGGTATGGTTAGAAGATAAATTGTTTTCATCTAAGATTAAATTTGTTCTATTGATTGCTTTATTATTTTTTTTTCTTCTGTATTATGTTTTGATAAGGAAAAATTATTTTGATAAAAAAATTATCGTCTACTATGTTGTGAAAAATGAATACTAAACATATGTAAAAATATGTTTAGCATTCATTTTTCCCATTTAATTAAACAACTTTTCTTTATTGAATATGATATCACGAATAAAATATTGAAAAGAAATTATATACTTAGTTATAGGTCATCTTTAAAAGCGAATAGTTTAGTTCAACGTTCGTTTGTAACTTTTAACCCTTTTCCAGTCACTGACGAGTTATCTCGTCAGTCGGCTGCTTGCTATAAATCGCCACTGACGAGATAACTCGTTTCCAGTGTTTGCTTAATTCTCACTCATGACGTCACCAACTGTCATCAGCTGTGTAGCAATTAAGGCACACCCTTAGGTAGTGATTAGTTATAAAATCAGGCAACAGATTGCGGATAATATTGTGGGCAGTGAAAGAGTTAAAAAACATTTCATTAAGTACCTCATTATATCATATTTTAATACTCTAACTGTATTTAATAAGGAAAAATTTGTGTTGTTTTCACTGCATAGTTTTTTTAATGTATTAAATTAATGCTCATTTCAATATGACTTTAAAAATTTAACTGTGCACATAGATTTAATCCTCAAGACTACTATTTAAGACCTCCAAACTTTCAAAACAAGCTGAAATTCACATTGTAGAATTTCGAATTATGAGTATATTGTGAAAAAATGAACAGCGCAGTGACCGATATATCCATCAGCGGCGCCAGTCAGATGCTTAAGACAAAGCTAAGCTATGATTTGTTTAATAATAATTAAAAAATAAATAAATATTTAAAAAAAAAAAAATGTTAGCGTCTATAATAATTTACTTTTATAAGAATTAAGTTGTCGAACTGTTTTCTAAATGCTTAAATCATATGACTGAAAATTCAAGTAACTTCAAATATATATTTAAATTTTTGAAGCCATATCATATTTCAGGTCTATTATTAATAATGATTGGTAGTGCTCATCCAAAAATTAGGTTGGAAAAGGAAGGGACTGATTTGCATAGAAATATATGCAAATTGGGAACCGTGATCATTACTTGTCTGAAAGAGAGGGAGATTATGCTAGAAACTAATTAATATGTTAAACTTCTGGCTTCCTTTTGATGTAAATGGATGTTAGTGTATTTCAATATACAGATGATTTATTTTCTACATCCCAAATTAAATTTGGACTTATCATATTAAATAATTTTGAAAGCAAATATACATAATAATAAAAATGCATTGATACCGTGAGTCTCATAAATATGTAGACATTTTAAAAAAATCATAAAAATTGAAAGAATTGTCAGAATTGAATGCAATTTTCGAAAAAATACTTCTAATGATTTTTTTTTTTTTTCATTGAAAAAATAATAGTTACAATTTTTATCGATAGATTGCGCTGTACGTGAACAAATCAAACATTTCTGTGAAAAAGCAGTATTTATTTGTCTGCAAATGTTTCTAAGCATATCAGTTATATACTATGTGTCCGCCATCTCCAGAAATTACAGCACTTTCACTCGTCTGACTAAAAAATTCGACTCGAAATCCCCATTTAGGCATGGATTTTTATAGTGGTTTAGAACCTAAATTCGCTTAGTCTCTGTTTAATTTATCCTTGCGTGCAAAAATGACCTCTGATTAAAAAAAAAAGTAATTAATTAATTAATTAAAAATTAAAAACTCTCTTTAATTTTATACCCGAAAATATTTTTAGAATGCCTTGAAATTGGCATATATTTGTTAGGATTATCATGACAAGTACCTTTGAGAACAGTTAGTATAATGTGACTCAGAAAAGAATTCGAATCTATTACAGTGTGTGAGTGGTATTTTATAAACATATTTTGTGAAACATATTGAAATGAGGATACATTATCTAGATGCACGAAATGATGTTTTTTGTACGCTATGTTATAATTAGCATTAATGTTTGGTTTGCAAGCCGATGCAAAAATATTCAGGTACATTGATAAAAAATATTCAGATTGATTTAAAATATTCAGATACATTGTGTGATATACCTTGATATTGCTCAATGTCGAAAAGTGTTTATGTATTCCGTTCCTCTGTCTATCCGTTTGTCTGTTTGTTCTCTCTGTCTGTAAGACATCTTAAAATTAATATATAAATAATATATGATATGATGTGTATGCTAAATACAATATACGAGGCTTGTCCGTAAAATAAGGTTTCCAAGGAGCAGCGGACGCTAGGAACTATGTTACGCGGGTTTTAGCGACACTGGCGTGTAGCTTGGCTCCCTTTCTCCCAGTCCCTGCCCCGGCGAGCTGTCTGCGACGTTCATTCTTGTCTTGGTAACCGTGAGAGATGGAGCTTCCACTCGCTTCTCACACCAGCTGCGGATTCGCTGTGAGATTCGTTTTTTGTGTACAAAAAACGCTGCGCCGATGGACATTCATTCCAAACTGTGTGAAGTGTACAGGGAAATGTGTATGGGCGTGCAACTTGTGCGCAAATGGTGCAGATAATTCAAAGACCGGCGTGTCCATGACGACAAACGTTGTGGCCGGTCATCGGTTTCGGAGGAAACGATTGAGAAAGTGGAAGAAGCAATACTGAAAGATCGAAGGGTGACGGTTCGGAACCTCAACGAGATGATCCCTGATGTCAGCAAGTCCTGCATTCACAAAATTTTGACAGACTGTTAGAACCGCGGTGACTGAGTTCTACGAATCAGGCATAAAGAAGATGGTACACCGCATGCAAAAATGCATTGATCTCAATGGTGATTAGGTCGAAAAATAGGGGAATGCCTACGCTTTCCAAATATGTATTATTCAGTGCCAATAAACATGTTTTTCATTTTGAAAATTTGTTGGGAACCTTATTTTACGGACAACTCTCGTATTAATATGTGTTCAAATAAGATGTATCAGGTTTACTATGGAGAGATTCTTGATAACAACTGAACATATAGCACAGATGAGTAGAACACAGACTAACAAAAGAAATATGGTCTATACGAAGTATTTTTTAGCATATTTCAACCCAGTTTTACTATGCTATGTACTGTAAAAATTTGTCAAAAAAAAAAAAATAATAATAATAATCTATATATATTCGAGTAAAAAAAAAATGTTTTTTGCATAATCTATGAATAGTATTCATGATATTTATCTAGCCACGCAATTGTATTTGAATTCTTATCGGCATTGAGTTGGAAATTGTTTAATATCTGATGCGAATCTTGTGATTTTCATTTCTTGTTCTTTCTTCCTCTAGTTAGAAATTTTTATATTCAGGTTATATTGTAAGAGTTCGGGAATCGAAGTGCAGATCTTCTGTTTCAGAAGACTTACTCTTTTTCACTTTAAACAATAAACATTGTATGGAGTGGTATTTATAAGGTTAAAAAAAAGTAATATAATCATTAATGGCAAGGTGTTTAAAAAAAGATGGTTAATTTTAAATGTATTTAGTTTTATACGTGTATTTTTTGTTAGAAATGAAATATAAAAACTATTTATCACACGAAGAAATATTTTAGTCGACAAAGTACTTTAAATTTTCTAAAATTGTTTTATTCCCATATTATTTCTATGGAAAAACGGTTTACAATAAAGATATGTTGGAATTAGAAGGTGTTTCCATTTTATGAAAATCCATGTAATTTGGAAGACAAGTTAATTATTTTGCTGAAAATGACGTCATAGAAATAGTATTGGAAAGTCATTAATATGTTAGGTTTCGTAATTTCCTTCAAAGTAAATCGATATGAGTGAGGATGGATAATTTCCATTAAAAAATTAAATTTCGCATGAATTTTATTAAATCGTTTAACATATGCATTGCATCTTAATATGAAGAAATAAATTAAGTAATATCTGAATGAAATAAAAATATCTTTTATCATAAAGATGTGTTTAAGTAATGGCTTACTTTTGAGTATTCAGAAAAAATATATTTAACTAAAATTAGATTCTTTAAAAGTATATTTTATATTAAAGGAGATTCAATGAAAAAGATCAGTTATTATTTCAGAAATGCTTTCTTTTTTATTTTAATTGATCACTGAGGTGATCATATAATTTAAATCATGCTATTAGTTTAAGAATATAAATATACTGTTGCATATTTGAGGATTTGTGAGTTGTCAGAGAAAGAGAAGCGAATCTTGCAGAGGCTGGAAACTTTATATACAGGAAATTCTAGAAGAATACAGGTCTATAAACCAGGTACAACTTCAGTTTCACCAGTAAATACACCTTAAATAATAGCTGCAAACAGCAAATCCACAGTACACACTGTATCAAAGCATTAACACATACAACAATTAACTACAATCAAAGAGGCTCAAGGCTCTTTGTCGTAAGGGAATACGCAAGCGAAGTGATGACGTCATAGACCATCCGTGGATGCAAGAAAAAGATTTCCTATGTTAATCGCCGATTGGATTTTTTGTAAAAAATTATTAAAAATCGAGGAAAATTATTTCCCGATTTTAATCCTCATATTTGGGTATAGATATGTATTAGTTATCGCGTGCATGTGTTAGATTGAATTATTTTGCTGATATATTGACAAAATTTAAATTTTTAATTTCAAGACTATGTCGTGCTTGTCGTTTTTTGCATTTGGCGATCAAAAACGTAATACGAAAATATACATGCCAGATGTATATTTTCGTAATACGCTATGCACGAAGTATTGTTTCATATTATTGATTATTTTTTTTTAATACACGTTGTTAAAATAACCATGATTTTTGAAAGGAATTAAATATGTTCACCAAATAATTTGGCGATACTTTTTTTCCCGCCAAGGATGACAGATATGAAATCGATTCCGCTGCAACATAATAGCATCTTATATTAGATACTTTATTTAGACATTTGAGAACAAATTTGACTTTAAATTATAATAGAATATTTATCATTTTCCTTTTAATTTGTATGTTTGTTGGATATTTATTGTGTAAATATCATCCTTTGGAATGAAATGTTTATGTTTTCAATCGAATATGGAAGTTTGCCTTTTTTTTTTTTTTTTCTAGAGTTTTGAAATTTAAAATTAAATTTTATCAATTTTACACCAGAAACAATTTAATCTAACGCATGCACATGATGACTAATACATATCTATACCTAAATATGGGGATTGAAATCGGGAAATAATTTCCCTCGAATTTTAATAATCTTTCACAAAAAATCCAATGGGCGATTAACATAGGAAATATTTTTCTTGCATCCACGGACGGTCAGTGATGTTACACTTCGCTTGCGTATTTTCGAGAGATCAATTGAGACTGACTGATTTGGCGTAATGCCACTCTTTAAATACCCGTGTAGAAAAATGTAGAAAATTCCAGACACTAATCAGCCAATGAGATTACAGCTACCATATTTGGTATATCGATAATAAGTATTTTCTCGCCATGGTCGCCAAAAATGTCGCCAAGGAGGGAAATGATCGCCAAATTTGGCGCGAAATGCATTATTTGCCTTGTTGGAGCTTTTTAATGCGCTTTTAAGGGAAAATTAGCTATTTTAACCCTAAAAAGAGCTAGAAATGCAGAAAACTGACATTTTATCCCCTGATTAAGCCTCTTTGAATGAATTTGCATAAATATAACTCCAAATATTTACAAAATCGTAACAATACTTTTCCCATACCACATCTATGCTATTTTTTAAAAGCAATCATTTGAGAAATATTGTCTCTAAAAAAATATGTTATTTAAAAATTAATCAAAATGCCACACCCTTCACTATGAAATGCTTGATATAATACACATAATCTAATGATAGAATGTTAGATATGGCATGAAAATTTTTTCCACAAAAATGTGAAAATAATAAGAGTCAGATGACGACTTTTAAGCAAAAATTACAGCTTTATATAACAGATATTTCATGAACAAATATTTCGAAACAGATTTCTCAAATGTTTCTTCATGAAGAGCTGCATTTGATTTGGAAACGAAAATTTATGTCGATTTTTATTTAACTCTGACAAAACAGTTCTGCACTGTTAAAACGCACTTCTCAAAAATAAGCGAAATCTTCTTCTTTTTGGGAAGTTTCATTTCTAATATATTAATAGAGTAAGAATTCCTTATTTTTAAGATATTTTTCTCATTTAACTATTCCTTTCAAGCTTTACATCCCTTTACATATAATTGATGAAATTTCTAGAACTGAATATTCAAGAATCCAGAAAGTTTAGAAAATTCATGATGTTAACTGAATAGTTAACAAAAACATAATTGACATAATGGCATAATGAATAAATTAAAAATAAATAACTTAGATTTAAATAACAACCATTTTAAAAACCTTTCCTACTCGGGGATCGAACCCACAGTTTCATGTTTTGTAGCTCGATGCTTTACCGATGAGAAACAGCGTTCACAAATGAAACACCTTTCGTTGCAATATTACAAGAGTGAATATAATATGAATAGTTAAATAAGAATTTTTTTTTCTATGAGAAGTTTCTACTTGGAGCTAGCATAAGAAGGGAAATTTCTCAAAAAATGAGATGAAACTGCTTATTTTTTAGAAGATCATGCTTATTTTTAGAAAATCCTGCTTATTTTTGAAAAGTGTGTTTTAGCAGTGTACATTATTCAAGGTATTTATAAAACAAATTAAAAACATTTACCTTATAATGCTTTTAATGCAATTAAATTATTAGCAGTTGTACTATTCTCATTTTTGAGAAAGCAACGGCTCCCGCATTTTTTCAGAAAAATCTTCTCAAAAACATATGACATGGCTCATCTTCTCATTTTTAAGTAGTTCATTTCTAACAGTGTAGGTGTAAAAAAAAGAAATATTAACATATACTTAAAAAAATAAACTAGAAATATTCTTTTTTATTTATTTTTTTTTATTTTATTTAGGTAATCATTTCGTCACTTTCATGACAAAGAGGTGTAAGTCGAAACATCACGATTTTAAGCAAAGCCATTTTCTGAAATGCCCAAGTGTGTACCTATGACCTGTCAAAGTGATGTAACTTTATTCCCATTAGTTACCTAGTTATACGGGATTTATGATTTGTATTATATTATACGTATCCTCGTAGCACAATTTTTGTTTTGGCCCTCCTGAAAAGTTGGCAAATTTGAGTTACGCCAGTTTGTCATGAGAACGACGATTAAAAGGATAATACAAAATTTTATTTTACAGTTTTGGAACTTCTAAATTTATGTTCTTGCTATTCAAAGGATTTATAATTTGAAAAATAATGAAACAATACTTTAAAGAAGCGATATAAATAAACATATCGTTTGATATTTTTTCTTTCTTTTCTGTATTTTTTTTTTCTTTCTTTCTTTTTTTTCTAATTTAGGCAAAAAAAAAAAAAAAAAAAAAAAAAGGAAAAAAAAAAAAAAACGGCCATGCAGTGCAGTAGAACAATTATAAAGATTCGTAGACTGTACAAAAATATCTCTAAAGAGTTTTTTTTTTTTTTCCAGTTGATAAAAAAGTTATTTTCCCATTTATAATTGCAAAAATTTTATAAAACTGTTCTCCTTTACTTAATATGGCAATTTATTTTCTTCACAATAACCAAATTACAGAAAAAGAATATTATGTTGTGGCCATTACATGACTTTCTTCTATATTTTCCTATACAAACTCACTCAGTACAAATAAATTATTAGAATTACCTTTCATGATGAAAGTAGACGATATTCATTTAATAGATGCATAACGCTAAATATCAAATGAACGTCAATTTTATTCTCTATATGATACCTTAAACAAATGTTTTATTTTAATTTTTAATTTTGAACAAATAAAAAAAATTGATAACTTTATTTTAAATTATCACAGATCGATAGTTCAGCCACTCATTTAAAATGTATTTCCAGTTGATTTAACAGGGAGAAGCTCCCGCTCATCACTCTTGGAGCAATGTAGAGGGGACTATCACTATTAAAAATAATTATTTTTAATTTCATAATTTAATTTAATTTCTTTTTTCGCACCTATACGAAATTTTGCCCTATACCACGATGTTAAAAATTTAGAAAAAGCAAGATGGCAACGCCACCTGTCTGACAGTTTTCACCAATTGTTGATAGACACTGATTTATGTCAAGGTGCAACTACATTTATCAATTTTATGAAATTCTGTGTAGTAATTCCTGAGATATAGTTACCACAAAAATTTTGTTACACACACGCAGACAGTCATTTTCGAAAAATAATCAAATCGTGTTCAAGACCTCTCAAAATGTATAAATCCCTCAAAAAACCCAAGGTCAAAAATTTTTAAGGGAAAAAAAAAAAAAACACTTTCATCTATTCAATATGGAATAAAGTAAAAATAATAATATTTGTTTGCGAGAGAAAAATAGTAACTGTTAAAGCGATGTTTTATCTTTTAGTGCTTTTAGGGTTAAAGAGCCTTAAGTTTTAATTACGCAATAGATTTTTTTTCTCTTTTTTGGTCAAAGTTAAAAGCAATAGTAGTAGTAGTAGTAGTAGTAGTAGTAGTAGTAGTAGTTGTAATAGTAAAAGGATATTTTAAACTCGTATTGATTATTTTTTGAGACGGGGAGGGGAAGCTTTATGAATAACTCGTCCTCAAGCGATATTTATTTATTTAGTTTTTTTTTTTTTTTTTTTTTTTTTTTTTCCTAAAACAGCTAGTAATTTCTTCTGAATAAAATAAGCAAAATATTATCCCGCATTTCTCTTTTGCTGGACGTAATTTGAGCATTAGAAAAGAACATAAAAGGATACAACAATGCCTTTAAAAACATTACTGAAAAACGTAAAGTTTGATTATTTCCAGAGTAAATATGTAATAATACACATGAGATCTTTTCATATAAAATTTAAATAACCGTAATAAAACTTAGTTAACATAATAAGATAGAAATTTCAATAATTTTCTTTAAAATATAAAATAACACATTTTTCTAACTTTTTGAAAATTTTCAAGGAAAGCAGTAACAGTATTCACTACATTTTCAAGTCACTGAATAAAACATTTTTTATTCGTACAAAATAATAATAATAATAATAATAATAATAATAAACTTTATCAACTAGTAATAATAACAATAATAATAATGTGATTGAGATCGAACTATTTCACCCCATTACAAAGGGTGATGCTTACAGAGGCTGTTCGCACATTTTTTAGACGATTTTATTTCGCAGTAAAAAAAAATCGTTTGCATGGAGAATTTTATTTTCACAACAGTTATATTTTTGGAAGTTTTATTTATCTTCTGATATTTAGAATTTCTGTTTAGATGCAAAAATGCGCTTTTAAAAAGGCAGTGGATGGAAAGATGCGTTTCCGCTCTTTCCAAAGTGAGTTTTTAGTGAAATCTTTATGAAAAGCATTTATTAGGAGAAAAATGGAAAAATGTCGCAACAGTAGATGAATCTTCGGTCTATTTAAGTGGTTGCAATAAAAAAAGATCAATTTATTATCCCAAAAGTGGAGATTTTTTTTTTTCTACATGGTTCAAAGAATCAAAAGAAAGTTTTTCTAAAGGATTTATGATTGTCACTGGTTTTTCATACAAGCGCAAGATAAAAGCAAAAGAAATGTGACAAAAATGTCAAAATCAGATCTAAATACTATCAAGAACATATTTTAATTCCAATTTTTAAAAATGAAAATCCAGATCTTTATCCACAATGCTATCAATCGGTTGAACTGTATCAAGACATCACAATCCGCAATTGCTTTTCTAGAAAAAAATTGAACAGAAAACGGGAATTAAAACCATACCCTTCACTGATATTCCTGCTAAATGTCCTGATGTATCACTGTTGGATTTTTGTGTTTTTCGACTCTTAAAATCAGCATTATCGAAACACCGACCTACAACGCTTTGTGGACTTTGGAAAGCCGTTCAAGAGGAGTAGAAAAATATACCTCTTCCGAAATTATAAAAAGCATTATTATCATAGAAATTACGGTGTAGAATGATAGTTACGAACAAGGGCTATCAAACTGAACAAATAAAACATGAAATATGAGTGAAATTGTTTCAGTACACTCCATCAAAATCGTCTAAAAAATGTGCGAACCGCCTCTGTATTCATTTTCATACGAATTTATAAATTGGTATTTTCTTAATTTATAGCTAAAGTTTTCATTTATTCTAGAGATTGTGTATGGAAAATAATAAGTCAAATTTTTTAAATAATTTATTTGATCGACATTTAATTTTTCTTATTTAAAATAATAATAATAATCGAATTACATTTTTAAAACTAAGTGCTAAATAAATCTATATCAAACAATCTAAAAAGAAAAAAAACTGTTAAATTAAATAAATAAATAAATCACAAACACAGCCCCAATGCAAATATAAACATTATTTTCAAATCGAAATTAATTAAAGCTTGTACATGCTTATAGCTAAATTGTAAATTTTCAAAATTAAAAGTGTTTTTTTTTTTTTTTTTTTTTTTTTTTTACTTTTTCCTAATTATTAAATATTTATCCAACGATTAAATTACCAGTAATGAATATTTTCTAATTTATAAACTGTCCTAAATTGTTTTAGGATGCAAATTTCTTGCCTCGTGAATCCCCAATGCAGGATTCGTACTACATCCAAAGTTTAATCCGAAATTACTTATTCCGATCTCAGATTGAAAACATGAGGTGGGAGGATCGTGCAACAGCTGTTGCAACATTTTCTTGAAAGAAGTGATTCTACGCATGAAAATGTCAGGCGTTTTCACAAAAAAGTGTTTTCATCCCGCCAAATATTATTATAAATATTTATATCATGATTTATTAAATAGTACTTAAATCAATAATTAAAATATCGTATAAATTTTATTAAATAATCTCTAAAGAAATATATTCCACTTATATATACTGTTAATAATTGTAAAAACAGCAATAAAACATACTTTCAGCATATCACACATTTAAAATATCTTTATTTCGACGTTTCGGTTAATATTCAATTTTAACCATCTTCAGGGAAATGATGTTCATAATGTTTGTAGTATCTAAGAATGGCTTAATTTGATTTATGTTTATAGTTTATAAATATCATTTCCCTGAAGATGGTTAAAATTGAATATTAACCGAAACGTCGGAATAAAGATATTTAAATGTGTGATATACTGAAAGTATGTTTTATTTTTGTTTTTATAAATAATCTCATTTTTGTGTTTTTTATTATTATTGAAAATATTATTATTATTATTATTATTATTATTATTTTGGTTTTTGAAAGGATTTAAATCATGTAATAAATCACCTCCCTCTAAGCCAAAAGGAAAAAGAAAAAAAGAAAAAGTTTTTACTTAATTTCTTTTCTTAAATGACGCATTACGGTAACATTTCTCTACTTTTTTTTTTTTTTTCTTTTGAAACTTTTGGGACAATTTTGCTATTATTTATTTATAAATGACTGAAAAAAAACAAGATGTAGACACAAAATATTTGTATTAATTAAGCATATATGTATATAGAAAAAAAAACCTTCAAGTTTGTTCAAAAAATAAAATGAATTACATATATGTATACAAAAACTTCAGAAAAAATTACCCACATTTTTCACATCTTACATTTAAATGTTCATATTTAAAAAATCTTGAAAAAAGCATTTAAAAAAATACATCAACGCATTCGTTTTGTTATATTTGTAAGCAAATTAGTCTTCGTATTTTGAAAACGATGCATTGCAATGTATTTTAACCATTAATTTTCATTTAACTGTCATTAGTTAAAAATGTTATGCATTTATCGATATAAAATATGTTTTCTTTAGAAACAAGTCATATATTTTTTATTTTTTTAACAGCAAAAAATAGCATATATTTAGTTCTGAAAAACACATAAATATTGAAAAAGGCTAACAAATATATTTTTTATCAGGCAAAATGTTTTGTGTGTTTCCTTAAAGTAATATGTTGCATCTAAATGCGAGTTCAAAAAGTTTTTAAAAATTCTCTAAATTCGAACCAAATTTAGTTTTTTTTTTAACCAAATAAAATACAATTTTTTAAATGAATGATTTGGAGTAAGAAAAAAAATCAGTTTAACTCTTAAAAATAAAAAATTTTGGAATGTATAATAAGTGATAATAATAATTGATTAATAAAATATAATAAATGTAACTTATAATTTCAATGGAAAATCCCCTAAAATTTTCCATTGTTGCAAATGTTCATGTTTTAGAATTTTCCAACTCTGTAACCCCTCAGAAGATATTTAACAGTTAAAATAATCCTTTCCCCTATACAAATCAAATTTATAACCATAAAAATACCGAAAGTAATAAAAATAGGGGGCCGTCCCTAAAAAGCAGTGGGTGATTGGACAAAATGGGCGTCCTAATCGGATTCAGAAGGTTATTTTACATAAAAATTTGCAAAAATGGTGCTGAGGGCAATTTTCATGCTGAGCAATGCATTTAATTTAAAAAAAATAAAAATAAAAATAAATAAAAAATGAATTATTTTTTTTTCTTTAAATAATTGCTCTAAGGTAAAAGATGATAAGTTAAAGATGTGGAACTAAAGAAACATAATTCTAAAAATTTCATTTTTGAATGAAAATTCCTTATAATACGAAGCAAGAAATTCTCATATTGGATTACATTACAAGGGAGAAAGCCATAATCTGTCTGTTGTGAAACCTTAAGAAAGATCTTTTTTTAACTCGCATCCTTCAAAAGGCTTCAGCATCTACGAAAATCATATAGCAAGATTTTGAATGTATTAGAAAATGGAAGCAGGGAGCAAAATCATCTAACTACGGAATCAAAATGTTCAAAAACAATATTTGTTCATGTTGAGGACGTGGTTTTGAAGTATATCTGTTGCAGCATCAGAAAGCGTTTTTCTAGATGATACTGTTGCAGTTGTGTTATCGCTATTGGAGTTTAATCAAGTACTGCCGAATGTCTCCCGAGGTCAGCCCCAACATATTTTACAGTATTTTGTTCAAAGGTCTTTGAAGGCCAATATATTTGTTAATCTTTAACTGCTATTAGTTGTCTCACAGACAGCTAACTGTAAGTTAATCCCAAATGCATTTTCTGGCGGATCAAACAACGCTATTTCTTTATAATCGTATCTACTTACGTTTCTAAAGAACATTCTCCAGTTTTCAAAACTGGTTTCTAAAACTTTTAAATATATGGATATTTTTAATACATTTTCTTTTTAAATAAATTAACTGAATTTATATTCACATATAGCTTCGCCGTCTGAGAGGCTGCTTACAGTAGTTAGGTGATAATTTTTTTCACAGTTGTTAAAGGTTAAATATCTCCACTCTCCAATGACTCCACGACGATCAATTCATTATGAAGAGACAGTCACTGAAGTTGATTATAACGAGAGAATTATATTTGATTAGTAGAGGTTGTACATGAAGGGGAATTCCAGATCAATAGCACTTTCAGATAAACTTACATTATAACTTAGGCATTATAACTTTGTTTAAATAATGGAGTTCTGTCACTGAATGTCCCTGCGAGATAGGGATGTGTGTGGCTTTGAAATAAGATAATGCTCGTCACAAAATCTATATTTGCAAGCGGACTCTTTCAATGATATTGGAAATGTTTTTGTATGATTTTATCTTTATTAATGTCCGTATATACTTCCAGAATCTCTCTTTACACCAAATATGCTCGCATTAGTAAATGAAGCTGCAGACTAGTCCTTCTTGGTTCCAGTTTTTGTGTTTCTGAAACCCATATAAAAAGTACATCTGTTTACTCGTCCTACTCGGTTAAAAATTGTTTCTTAAAAATGAGCTAAATTGTCTCAAAATGGCTCCAAAGAAATATACACTTAAATTTGAAAACCGATGTATTAATTTCTGAGTATATTGACATGCTCGAAAATGGGGTTAACCAATAAAAGTCTCAATATCTCCATGTTTGACATGTCAATATACTCAAAAATGAAAACATAGGTTTTAAAATTTAGGTATATTTTGTTTCGGAGCTGTTTTGAGACAATTTAGCTCATTTTTAACAAACCATTTTTAACAGTGTATGTGCATCATCCTAGTGCCGATAAAATTTAATCATGGACATACAGTAATTGGCTGCATGTGTCATTCTCTGGATGATTGCCGGATGTTTGCTTTTTTACTGTTCTACGATACACTGCTCATCAGTTGTTCTTGTTGCTTTTGTGTAAGAAATCTGAACACTCAGGCATCATTACTTATTTAAATATAGTTTTATGTAAGAATTTAAATTTTAGGGAGTTTCATTTTAGGTAAATAAAAAATAAATGTAAATTAAATGTTTCCTATACTTTTTTTTTTCTTTTCTTTTCTTTTCTTTTCTTTTTTTTTTTTTTTCGTTTATTTTCCATTTAATTTCCAAAATATATGAAATGAAATAAAAAAGTTGAACCAATGTCGTAAAATTGATAATTCATTAAGAAAATCTAAAGTCTTCACACTAAAAAAAATAATAAAATGCATTTAATTTGTGATGAAACGTGATATATACAATATATCTTAGAATGACGATTTTTGACATAGAAAGCACTATCTCTAATTAAGTACTTTAACTTCTATAAAAATACAACAAAACTAAAGCGCATAATCCGCATTAATAAATTCAAGTGGATTTATGGACAAATCCATGTATTGCAGTTCAAACATAATCTTTTACAAACAAAGATTTTGTTATTTATATTTCTTATATTAGATCGCGTTATAGCCATTTTGGATAGATCAATTCTAGTACATCCAATTTATATATATATATATATACATATATATATATATATATATATATTTTCATTTTCAAATTTCTTAAAAATGTAGAAATAAAAAGGTAAAGAAATAAAGTTAGTCATCCGTATTAAAGTATCAGTTCTAAAATGGCCTATAAATCACATTTTGGACAGCGGAAAATGAAGAAATCATTGAAACGGAAAAAGTATTGTAAAATTCTTAAAATGAAATGTTGCTCTAAATTTTCAAAAATTACTTAAAATATCGCACATGAAAACTTTTTTTTTTTTTTTTTTTTTTTTTTTACATTAAACGTATTTTTTATAAGATGCATCAATTTCTTTTAAGGAAAAACAAAGTAAATGACGCCTCACAATGTAATAGGACGATGTATCCATTTTATTTAAGACATCAGATTGGAGCGAATTTGACGGATCTTTAGAAAAAGCATTTTACAGAAATAAAAGTCAATTTAACAGAAAATAAATAATGAAGCGCTGATAGAATTCCTGATTGCAAAAAAAAAAAAAAAAAAAAAAAATTATTTTTTTAATTACCTAATAACCGAATAACTGAAATAACTGATTTTTAAAAAGAAAAGTATATTATTGAAGAGTTTATTCAAAATATGAGATTTCTAACATCTTAGTTTTCCGAATAAAATACGCTATATTATTATTATTATTATTATTATTATTATTAATGTTCAACAGAGTTTAATTAAAAAATACTGTGATGAAATTCGTAAAATAATAAATGAAATATAATAAACTATACAATTATAATTACTTTGTATTAAAATACATTATTTCTAAGCTTCAATACATTTTTTTTTCGGTTTTTATGCCTATTTTTTGTTTTCTTTCTCTCTCTCTCTCTCTCTCTATTTTCTTTTCTTTTCTTTTTTTTTTTTTTTTTTTTTTTTAGTAAAGTGGTAGAAAACAATATTGTCTGTAAATAATCATATTTATAATCATATTTATTAGTTCCCAACATACAATTGGGGAACTTAGGTAATCATGAAAATTTTCGACCTCGTTTTTTTTTTTTTTTTTTTTTACTTTTTTACACGTTTCTAAGTGTGAGGAATCCAAAAATATCAAAATGGGTATGGTGTCCGTCTGTAGGGTGTCTTTTAGTCCGTTAGTGTGTTAGTATGTTAGTCTGTGTACACGATATCTCACGAATAAATGACCGCAGCCAGGTCGACCAGTTTTAAAGTATTAGTTATCACACTAGCAAGAACCCTATTCATTCGCAACATTCTAATTCAAAAACTTCAGAAGTTATTCGAAATTTACGATTTTCTTAACTTGGGAGAATAGGGCAAAATTTCACTTAAAAGTGCATGAAAAGAAATATTTTTATCTTAAAGATCTAAGAACATTTTTTAAATATTAGTTTTGATGCCGGTATGAACATCATTAACTACAAACATGCTACTTTGAAAATTTCGCAAAGTATTGGAAATTTACGAATTTCTTAACTTGGCAGAATACAGCAAAATTTCCCATAAATATCCCTTTTGAGTAATATTTTTATCGTAAAGTTGTCAGACTACTTTTAAAATATTATATAAGATGCGTTATAAACATCTTTGACTATAATTTTTCCAATTTAAAATTTTCGTAAGTTGTTGGAAATCTACGATTTACTTAATATGACGGAATAGGTCAAAATTTCGCATAAACGTCCGCTTTGAGGGATCTTTTCATTGTAAAAATGTCAGAACACTCTTAAAATATCATTTATGATACTGGCATGAACATCCCAGACTATGAATTTTTTAATTTAAAAATTTCGTAAGTTATTTAGAATTTACGATTTACTTTACAAAGTAGAATAGGGCAAAATTGAGCATAAATATTCATTTTGAGGATCATAAATACATCAGACAATTTCAAAATAACATTTATGATACTTGTTTGAAAATGATTGACTACAAATATTCTAACAGGAGAGTTTTGTAAGATATTCGAAATTTAAGATTTTATCAACATAGCAAAATGGAGCGATTTTCCATGTAAATATGCATTTTTGGGATTGTTGCATTGGAAATAGTACCATGAAAAGTAAACTACGAAATTAACCCCAATAAAATAAATTAATTGATTAGAGTAAGATAAATATATCGAATTAAACGATGAGTAGCCTATTAGGCGGGGATTTCGTTCTGTCACTGTGTCAAGCGTTTGCTTAAATTCATTTCTCTTAGCATGAATATAATATGTTCTGTACTAGAAATTTATGAGAACATACATGTGGACGGTTCATTGTAAAAGTGGTGTGTAACTCCATATTTTTTAAATGCTATATGTATATTAACTTAATTATATCCCATTTTGTCACTTGTTTCATTATAAAAAAGGAAAAACTCCAATAATTGTATTAAAATCCCATAAATGGCATTACATGTTTTTCTCAGAAAAATAAAACTTCTAAATATTTATTATAAAAATGATTTTTCTAAGTTTCTTGAAATTATTTTTAATATAATTTATGAATTCTTATAACTATAACTTGTATTAAACACGAAAATCGATAACACTTAATGAATCTTGACTTTTTTTTCCTACGCATAAATTTGAAAAAAACTCGTTATTTCAAAATCAATTTCCAAGGAGATAATTCACTTTTACAATGAATGACCCATATGATGGGGGAACTGAGCAGAATCCACCTATGCCAACTAATTTTAAAAAGCGTAGAAAAGTCTACGTGTGCATGGTGTAGGGGTATATAATTAACGGGGAGTGGTTCCCGCTCACCGCTCAAAGAGCAGTGTCGAGCGCTTCTATGGGAACCGCTCCGTTTATTAAAAAAAAAGAAAAATTACAGAATTAATCGCCAGATTAATGAATGATTGGTGAAAAGATCGAATTAGATGCTGAGTCCATTGAGAAGTAAGGTTCAGTGAGAAGAGTTCGGGATTGACGTTGAATTGTTCATTTTGTATAAAACATTGATATCTTTTCGTTGGGTACTTTATTAATGAATGTAGGTAGTCCATTCTTGGTAACAGATTCTAAGTTTTAATCCTATTGCCCGGCTAGCAATAGGGCCACTACAAGGGGCAATAGGACTTTAGGGTGATTTAACTGTTGCAGCTACTTCAGTTGAGACTTGGAAGGTTCAGTTGAATCAAAGTGGAGAAATTTATTGTAGTGCAAATTCAGCCAATAGGTAGAGGAAATTAAATTAATCGGTCAGACTTGTTATTTCCATTAATAGTGAGAAAATTTTGTTAAGTTTTGAAACTAGGGAGGGTCTTGTTAAAATATTATCCAGCCAGTTTACTGGTCGAGGGGATGGGTTGCGTAGATGGTAGGAGGAGGTGAGAGGGCAGTCATAATAATAATGTGAAGCAGTGCCCTGTTCGCCGCATGGGCACAAGGATGATCGTCGGCGATGAAATTTATTGAGGCAGAATGGGAACGGACCATGGCCTGTGAGAAAGTCTGTGATGGTTGGGGGGGGGGAGACCAGGAGTTTGAGGAGGTGGTTTGTATCAGATCTTAAGTATACCGTCATTTTATGGAGTCGTCCCAAAGGGATTGCCTTTTTTATTTGAGTAGGTGCTTTAAAGGCCGGTTTCCATTGCAGTTGGCAGTTCGAGGTTCAAAAAACCATTAATCACGCTCCCGACACAAAGAGCCAAATGTCTTGTCATCAGTTGTAACCTTTTTTTTATCAGATTGCGCAGTTACTTCAAAGGAAAGGATGCAAAATTGACAAAGATATCTGCCTCTGGCCCCTCAATTATCTCAGCTGGGGGTTAGAGCCAGGGACTCTCCCTTTCGAACCAACTCTCCCTTTCGGACCACATCAAAGGATTCTGAATAGCGCCGCTCGAAACATTTCCAACCAACCTCAGAGGAAACTGCACTTTAGTGAGCTTTAACATGGGAGGGAGGGCGGGTATAGAATTTTGATTTGTTGGATTTTCAGTGGCATTTTTGGCTAGTTGGTCTGCCATTTCATTAACGACTCCAAATGTATTATTATAAGTATCTCTATTATCGTACAGTATATATATATATATATATATATATATATATAATGTGTTTCACTAAAGTCTTTTGTCGGCCCATTAATATCGAGACCTACAGTTATAAAATAAGGTCTAGGAACAGCAAAGTAGCTCTGTGCTACGCAATGAAACAGCTTATAGCGATACCAAGTGGCTAAATTCGGAGTTAACATTTTCAAAAACGATATGTGATACGGGGATCCCCAAAGCGAACTTTTAAGTGATTTAAATAACTTTATTTGCCTTAATTCATGAAATGTTTTAAAATATAGTGATTATATATATATATATATATATATATATATATATATATATATTAATTCCTTTAAATATAGTGACTAGCGAAGAAGCAAAACCTGCCAGTAATTAAATAAAACATAGATCGAGAATTTATGGGACAATGAATTTCGTTTAATTTTATATAAAACTGCATTTCATTTAGCATTGTATTTACGCTTTTTTAAAGAGACAATCTTTAAAAAATGTTTATAGTCCGGTCAATTTAGACATAAAAATAGTGATCAAATAAAGAAAAGTCCGACAGAGCCAAATTTCCGTAGAGACCTAAGGTTCACCACAAAGAATAAGCTGTCAAAAGTCCCCATCGGTCACATGTGTGCTAAGGGACTTATTCGGGCCCCAAGGTCAAAATTTTGGGTTTTTTTTTATTTTTCTCGAAAACGGTAAGTTTTATCGAAAAAGTACCTCAGAGTAAAGTTGTAGATCTCAAAATTCTCTATAAAAATGGTCCTTATGATTTTTTCTCTAAGACCCACCATTTCTACATGTGTGCTAAGGGACTTATTCGGGCCCCAAGGTCAAAATTTTGGGTTTTTTGGATTTTTCTCGAAAACGGTAAGTTTTATCGAAAAAGTACCTCAGAGTAAAGTTGTAGATCTCAAGATTCTCTATAAAAATGGTCCTTATGATTTTTTCTCTAAGACCCACCATTTCTACATGTGTGCTAAGGGGCTTATTCGGGCCCCAAGGTCAAAATATTGGGTTTTTTGGATTTTTCTCGAAAACGGTAAGTTTTATCGAAAACGTACCTCAGAGTAAAGTTTTAGATTTCAAAATTCTCTATAAAAATGGTCCTTATGATTTTTTCTCTAAAACCCACCATTTCCCAGATACTGCGCTTGTAAGAATCACGTTCTAAATAATATGCACACATATGCCACGTATATACATATTCAGGTACTCAAGCAAGTAAAAATGCCTACTTGTGTCTCTTTCATGTATACATTATACTATTCTAAGAAAGTATACTCTCAAAAGACCGCCAGTCCCTTACAGTATCCCCTCTACTTGTATGGTCTTGAATAACATCTGGCTATTCTTTTGTCCGTGTGGTGTCGTTCACGTACCTGTTTCTTTTAGTGTTAAACGTGCAGTTCGAGTGAATGTATTATAAGTAGTATTTGATGGCTATAGTGACACAACATTAACATAAAAGCTGCAGAACAACGTCGTCGTACTACAAAAACATCCTCAGGTTCCGACATAATGTTTGATGAATTTATGACAGTTCCAGTAAACCAACAACAATTTTTTGCAAACATTAATAATAAATCTCGATTTATAATTCTATGTTGAGTAACAAATTAACTGCTGAAAATATTGCCGTGAAACAAGCTCCGAATGACGCCGATGTCCTCATAATTGAAACAGCAATAGAAATATTTAATGCAAGAAACACAGCTATTGTAGTGGGCGAAGATGTTGATTTGTTAGTACTACTCACTGCAAGGACTCCATCTGATAAAATTATTTACTTTCTGAAACCTGGGAAGGCGCAACAACGCACAGAAATATATTCTTCTGAAAGTTTATCAGCTTATCCAAAATGCCAAAACTATATTTTATTTTTACATGCGATAACCGGCTGCGATACTACGTCAGCAATGTTCAGAAGGGGCAAAAATTCAGTATTAAAATCATTTGAAAAAAAAGATTTGATTGACTGCGCAAAAGTATTTACAGAAATTAATTCTCCACCTCAAATACTAATTACTGAAGGAATTCAGTTTCTTCTTGAGGTTTATGGAGCTCCAAAAAAAATTGATTGCATAGATAAGTACAGATATTTAACATTTGTAAAAAATACACGAAACAAAAAGCAAGTACAACTATCTTGTCTTCCTCCAACATCGGCATCTGCTATTCAACATTTGTTTCGAGTATACTATCAAGTTCAGACATGGCAAGGCAATCAACTGAACCCTGAAGACTGAGGTTGGAAATTGATAAATAATACTTTGGAACCGATTAAAACTTTACTGCACCCTGCTCCAGAAAAACTTCTTAACTCTATTTTTTGCAAGTGCAAGAAAGGTTGTAATGCCAAATGTGGCTGTAAAAAAATAGGGTTGCAGTGTTCTCCAGCGTGTACCAATTGCCAAGGTCTATCATGTTCGAATGTTCAATTAAATACAAGAGAGGAAGATTCATGTGATTTTGATGAAGAGACAACTGATTCATCTTCATTTGAACAATTTTTGAACATTCAGCAACAGGAAGAAGAAGAAAAAGAAGAAGAAGAAGAAAGCATGATTGTTGAAGTTGAGTATGAAGAGTATGAGTCAGATTAAAGTAACAAAAAAAAAACATTTGAACGACAGTTAAACTCAATAACCAATATCAATAATCTTCATACTATTAAATAACTATTTTTCCTGAAAATAACGTCGTACAGGTTCGTGGAATAGGCCTACCGGGGAAACCACGTTAAAAACAACGCGCCGAGTACACTACCTCACAGGTGGTGTGGAAATGTGTGCATATTATGTAGAACGTGATTCTTACAAGCGCAATATCTGGGAAATGGTGGGTCTTAGAGAAAAAATCATAAGGACCATTTTTATATAGAATTTTGAGACCTACAACTTTACTCTGAGGTACTTTTTCGATAAAACTTACCGTTTTCGAGAAAAATCCAAAAAACCCAAAATTTTGACCTTGGGGCCCGAATAAGTCCCTTAGCACACATGTAGAAATGGTGGGTCTTAGAGAAAAAATCATAAGGACCATTTTTATAGAGAATTTTGAGATCTACAACTTTACTCTGAGGTACTTTTCGATAAAACTTATCGTTTTCGAGAAAAATCCAAAAAACCCAAAACTTTGACTTTGGGGCCCGAATAAGTCCCTTAGCACACATGTAGAAATGGTGGGTCTTAGAGAAAAAATCATAAGGACCATTTTTATAGAGAATTTTGAGATCTACAACTTTACTCTGAGGTACTTTTTCGATAAAACTTACCGTTTTCGAGAAAAATCCAAAAAAACCCAAAATTTTGACCTTGGGGCCCGAATAAGTCCCTTAGCACACATGGGACCGATGGGGACTTTTGACAGCTTATTCTTTGTGGTGAACCTAAGGTCTCTACGGAAATTTGGCTCTGTCGAAATTTTCTTTATTTCAACTGTCCAAATTGACCGGACTATTATCCCAAAGAAATATAAGTCGATCTTGTATAATTTGAAATTGGTAAAAAATATATCGTATGTGACATATATTTTATATTAGACACACTGATTACTAATTATTCTACTAACGTTGCCATTAAACTTTTGATATCATCTGTTTGTACACACTTTATATCTTATATATATATATAAACTAGCAGACCCGGCCACGCGTTGCTGTGACTAAGTTATACGTTGAATTATACGGCTGTAAACTATTTAGTACAGTTAAATTATTATTTACGAACAAAGACGAAAACGTTGTAGCCGATGTAAAAACCCACAGGGTTGAGATGTGAAACTTAGGTCAAAATTTGGAAGCGATTGATAAAAATTTTCGTAGTGTTGATATTAAGCACAAATTAATTTTATTGTAGGGTCCTATAAATTTTAATGGAGAAGTGATATATATTATTTCTAATGCTACTTTGGATAAAATTGCTAAAATGACTAATATATAAATTAAATTCTATTAAAATTCTATTAAAATAAAAGTATAAAAGAAACAGACGATTTTAAAATCAATTTTTATGGAGGAGTGAAATATAATATATGCTATAATGGATAATTTTACTATTAAATGACCTCATCATTTTAAATATTTTAAAGAGGGCAACAGCTGTAGTTATAAAAGGGAAAACAATAAGGCTAAACCAGAAAAATAAGTAAATTTGATAAATATTTTAAAACTTTAAAATTGGAAATCTTATGAAATATTGGACATTTAAAGTAAATACATGTATCATTTTAAATACAAAAAGATTTTGGAAAAGTTTAGATAAAAACTATCAAAATAAAACTATCAAAAAAATAAATTGAGATAAAAACTATCCTATCTCTCAAGTTGGATCAAACTGCACACAGTGTGCAAAATTTCATCAAAATCAGTTTCTTAGTTTAGGAGTTTACCCCGGACAAACATCGTGACACGTAATTTATATATATATACAGATTAAATTATAAAGTTTTGATCAATGAAGCACAAATAAGTAAAAAACAGGATTAATTTCACTGTATTATCTTCATTATAATATGAATTCAATTTACACTTCAGTCTAAGTAACACGTGGCCGGCTATGCTAACACCAAAAATTTAAAAAGTGGAAATAATTGAATTATACGAAATTTATTAATAGGTTAAAAAGTTGAAGATTCTTTGTGTAGATGGCAGCACCAAATATATTTCAGCTTTCATTTCAACCCAGTCGAAAGGTATCGACATCTGTTAGAATCATTTGGAGTTAACAGATAATTGTGACTGTCAAATAATAACAGACAAATAATTAGCAATAAATTAAAATTGCGACTATAATTTGAGATTTAAACTATCCTATCTCTCAAGTTGGATCGAACTGCACATGGTGTGCGAATTTTATTATAATCGGTTAAGTGGTTTAGGAGTCCATTGAGGACAAACATTGTGACACGAGATTTATATATATTAAGATGTGAATGTCCGTGAATTTATTTGACTGAGTTTCACGCCAAAACTGCTCGACGGATTTCGATGAAATTTGTAATGGAGATAGCTTATACCCTAACTTAAAAAGTTGCCTACCTTTTATTCCAAAAAAAATTTTTGTTTTTGCGATTTTTATGCATAAAATAGCAATTTTGTAAGCTAATAATAGCAAAAAATTAGCCATTTAAATTTACCATAATTTAATTGTTGCCAAAAAAAAAAAAAAAAAAAAAAAAAAAAAACGAATTTATTTATTTTTTTCAACAGGAAAATAAATACATTTATCTAAAAGTGAACGATAAAAAATTAAAAAAAAAAAAAATTATGCATCTCACAAAAATTGACGTCATTTTTAATTAAAAATTTCTTTTACACATTGATAAAGTGCTAATACGCAAGCGAAGTGATGACGTCACTGGCCGTTTGAGGATTCAAAAAAATATGTCCTATGTTAAACGCCCATTGGATTTTTGTAAAAAATTATTAAAAATCGAGGAAAATTATTTCCTGATTTTAATCCCCATATTTAGGTATAGATATGTATTAGTTATCATGTCCATGCGTTAGATTAAGTTATTGTTGTTAAATTGACAAAATTTGAATTTTAAATATCAAAACTCTAGGGAAAAAAAATGGCAAACTTCTATATTCGATTGAAAACACAAACATTTCATTTCAAAGGATGATATTTACACAATAAATATCCAACTAATACACTAATTAAAAGGAAAATGATAAATATTCTATCATAATTTGAAGTCAAATTTCTTTCCAAATGTCTAAATAAAGTATCTGATATACGATACGATATTGCAGCGGAATAGATTTGATATCGGTCATCCTTAGCAGAAAAAAAAAAAAAAAAAAAAAAAAAAAAAAAAAATATCGACAAATTATTTGGCGAACATAATTTAATTCCTTTCAAAAATCATTGTTATTTTAAGAACTTATATTAAGAGAGTAATGAATAATATGAAACAATATTTCGTACAATGCATATTACGAAAGTATACATCTGGCATACATATTTTCGTATTACGTTTTTGATCACGAAATACAATAAGCGCCAAGAACGACAGAGTTTTGAAATTTAAAATTAAAATTTTGTCAATTTGATAGCAAATTAACTCAATCTAACACATGCACATGATAACTATAATCTATACTAATATTATAAATGCGAAAGTTTGGATGGATGTTTGTTACTCAATCACACCACAACGGCTAAACGGATCTGGATGAAATTTTGTATAGAGATAGGTAATAGTCTGGAATAAGACATAAGCTACTATTTATACCGGAAAAAATGTAATTTTTTAATTAATCTTCTGTATAACATAAATATTTCTTCTATAATAAAATTTTAAAATAATTTATTTTAATTTTTAATTGTTGCCAAAGAATATTTCACGCGAATAATAATAATAAAAAATAATACATATTAAATTGGCTTAGGCACATGACAACATAACGTCATTATCAAAATTAAATAATAAGAAAATGAAAGCTAATTCAGATCTGTATTAAAGAGCTTTATTATTTGATAATCCTGGGTATATTTTTAATTTTAATACTAAAGAAGATAGGACATTTTTCGCCAAGGACTCTATTTTTGTGACAACAACCTTAAGCCAAGTAGTCCATAAAAAATATAAACATATCTGTACACATAAAAGAGTAAACTCAATGATTCACTGACTCAACACTGCCATGACGATTCTGCGAGAAAGAGGGTCACAAATTTTAGTGACCAGGTTGGATTTCGGAGCCTAACCCCCAACTAAGACGGAATTTTGCAAAATACCCCCCCCGCCCGTCTCCTTGGGGGGAAGAAGGCTTAACTCGGCTCCAAATTTCTTAACGGTGAAGAAATTGCAGATGGAAAGACCAGACTTCAGTACAAAAAAATTATTTTCTGCGATTTTGGAATTTTGGATTTTTAAGGGGGGAGGGAAGGGAAAAGATTTTGGAAGAAGGGTACTCAACACACGAGGAAATCGAACTGAACACACACTACAAAGGGATTTTATGAAATTCCACCCTACCGCCCTTTGGAGAATGGGGGGCAAAAACATGTATTCATGCGTAACGCTGCACTAAATTATCTAAGGTTGGACATTTTTTATGTAAGGGACAATTATATGTATCTAACTCATAGTATGAAGAGATTTTGCGAAATTCACTCCTCCTTCCCTCCTTTAAGAACGGGAGGAGAGATTTAAAAAAAAAAAAAAAAAGTTTTAAAGCATAGCTCAGCTTTAAATAATTTCATGATCTCAATTTTTTGATGTGTCGGTCAGGTATGTGTATGCAACATGAAATATAAAGTAATTTTGGAAATTTACCCCCCCCCCTCCTTCCTCTTGGGGCGGGCGGGGCAAAAACCACATTTTGAAGCTTAAATCCGTCCAAATTACCTAAGAATGGCGAATTTTGGTGTTGATGTTAATTAAGTGTGCGAAATATGCACTTTGATGAGATTTTGTAAAACTTTCAACTGTAACCGCGAGGGAGGGGGAGTAAAAAGCAGGTAAGGGTCTGCCGAAGGCATTGGGCAACTTAAAATTAGATTTTGACGGATTTCAATGATTTTTTTTTTTTTTTAAGATATTTTATTATTATCAATGATATGCTGTTTTGGGGATTCATTTCAATATAATGACCAGCGAAGCGGGCAAAGCCTGCTAGTGGAAAAGATATTTTCATTGTTGTAAGCAGGAATTTTCAAGAATGAAATTGCACCGGCTAAAAGGTGTTAATTCTACGAATATGGTTTTTTAAATTTTGTTCTTTAAACATGTAAAAAAAAAAAAAATATTTTAAAATGTAGAGACTTCTAATATTATTGTTTTTTCTATCGCTCTAACACTTTATGCAATGCTACAATACTTAGTTCAGAAATTTTTAAATTTCAGGATTGAAAAAAAAATTAAATGTCTGCAAAAATTACTTTTCTAAATCAAACTGGAGAATTTGCATCCACTTTAAATCTTTGAATTTCTTACTTTGGAAAAAGAATCTATCAATCTTTTAAAAGTGGTACTTTACTTGGCGCATTTATCAAAAAAGTTTTGACTTAATGTACGACTATAGTTTTGTATCAAATTGCATTCAGCATAACGTGCATTTCATTTAAACTATTATGTTTATTTCTGAATATATAATCAGTGGGAAAAGTATTGTAAATTTTGAAAGGAACTATCTTACATAAATCGTATAGAAGAAGGAAATATAAAATTTATATGGCTTAATGCAATATATTTTGAATAAATAACTATATTCAGTATAACGATATCTTGTACCAGATAAACATATTTTCCCGTTAGTCACATTGGCAATACATAAAAGAAATAAGAGTATTTTTATCATATAGTAAAATGATTATCAATCCGTAATTAATTTTTAAAAGGTCTTTAAAAATTGATTATTGACAGTTTTCCGAAAAAAGTTCCTTCTTGCTTCATTTTAACACTTATATTACATTTAAAGGAATTACAAACATTTCCTGTCCGAATTTCTAAAAACTTGAAAATTTTAATTTAAAAATTACTTCGACGCAAATGTGTACGGGGATTAGTGTTAGATTAGTAATAAAAAATTCAAAAAAAAAATTTTTTTTGAAGCATGAAAAAGACTTTTTTATACAAAATAATGGTTACAAAAATACTCATATAAATGCTGCAAAACGAATTATTGACATATTTTACAGATCTGGAAATAAATATCTGAATGTTGGTTCGAAGTTTGTCGTTAATTTTATTTTCAATGATATTTTTTTTTTTTTTTCTTTTTTTAGAATATTAATCTTTTTGAAGAAACAAACACGGTACAAAAAATTAAAAAAAGAGCAAAGATTAACCTATTTAGTGATTTGATGAATAATATTATCCTAAATAAACTTGTTTTTTAAAGAAACGAGGCGAAAAGTGAACCGCTTTGAGGACTAGTATTTTAAAAGGTTAAACTAATTTAATTCGATTTTCTCTTAAAAATTTTAATTAATATAATACATACGCAGGAAATCTCGACATATTTTACTATGCGCATAACAATGAGTATATGGGCTTGAGAGAATTTGTTGTTATAGAAACATCTAATCTTGGAGGAATGATTTAATAGCAAAACCCCAAGGGGCTAGGAGCAACATAACCAGGCAATAATAGGCCAGCAATATGCATCATCCGATCAGAAGGGATGCATCCAAAAATAGGAGACAAGAAAGTCAAATACAGAAAAAGCGAGAATTTTCCACTTTGCTGTCTACAGTTTTGAAAAACTTGTTTAATTCCATTAGATAACTTTTTTTTTTTTTTTTTTTTTTTTTTGAAAGTATTAAAAAAGAAAAAAAAAAATCATTATTTTCCCTTTTTCTGTTTTTGTCTCTCTTGCCTCCTGCTTTTCGGTTCTGTCCCCTTCGGATATTACCTATTGCTGCAATAGTATGCAATAACCGACCAGAAGGGGACACAACCGAAAAATAGGTGACAAGAGAGACAAGCACAGAAAAGGGGATAAGAATGGGTTTTTTCAATACTTAAAAAAAAAAAAAAAAAAAAAAAAAAAGTTATTTAATGGAATTAAAGAAGTTTTTCAAAACTGTATGCAGCAAAGTGAAAATTTCTTTTTTTCTGTTTTTATCTCTCTTGCCTAATGCTTTTCGGTTGTGTCCCCTTCGGTTATTGCCTATTGCTGTAGTATGCAATAACTGACCAGAAGGGGACACAACCAAAAAGCAGGTGACAAGAGATACAAACATGGAAAAGGGGAAAAGAATGATTTTTCTCAATACTTAAAAAAAAAAAAAAAAAAAAAAAAAAAAAAAAGTTATTTAATGGAATTAAACAAGTTTTTCGAAACTGTATACAGCAAAGTGAAAACTTTTTTTTTTTTCTGTGTTTGTCTCTCTTGTCTCCTGTGTTTAGTTGCGTCTCTTTCTGATTGGTTGATGCATATTGCTGTCCTATTGCCTGATTTAATAGATATTCGCATACGGTAGATCAGCGTGCAAATAAAAGGATTGTAACTGTGATCTACTGAACATGGATGCCGCTAGTAGCAGGTTCACCACAAAAGTCATATTAAGTCTATCAAAGCATTAGCTAATGTTATGTTGCTTAAAGAGTCAGGATACATATATTTATATAAAGAATATTTTAAAAATGAATTACAATTTACACAAAAAAACTTTATTAATTAAAAGACTTTTGCATATTTATTATTATTATTATTATTTTTAAAGTTCGAAATTTTTTAAGGTTTTCATAATTTAAAGATAGTAAATTTTGAAATAGGGTAGGTGCTCCAGTGATTGACATGCTCCAGTAATTGACATCTATCCCGAAATAATTAATAAATAAGGAAAATAATAAAATCATATATTTTACATATAAGAATTTTAACATTTTATGTCAAACACTGGAGCATAGGGTGCTAATAACTGGTAAAAATAATAACTAGCAGTGTCAAACACTAGAACATAGGGGGCCAATTACTGATAAAATGAAAAACTGGCAGTGTCAATTGCTGGAACATTGAGTGGGTGTCAAATAAAAATTTATAAAAAAATAATAATTGTTATCAAATGTATATATTTAACATATATGTGGTTCTGGATGTCTTTCATACCATATGTAATAACGTAAGATTTCTAAAAATATTTTCTGATGACTAGAACATTAAAAACATCAGAGATTGCTCTAAAAGTGTCAATCACTGGTGCACTTACCCTAACTCTTATTTCACTGTTCTGCAAAAAGAAAAAAAAAAATTCGAGATCTGATACCACTCTTGCTAATTCTTATGTAAAATGACCTCCTGAAACCGAATATGATTCCCCTTTTGCCCAGTCACCCACCGTTTTCTAGATACACCACCCCCTCCCTCAATTTCTTTCCCTGGTCGATAATTTTATGATCATGATTTTGATTCGAACAATGAAAAATAATTAATTTAACACACAAAAACAAATATATATATATATATATATATATATCTTAATATATATAAATCTCGTGTCACAATGTTTGTCCTCAATGGACTCCTGAACCACTTAACCGATTATAATAAAATTCGCACACCATGTGCAGTTCGATCCAACTTGAGAGATAGGATAGTTTAAATCTCAAATTATTGTCGCAATTTTAATTTATTGCTAATTATTTGTCTGTTATTATTTGACAGTCACAATTATCTGTTAACTCCAAATGATTCTAACAGATGTCGATACCTTTCGACTGGGTTGAAATGAAAGCTGAAATATATTTGGTGCTGCCATCTACACAAAGAATCTTCAACTTTTTAACCTATTAATAAATTTCGTATAATTCAATTATTTCCACTTTTTAAATTTTTGGTGTTAGCATAGCCGGCCACGTGTTACTTAGACTGAAGTGTAAATTGAATTCATATTATAATGAAGATAATACAGTGAAATTAATCCTGTTTTTTACTTATTTGTGCTTCATTGATCAAAACTTTATAATTTAATCTGTATATATATATAAATTACGTGTCACGATGTTTGTCCGGGGTAAACTCCTAAACTAAGGAACTGATTTTGATGAAATTTTGCACACTGTGTGCAGTTTGATCCAACTTGAGAGATAGGATAGTTTTTATCTCAATTTATTGTCACAATATTGTTTTATTGCAATTATTTGTTAATTATAGACCTTTATTAAAGTTGCTCCAAAATATCTGTGAGTTCCATTAATTTAATTGTTGCCAAAAAAAAAAAAAAAATACGAGTTCATTTTCTTTCGACATAAAAATAAATACATTTAATCAAACGTGAACGTTAAAAAATTATAAAAAGTTAAATTATGCATCTCACGAAATTTGACGTCATAATCAATTTAAAGATTTTATACACATTGATAAAGTGCTAATGTAGTTCTATCATAGATATAGTAATATATATAGATCTCTCATCCCCATGTTATCGTAGAAAGATTTTTGATGCCGAAAAAAGATAAAAAATAAAAGCTTTGGAAACAGCCATTAAGTGGTATTGAAAAAAAAAAAAAAAAAGAAAAAAAAAAAAGAAAGAAATATGAATTTGAAACTGTATCTGGAGTCTTCCATTCCCCTTTAGCAAATAAATTATTCATAAATTTTATTTGCTAAAATATTAGTATGTATTCCCGTGTGTATTCACTCGGGGAAAGACGGCCATATTTTGGTAAAAACGTCGTCTTTTCCCAAATGAAAAGGAATAACTCTTTTCTCCCCAATGATCACTCTATTCTATATATGCTATACTATATCTATGAGTTCTATACGCAAGCGAAGTGTGACTCACTGACCGTCTGTGCAGCCAAGAAAAAGATTTCCTATGTTAATTGCCCACTGGATTTTTTGTAAGAAATTATTAAAAATCGAGGAAATTTATTTCCCGATTTTAATCCTTATATTTGGGTATAGATATGTATTAGTTATCGCGGGTGTTAGATTGAATTATTTTGCTGTCAAATTGACAAAATTTTAATTTTAAATTTTTAAACTCTGTCGCCCTTGGCTTTTTTTATTATTATTATTATTATTTGGCGATCAAAAGCGTAACACGAAAATATACATGCCAGATGTATGCATTGTACGAAATGTAATATGTATTATTCATTGTACGTATGTATGACATGTAATATGTATTGTACGAAATATTGTTTCATATTATTCATTACTCTTTTAATATAAGTTGTTAAAATAACCATGATTTTTGAAAGGAATTAAATATTTTCGCCAGATAATTTGGCGATATTCTTTTTTTTTTCGCCAAGGATGACAGAAATGAAATCTATTCCGCTGCAAAATATTAGTATCTTACATCAGATATTTTATTTAGACATTTGAAAACAAATTTGACTTCAAACTATGATAGAATATTTATCATTTTCCTTTTAATTTGTATATTATTAGTATATTAAAATTTAAAAGCATGGTATATAAAAAGTTTTTTTTTTTTTTTTTTTTTAAATCTTATAATTATTCTTATCTTAATCCTCAATGTTTCCCATCTTTATTGACTTGAATTTACTATTAAAATTTTAACATACTCAAAAACTTCTCATCACTTCGTTAAAATACACTAAACTTTTCCAAAATCTTTTTGTATTTAAAATGATACATGTATTTACTTTAAATGTCCAATATTTCATAAGATTTCCAATTTTAAAGTTTTAAAATATTTATCAAATTTACTTATTTTTCTGGTTTAGCCTTATTGTTTTCCCTTTTATAACTACAGCTGTTGCCCTCTTTAAAATATTTAAAATGATGAGGTCATTTAATAGTAAAATTATCCATTATAGCATATATTATATTTCACTCCTCCATAAAAATTGATTTTAAAATCGTCTGTTTCTTTTATACTTTTATTTTAATAGAATTTTAATAGAATTTAATTTATATATTAGTCATTTTAGCAATTTTATCCAAAGTAGCATTAGAAATAATATATATCACTTCTCCATTAAAATTTAAAGGACCCTACAATAAAATTAATTTGTGCTTAATATCAACACTACGAAAATTTTTATCAATCGCTTCCAAATTTTGACCTAAGTTTCAAATCTCAACCCTGTGGGTTTTTACATCGGCTACAACGTTTTCGTCTTTGTTCGTAAATAATAATTTAACTGTACTAAATAGTTTACAGCCGTATAATTCAACGTATAACTTAGTCACAGCAACGCGTGGCGGGGTCTGCTAGTATATATATATATATATATATATATATATATATATATATATATATATATATATATATACATATATATATATATATGTATATATATATATATAAAGTTAAAATAAATAACATTAATAACAGATTAAAAAATATAAGATCTGAAATGCATAATTTCAGTGGCAAATCCCCCCCCCCCCAAAAAAAAAAAAAAAAAAAAAAAAAAATCCTTGTCGCAAATGTCCATGTTTTAGAATTTTCCAACTATGTAGCCCCTCAGAAGATATTTAACGGTAAAATAATCCTCCCCTCTCCTAAAGATCAAATTTATAGCCATATAATCACCGAAAAATGATAAAAATAGGGGGCCATTCCTAAAAGACGGTGGGTGATAGGGCAAAATGGGCGTCATATTCAGATTCAGAGGGTCATTTTGCATAAGAATATGCTGATATGTCGTCAAAGGCAATTTTCATGCCGATCAGTGTTTTTTCATTCATTTCGTAAAATAAATTCTTACAATTAATTTAGGTCATGGAAAAAATATTAACTTCAGGTAAGGTATCTTGCGTACAATTAAAAAAAAAAAAAAATATGATAAATTAAGCGATAAAATTTTGGAATGCGATAAGTAATTCGGGCATCAGTGTACATTTTTCTTATAACTTTTGAAGCAAAGTATGTTGAGTCAAAAATAAAGCATCAAAATTTGCAGAAATGTTCATATATTAGTATAGATTTTTTAATAGTTTTTTTTTTTCTTTTTTTTTTTTTTTTATAAAAAAGTTATTGCTCTTAAAGGGCACCAGAGATCGTCAAAGTCATTTTAATGCCCATGTTATTTAATGGGAATATTTGTTGATAGAATCACACATTATCTAAAGTATTTTTTACCGTTTTCCCATTCTGAAAATCCACAACCGTTAAACTAGTACTCGTTTTTAAATAATCGATTTTTAAAATTTTTGATATTACATTTTTGAGTTTAAAAATGCGGAAAATGGACTAAGTGCATTTTTCTCATATTCTAGCTCTCACATTTAAAATAAAATATAAATTATATTTTTTCAAAATTATATTGCAATCTAAAACAGCTGTTAAAAGAAATGTTTTCAAATCACAAATGCAGTCCCAGTGCAGCATCAACATTATTTTCAAACTGAAATTAAAGCTTGTACTAGCTAATAACTAATTTGTAAATTTTCTAAATTAAAACTGGATTTTTTTTTATTTTTTTTCGAACTATTAAATACTTATCCAACGTGTAATTACCAATAATGAATATTTTCTGATTTATAAACTGTCCTAAATCGTTTTAGGATGCAAATTCTATGCCTCGTGAATCCTCAATGCATGATTCGTACTACACTGAAAGTTTAATCCGAAATTATTTATTCCGATCTCAGACTAAAAACACGAGGTGGGAGGATCGTAGAACAGCTGTTGCATCATTTTCTTGAAAGAAGTTAATCTGCGCATAAAAATTTCAGGAATTTTCACAAAATGTGTTTTCATCGTGCGAAATATACTTTTTGTCCCAATTGAATAAGTAATAATGAAATCGATTATTAAAGTATCGTATAAATTTTATTAAATAAAAATGGTATATCTAATCCGTTTTGTAGATTTTATTCTTTTCTTTAGTTTTTCTGTCTTTTTTCTTTTTTTTTTTTTGTTTTTAAAAGGATTTATATTACGTAATATATAAACCGAGCCCTCTGAGCACCCCCCCCTCAATAATAATAATAATAGTAATAAAAAAAATAAAAAAAAAATTAATTAATTAAGTTAAAGATTTTTTTTTCTTTAACCCTTTAACGTTCACTACTTGATTTATTTTAAAAATTACTAAACTAGTTTTAAAAATGGCTTTTAGACACATAGCTGATCATAAATATTTAAAAAATAAAAAAAATTAGCATTGTTCCTTTTCGAGAAATTTTCGGTTTGAAACATCTGTAAGTAAACCTTATTAAATTCAAATAATATTTAATTTAATAAATAAATCACTTTATAAGTAAACATTATCGACAACAAAAACTCGTAAAAGTTGCAGAGATCTCAACATTTCAATTTATTCCGGAGTATTTTAACCCTTTGCGGTGCAAGGTAATTCGGATTATTTAAATTACACTGCCACCGGAATTTACGAACATAATTAAAATAGAAGAAATTTTAAATTTTCACGTTAAAAAAAGGGCCTTTTCTGCTATGTTATAAATGTAAATTTTTGCTAAAAAATTTCCGGGATGCGTTTTTGCACTTGAGAATTAAAATTAGGTGTTCCATCATCGGGAACACTGCGACTGAAAGGGTTAAGCCCGCATTACAGTAAAATTTCGTTACTTTTTTCCTTCTGAAACTTTTATGACAGTTCTGTAATTACTTATTTATAAATGAGTAAAAACAACCAAAATTTTGATATGAAATATTTGTCTTGATTAAGCATATATATATATAGATATACATGTAAAATCTTGAATTTTATATCAAAAAGTAAAATGAATTACACACACCCATATATATATGCAAAAACTTCAGAAAAAATAAACCTAATTTTTCATATCTTACATTTAAATGTTCGCATTTTAAAAATATTGAAAAATGCATTTTTAAAAATGCTTTAACACATTTGTTTCTTTATATTTGAAAGCAAAATTTCTTCATATTTGAAAGACGTCGCATTATAATGTATTTTAACCATTAATTTTCATCTAACTACCATTATTTAAAAAATTTTGTTCATTTATTGATATAAATTATACTTTAAAGAAGTAAGATATATATATATATATATATATATATATATATATATATATTTGTATATATTTATAACGTATAATAAGAATAAGTTTCGAAAGCATATAAATATTGGATAAGGATGAGAAATATATTTTTTATCAGGCAAAATATTTCGCGTGTTTCTTTAAAGTAATATATCGCATCTAAATTCGATTTCAAAACGTTAAAACATTTGCTGAATTTTAACCAAATTATGTAGTTATGTACATATGTATGCCAGTTAAAGAACATTTTTTTTTTTTTAAATATTTAATGCTTTCTAAAAAGCAATTAAAAGAAAAGAAAAGAAAATTAATAATAATCAGCATCGAAAAAGTTTTTTTTCTTTTGGAGGGGGAAGGGGGAGAAGGTCGAAATGTTTATATTTTACATTATTTTTATTTTTATTTATTTATTTATTTATTGTTTTTAATTATGTAGCATATGTGTTCGGTCTCCACTTAAATAATACATTGGACGCTTTATACGTCAAACCAGTGTTAACCCATGGTTCTCGTAACACATGTGTTAGAGTTAATACTCTTTCAATCCTGGGTTATAAAGTTTTCGTATTCACCAATGTGGATTAGTTGACCCCAGAGATATCTGGAGATATTTGTAAAAGTCTTTCAGATTGGTCAATAAAAAAGAAACGTGATTAAAACTAGTTGGCATAGGTGGACTGTGCTCAGTTCCCCATCATATTTATGTTCTCATAAATTTCTACTGCGAGACATATTATAATCATGTTAAAAGAAATGAATTTGACCAAAGCTTGATACAGTGACAGAATGAAATCCCCGCCTAATAGACTATCCACCGTTCACTTCGATATATTTATCTTATTCTAATCTATTAATCTATTTTATCAGGGTCAATTATGTTGTTTAGTTTTCATGCTACTATTCCCAATGCAATAATCCTCAAAATTCATATTTATATATAAAAAATTTACAATTTCGCTATGTTGATAAAATCGTAAATTACGAATAATTTACGAAATTTTCCTATTAGAACATTTGTATTCAATCATGTTCAAACAAATATCATAAATGTAATTTTGAAGTTGTCTCTATATTTATGATTCTCAAAATGGAAGTTTATGCTCAATTTTGCCTTATTCTGACATGTTAAGTAAATCGTAAATTCCAAATAACTTACGAAATTTTTAAATTGGAAAAATCATAGTCTATGATATTCATGCCAGTATCCAAAATAATATTTAAAAAGTGGTTTGACATCTTTTCAATGAAAATATCCCTCAAGATTGACGTTTATGTGAAATTTTGCTCTATTCTGCCATGTTAAGAAAATCGTAAGTTTCCAATAACTTACGAAATTTTTATATTGGAAAATTTATAGTCATTAATATTCATGCCAGTGTTCTAAATAATTTTTCATAAGTAGTCTGACATCTTTACGATGAAAATATCTCTCAAAATTGACGTTTATGTGAAATTTTGCCCGATACTGCCATGTTAAGAAATTCGTAAATTTCCAATAACTTGCGAAATTTTCAAAGTAACATATTTATAGTTACTGATATTCATTCCGGCATCAAAACTCATATTTTAAAACTGGTCTGACATTTTTACAGTAAAAAGTTTCCGTTTAATGCACGTTTAAGTGAAATTTTGTCCTATTCTCCCATGTTAAGAAAATCGTAAATTTCTCATAACTTACGAAGTTTTTTAATTCGAATGTTGCAAATGAATAGGTTTCTTGCCAGTATCGGAAGTAATATTTTAAAACTGATCTGTCCTCTCTGAGATCATTTGTTCGTGAGATATCGTGTTAACAGACTAACAAACAACCGGACTAACACACTAACGGACTGACACACTAACAGACACCCTACAGACAGACATCATACAAATTTTGTCATTTTCGGATTTCTCACACCTGAAAACGTATAAAAAAGTCAAAAAACCGAGGTCGAAATTTTTCACGATTACCTAAGTTCCCTATACCTATAGTATGATGGGAAACTAAACATAAACAACCGTTTTTTTTTTCTCTGTAACTGTAACATGTTCATCCATTGACCCGTAACACCAGAATTAACACACCAATTTCTTAGGATTAAAAAAGAGGAATAATTCAAGTGTTAAATTGCTGATTTAGCGTGTTGAATACTGATTTTGAGATAACCTAGAATTTTTCCGGGTTAACCCAAGTGCTAAAAATTTGGAGAATAAGGCTGAAGTTTCCTCAAAGTGGTAGAGAATGAGAAAAGGGAGCAAAATCCCCTGAATAAGAAATCAAAAGGATTAAAAAAAAAACTTTTTTAAAAGGTGATTTTAAGGTAACGCAAACATTCATTTTACAGGCGCTTGGGTAGTAAAAATTAGACTTAAGTAAAATATATTATCTCTCTTGTTTATACTTAAAGATTTACAGTGTCATTCCATGTTGAGTATGCGGTTTTCAAGGAGCTGTCGTAGCATAATAAACAATTTCTCTCGATGACATTAAATCGCTATTGGTATTTAACCAATTACTGGCCCAGCGTCTCTCGAAATCAGCCCAGATGTACAAGGCCTGTCCAGAGTGTAATGAGACTGAATTTTTCACGCCAAGCAGAAAACCAAAGGGGTGAAGTTTATGGGACAGTGGAGACCAAAGCTTTACAGAGTAAGCTCGTTCACATAATGTTAAAAAATGTCGCAAAGTAAACTCGACGTTAGCGCTTCTCCTCGTGCTGTGTCTGCGGTACCCAAATAAAAGTTGTGAAAAATCTCCCCCTATTGTGATTTCTTTAAAAAATGTTATCTGTTATGGTTTTAATAAAAACAAGAATTATTTCTAGCCCTAAAAGAACATTATAGATGTGATTATTTACTTGAAGTTATTAGCGTACATTTGACTTTAAATACAAAATATGTTAGATGTTAGCTAATAAACAATCACATTATTATTAGTTAACATCTAACATATTTTATATTTAAAGTCAAATGTACGCTAATAACTTCAAGTAAATAATCACATCTATAGTGTTCACTTAACGGCCCTCTTCACTCACCGTCGCCGGAAGCCCGAGCCAATGTTATTCAATGGGGAATTTTTCTTTACAAATAACTTATTAACTAATACATATTTTTAAATTCTGTTTTCACATTCAGAAAATTCCCAACTGTTAAACTGACGGACCTTTTTTAAAAATGTATATTTTTAATTTTTAATATTATATTTCGAAATTGCAAAATGAAAAAATTTCACATATTGAAAATTCGTATTTTGCAGCTTCAAAATAAAATATAAAAAAATAAAAAAATAATATTTTAGAAAAGGTGCATCAATTTAACAGCTGGGAACTTTCAGAATGTGAAAACAGAATTTGAAAATATGTATTAGTTAATAAGTTATTTGTAAAGAAAAATTTCCCATAGAATAACATTAGTTTCGGATTCCGGCGGCGGTGAATGAAGAGGGCCCTTAAAGCTAGAATTAATTAGCGTAAAATATAATTTTTTAAATCGATCTTCTAATGTTGTAAATTGTATTGTAAATACGAAAAAATTCATGTATTAGTAATTTAAGAAGAAATGTTAACGTATGCAATTTTTTAAATTAAAATTTTGGTTAAAAAAAAAAGAAAAAATTAAATTTTGGAAAAGAAATCGCTTATAAAAGATGACTTTATCATTATCTCTTTTATTAAAAAAAGCAATATGCCATGTTCCATAAAATCAATCAGACGCAGACGAAAACATCACAAAAGTTTTATCTTCTAAACAAAATATATTTGTAATCGCTTTATAACCAAATCTTTAACTAAAATAACATTTAGGAATGATAAAATAACATATAGGAATGAACAAATATAATAAAAACTAACTTTTTCTAACCTCATAACAAATCAAACAACCGAATTCAAAATTCCATAGATTATGATCCGTAATGAATGAAAATTCAAAAGATTAAGATTTCAATAATTTTATAAATTGTAAGATGTATTAAAAAAATAATTTTTAAAAATTGATTTAAAATATATTACTTATCTTAAAATACGGGAAAACATACGAAATATGAATATTATAAAAATACATGAATTTTTTCGTTTAGATGTGCATTCGTTCAAACACAGTTCTATTTAAATTTAAATTTTAAATATGGAGCATCACGCGAGTAAACAAATTCTATTCGAGCATGCGCAGTTTCAGCCTGAATAGTTCTGGTACCTCCAACCCGAGATGGCTTTGTCATCGATCAGTGACGTAACTATGACGTAACCATGACGCAACCATGACATAGTACGCTACCCATCGCTCCATTGTAGTGAATACGCTTACTTTGTAAAGCTTTGGTGGAGACTATCAGCTACAGAGTCAATGGTGGCAGTCAGTTGGCTTTGAATATTTGCAGCGAAAGAATCACCCCTGAAGCACTCACATGTTTGAAAATAGCGTTAGGTTTTCAGAATGCAACGAAGTGACCGGTACCGATACACCATAAAATTTTGTGTAAAACTTTAAAAAATGACGACTGAGAGGCTTGTTGTGTTACAATATGCCTACAGGAAGGATTCTTTGTTCAAAGCTCAAATGTTTATGTGACACAAAGCTTTTAATGAGAGAAGAGAGTACGTTGATGGCAAACAACACGCTAGAAGTCCATCAATTTCTCAAACTTCAATTAATGTGGTTAAAGTTAAAGAGATCTTAGACTCTGATCGTCGTATGTGTGTTCGAATGAATGAAGAGACTTTCGGACTTACAAAACTGAATTGTGCATCAGATCGTCACGTAAGAACTTTAAACGCGGAAAATTTGTTCCCAGTTCCTAATTCGGTTATTGGCAAAAGAAAATGTCACAACGTTGTTCCAACCACCTACAGCCCTGATTTGTCACTGACAGACTTATTTCTATTCCCTCGCTTAAAATACAGCTTAAACGGTTATCGTTTTGACAATTTAGAGAACATTCATGTTTTCAACATCATTCCTGTTAAATACTTCTAAGCAGCACCGATCTGTGGCTGAGTCATTGGTAATGGCGTATTATTGCAGGAAGAGCCTTTTGTACTTTGAAGAATATTAAGTGTTTGTAACTTTATCTTCAAATAAATGATTTTTATGGAATCAGTCTCATTACTTCCTGACAGCCCCTGTATTTTATGGGATTTATTTTTAAGGTCTTTGTAGGCCAATATATTTTTTAAATATCTTTATTCTCCAATAGCTCTGCGACTACCTATATACAATGAAGATGTAGTCATTGAAGTTCTTTATTAAGTGGGAGTGTGTATCTAATTAATAGAAGTCGTCCATAAAGAGGAAGTGCAGACCGATAACATATCTAGATAAACTTACTAAGAGCATTACGACTTTTTTAAAATAATGGACTTCTGTCACTGAATCTCCTTCAAAGATTTGGATATATGTGACTATAGTGCATAATATTATCACCAAGAATATAGTTGCTGAAACCCGTCTCTTGTAGTCTCATTTATTTGCATAGATTTTTAAATAACTTTGCCCTTGGGAATATAGGCAAATGCTCTAGAATTCTAATAGGGGCTTCTAGACCTCACTTTCCAAAGGGACTAGAATTTATAAGGATGATATGGAACTATTTTTTCTAGAGCCACAATTTAGATTCTAGATGTCAGTTACAAAAATTTTTCTTAGTGTACATTTCTTTAAATACAGTTCAATGTAGTAATTTTCAGATATTTGATTTTTAAAAAAATCATATTGAAACAAAAGATATGCAAATTAATTTGTTTGTTTTTGTTATTATTTCGCATATCATCCATGTTATTTTTAAAAATATATTAAATAAACTGAAAAGTTGAACGAATATTATAAAATGAGTACTCCATTAATAAATTTGCAAATTATACACTCTAAAATAAATAAAATGTATTAAATTGTGATGAAATATGATTTTTTTATTAAAATGATAATTTTTGACTCGAAAAGCAATATATCTCTTTATGTATATAAAAGGTAAAAAAAACTACAGGGCATAATCTGCATTAGTAAATACACATGGATTCACGAATAAATCCATCCGTTCTATTTTAAAAACAAACAAAGCTTTTATTATTTATATTTCTTATATCAGATCGCGTTATAGTCATTTGGAATAATTCAATTCCAGTGCATCCAATTTACAATTTTTTTTTCTTAAAAATGTAAAAGTAGAAAGGAAAAGAAAAAAGTTAGTCATCCGTATTAAAGTATCAGTTCTAAAATGGCCTATAAATCACATTTTGGACAGCGGAAAATGAAGAAATCACTGAAACGGAAAACGTATTGTAAAATTCTTAAAATAAAATGTTGCTCTAAATTTGCAAAAGTTATCTAAAATATCGCAAATTAAGATTTTTTTTTTTTTCCGACATTAAACGTATTTTTTATAAGATGCATCTATTTCTTTTGAGGAAAAATAAAGTAAATGGCGCCTCACAAAGTAATAGGATGATGCATCCATTTTACTTTAGACATTAGATTGGAGTGAATTCACGCATCTTTATTAAAGTATTTTATAAAAGTAAAAAACAATTTAACAGAAACTAAACATTGAAGAGTTGATGGATTTTTAAAATAAAAATATGAGTTTTTATTCTTGAGTACGATAAAAATATATCGATTAAAAAAAAAAAAAAAAAAGATTTAATAACAGAATAATTTAAATAACTGATTTTTAAAAGGAAAACTCTATCATTGCAGAGTTATTATAAAACATGCTATTTTTGATATTTTACTTTTTCAACTAAAATATGCTAAGATTTTTTTTATTTTTTTTATAATAATATTCAACTGAGTTTAGTTTAAAAATATTGTGATAAAATTCGTAAAACAATTGCTTGGTAAACCAAGCTTAATAAACTGTACCCTTAAAAATTTTTTTCTATCAAAATATATTATTTCCAAGTTAACTACAATATTTCTTTTTTCGGTTTTCATGCCTAATTCCTATTTTACTACATTCTGTTTATTTATTTATTCATTTATTTTGAAATATATTAAATTGGTAGCAAATAATATCATGAGTAAAAATTCATATTTATTATAAAAATCGAAGAAAAGCCAACAGTGCAAATTCATTGAGTTGTGACAAATAATTAAGTATTCCAAATACTTTATTATAAGTATCTCTAATATCGTACGATATATATATACACAAACTTTTCATAGATGACCGGACACTTTCGATTTCAGACGTTTTTATAAAATATCTCAAAAAGTACTAGAAAAAACATCTTGAAACATCAGGAGTGTGAATAACATGTTACACCTCATATATCTTAGTGAAAGCTTTGTCCTGAAAGAGAAAGTGGGATCAAAAAAAGAAATTAAAGTGTTTTGCATCACCCTGTAAAAAGTAATACTTGAATTGCGATCTGGCTGTAGCATGTGATTATGGTGCTCTTTCTTATTATCTGTATAAATTTTCATGCCTCTACCGCATGTAATCAGAAAGATAGAACGGTTTCATTAAAAAAATGCAAAAAAAAAGTTGTCACTTTTTTAGCTATAACACACAAGATATTAAGCCCAGTTCAAAGCCATTTTGAGGAAATTTGACGTACAATATTAGACACAGCGCACTGCAATCAGAAGAAAAAAATATTAAATATCTAATGACATATGAGCATTTTTACCTAAATAATTTTTAACTGCGCATGCGCAAGATTTAACGAAATTTCATTAGCATAATTTGATAGTCAAATGTATTGAGCTACTTATAAAAACCCATAACAAGTATCGTGTAAATTCAAAAAGTTTTATGCGATAGAATGAACTGAATTTATCTGTTCCCAAAAATAAGAAAATGATAAGGGAGTTTTTTCATTTATTTCCAATCATCGAATACTGTATTACCATTTTTTGAATCTATATGAAAATGTGAGTAAAACCCCTTATAGTTTAACGTTTTTTCGAGAGAAACTGAATAGCAGTTTATTCTATCGCGTACAACCTTTTGAGTTTACATGAAACATGTTCGGGGGTTTTATATTAGTAGCATAAGACATCTGGTTGCATAAGAGATCTGCTGACATGAAGCGCTGCTCTTACTCACTTTTTACGATATTTAAAATGGCTGTAACTCACTGTCTATAACTAAAATTGCACAAAATTCTATATCTAAAATATTTATTGGGAGAACATATGTTGCAGAGCATTTTGTGCATTTTTTTCGGAGCGTGACTCTGCTATATAGAATGACAAAGGAAAAACTTTTCTTATGGCATAGCTATACTAGTTTTCTATGCAATTCTGAAATGTGGTATTCTTTTCTTTTCATTCTAATAAGGTATTAATGTGACAAACATTAATTTTTCTTTATTATTATATATTTTTTTTTTCTGTTGGTTCTCGTTTTATTATTATTTTTATCTTTATTAAATTTGTTTTTACTTTGTTACTTTCTTCTATATGTAATATAGAGAAAGTATTGGATTCGTGAAAATTTTCGACCTCCGTTTTTTGATGGATTTACACGTTTTGGGATATCCAGAACACGAATTAATATTTTTTAGAAAATGTCTGTCTGTCTGTCTGTATCACTTTTTTGTGGACGCTGTATTTCACGAACCAATGAATGAAATTTAACTAAACTTGGTAATTTGTTGCACCCTAACATAAACTGGTGCTGATTAGATTTGGGGATTAATAGCTCAACAGGTGGCGCTGTGATCGCCTTTTATGCAAACCTTTAACATGGCAGTATAGGACAAAATTTCGTATAAATGGGCATAATGAGAGTTATTTTAAACTTGTGATTGAAAAATTATATGAATTATTGATAATAGTAGTAGTTAACTAGGAAAAAAAATTGTGCATGTGGGGGCATCGGTTCCCCCCCCTTCCTGAGGGGGAAGTACCCCCCCCCGGGGAAGTAAATTTTCAAGATGGGTATCTTTCGAAAGATCTCGTTGATAATGGTAAAAGTTAACTGTGAAAAAAATTTTGTGCATGTGGGGGCATCGGTTCCCCCCCCCCCAGGGGTGCAAAGTTTCAAGATGGGTATCTTTCGAAAGGTCTCGTCAATACCTTTAAAACGAAGGATTGAACCATAAATCTGTGATAACTTAAAAGAAAGTTATCTATTTTTTTTTTTTACTTTTAACGAAAAAAAAACTTTAAAAAAAATCGTTTTTTTTTTTTTTTTTTTTTTTTTCTTTTTTAACGAAATTTAACCAAACTTGGTATTTCGTTGGTCCCCGACATAAACTGGTGCTGATTACATTTGGGGATCAATAGCTCAACAGGTGGAGCTGTGATCGCATTTTTTCTAAATTTTTAACATGGCAGTATAGGACAAAATTTCGTATAAATGTGCTTAATAAGAGTTATTTTAAACTTGTGATTGTAAAATTAATATGAATTATTGATAATAGTAGTAGCTAACTAGGAAAAAATTTTGTGCATGTGGGGACATCGGTTCCCCCCGTGGGGGGGGAAGTACACCCCCGGGGGAGTAAATTTTCACAATGGATATCTTTCGTAAGTTCTCGTTGATAATAGTAGTAGTTAACTAGGGGAAAAAAATTGTGCATGTGGGGACATCGGATTCCCCCACCTCACTGGAGGGAAATACCCCCCCCCCTTGGGGTGTAAAGTTTCGAGATGGGTATCTTTCGAAAGGTCTCGTCAATACCTTTAAAACGAATGGTTGAACTATAAATCTGTGATAATTTAAAACAAAGTTATCGATTTTTTTTACTGTTAACGAAAGAAAACAGAAAAAAAATCGTATTTTTTTTTTTAACGAAATTTAACTAAACTTGGTATTTAGTTGGTCCCTGACATAAACTGGTACTGATTACATTTGGGGAGCAATCGCTCAACAGGTGGCGCTGTGATCTCATGTTTTCTAAATTTTTAACATGGCAGTATAGGACAAAATTTCGTATAAATGTACATAATGAGAGTTATTTTTAACTTGTGATTGTAAAATTAATATGAGTTATTGATAATAGTAATAGTTAACTAGGAAAAAATTTCTGTGCATGTCCCCCTGTGGGCAAGTACCCCCTCGGGGGGGGGGGATAAATTTTGAAGATGAGTATCTTTCGAAAGATCTCGTCAATACCTTTAAAACGAATGGTTGAACTATAAATATGTGATAATTTAAAACAAAGTTATTGATTTTTTTTTTTTTTTACTTTTAACAAAAAAAAAAAAAAAAAAAAAACAGAAAAAAAAAATCGTAATCTATTTTTTTAATATTGTTACTGATTGAATATGTATAGGAAAATACAGAAGAAAGTCTTGTGGTGGTCACAACATACTAGTTGTGTTTTGTTTTTGTTTTTTGCCAAAATCAGTTCTTTATGTTACTGTATTTTTAAGTGTTTGTAATTTTATTGTTGGTGCTGTTTCAACACTCGGGGAAAAAAAAAAATTCAGAATAATTTCGTTTTTTTTTTTTTTTTTATATATATATATACAATTTTATTATATACAATTATGTAAAATTTTTATTTTTCTCTCAATACACAGTCATAGAAACAAAAGAGAGAAATGAGATTTCGAAAATATTAATGTCACTGGTTCTAAAATAATAATAATAATAATAATAATAATAATAATTTGAAAATAACAGCTCGAAGATGTCTGTTGGAAGATGCTAATACTATACTATAGTCCTATTGTTCAAATTAAATTTTGCTTAAACACAGAATTTTGAAGTTTATAATATAATATCTTGACATGTGTGCGGATTTTTTAGTCCGAATCAAAGTTTTTCGAAGTCTTTCCCGTCAAAAGATAATATAGCTGAAATTTATGAATCTACGATAAACAAAATTTTTATAATATGATTCCATTTGTTCTGGGAAAATTTAATTAAAAAACAATTAAACATTTTTGTAATAAATTACGTTGAAATCAAAATGGCTGCATAAAAAGAAAGAAATAAAGAAAATGACCGTAAAAATTACTTTTCCAAATCAAACTGGAGAATTTGCATCCACTTTAAATCGTTGAATTCCTTACTTTGGAAAAAGAATCTATCAATCTTTTAAAAGTGGTACTTTGCTTGGCGCATTTATCAAAAGAGTTTTAGACTTAATGTATGACTTTTATAGTTTTCTATCGAATTGCATTCAGCATAACATGCATTTCATTTGAATTATTATGTTTGTTTCTAAAGACATATTCAGTGGGGAAAGTATTAAAAATTTTGAAAGAAAATGTCTTATAGAAACCGTATAAAAGTAAGAAATATAAAATCGATATAGTTAATACAATGTATGTTAGCAATGTATTCAAAGCAAAGATATTTTGTATAAGCTGAACATGTTCTTTGACCTTTAACGTTGCCATTACGAAAAAAAAAAAGGAAAAAAAAAATGTCTGATCAATTTTTTAAATATCTTTAAAAATTTATTATAAACAGTTTCAAAATAAAGTAAATTTGACGGTGTTTCTGAATTAATTTTAACACCTAAATTACCAATAAAGAAATTCCAAGAATTTCTTGAACGAATTTCAAAAACTTGACTATGTTAACTTCAAAATTATTCATTTGCAAAAAGTTAAAGTTTTTTTTTTTTTTCTTCTACAACAAGTAATCATTACAAAAACACTCGTTGTAGACGTATTTTACATATTTGACAATAAATACCTGAAATTTGGCGCAAAATTCTTTTATTTAGTTTCACTTCATTTTCCTTTTAGAATATTAATCTTTACGAAGAAACAAATACAGAATAAAAGTAAATAATAGAAATAATGATAATAATAACTGTAATAATACAATTACGACAATTAGTAATCCAACGAATAAATTTATTCATAAATTGATTTGGTCTGAGAAGATAATGAGAAAATTGGACCGCTTTGACCATTAGTAAATTAACCTTTTACAGGCCAAATTTAGATCTAGGTATATTTTTCATTAGTTTTTTGCATATTTTACCTTATAATGCTTTAGTTAATGGATATTAATCATCTAAATGGAAAAAAATATGTATACATAAATAGTAATTATCATTAATAATAATTAATATTATTAGTTTATTAAGATTAATATCATAGATTATTAATATCATCAGTTTAATATTATCAAATTTGATGTCCTTTTTTATAATAAGAGTTGTTTGAAATATACCAACTGATTTTCAGATGCATCGGATACTTTCAAATTTTTATGCATTTCTGTTAGTTGTACTCTGTACTGTAAAACAAAATTTGAAAATGATCATTTTTAAGATTTTTTGTACAGTTACCAACTAATGATAAGAATGCTTCTTCTATTTTAATAAATCAAGTCATCTTTTAAATATGTCTGCTAGTTTTTTCAAGTCAATATTGGTGCAATTTAATTTTTTAAATAAGTTTTAAATTGATGTTCCCAATTGGGAACATTGGCCTGTAAAAGGTAAGTGTGTTCGACTACTTTAATTCGCTTAGTTCTTAAAAGGTTTAACTAATATAATACATAAGCAAGCAATCTCGATATATTTTTCTGCATATAAAACGAGCATAATGCGTGTAAGAATTTATTTTTACACAAATCCATAAATGTTAATCTCGGAGCCGGGCAGGTGGTTCGGTCGGTAGAGCACTGCCTTCCGAATCAACTGGTCCCAGGTTCGAATCCTGGTGCGGGCATGGATGTTTGTGTTGTCTTATGTCTTCAAAATATTGTGTACTTGTATAATAAAAACTTGTAAACCCTTGTGGTGTGGATTTTTCGAGATATAAGCGGCCCTTGAGGCAAGCAATAAATCTCAGTACTCATCAAACCAAACCAAACCAAACCTAATCTCGGAGGAAGGATTTACTACGTGTTGGAACAACATAAATAAAAGGAACGTAACTATGGCCTACTGAACATGGCTTCCGCTAGTAGTAGCTTTACCACAAAAGCCATATTGAACCTATCGAACCATATTGAAACATTAGATAATGCTATGTTATTTACGGGTTTTTGAGGCTTTTAGCATTTTGTACACACATTTATATAAAGGATATTTACAAAATAAATTACCATTTATTCTAACAAACTCCACTTAGTTAAAAAATAAAATTTGCACATTTTTTTTTCCCTTTAATTTTTTGAAAGTTTGAAAAATTTTAAGATTTTTTATAACTTTATGATAGAAAATTTTGAAATATCAATAAATTCTTAATTCATTTTATAAAATCAATTTTTATCATAAAAAATAGGTTAATTTCACGGTGATGTATCATATGTACAGTTTAAAAAAAAAAGGACTTTTGGAGAATCAAGCGATAAAATTTTGAAATGCAATAAATACGTTTCTGACATCAGTTGCAAATTTACTCATAAGTTTTGAACTAAAGTACGTAGAGTCATAATCAAAGCAAAAACATTTTCAAAATTATTCATATATTGACATATACATTTTTTAAAAAGGCGATTTTTTTTTTTTTTTTTTAAGTTTATAGACTTTAACACTTTTGCGACCACTGGCGTGAATTCACTTCATTTGAAAAGGAGTAACTCCACCAGTAGGCGTTTCTTTAAGTTACATAGGTTACATTATTTCTTAACAATATACCTGATATTCACATTTGTATAATCAATGCATTATGGATACTTTGATTAAGAAGAGTGTAACTATAATGTATATTGATTTAATTATAAATATGGATACAGAAAACATTGATTTAAAATAATGTAATATACAATAATAACGCCCACAGGTGGAGTTTACTGTCAAAAAGACAAAAACATGCGGACGCAAATATGTTAATAACTCTTTTGGTTAAAATTTTCACTTCATGTTCTCCGCCCAATCAATTCCTCTTAAATCGTTCAACTGATTTTGCTGAAGTTTATATTAAATGACATTAATGTTGCACTGCTCAGCAAGCTATTGAAGACAATCCCGGAGTAAACAAAATGTGTGATTTCCTCACATGACATAACTGTTTTGATCCTGTAAAGAGAAAATGGCCTAAACGTTTTAACATTCTGACAACTTGCACTCGAAGTCGAACTTTTGACATGCGTAAGTATAATATAATATAATATAATATAATATCTACTTAACATGATAAGTTTTGTGCATTAACATATTATAGAATCTTAGATATATCCTTTCCGTAAATATCCTTAAATAGCAGTATAGCCGCTTGCTAGTCGATATGCACATAAACTGAACAATAATTCCAGCGACACTTGGGTGTCACTTTAAAACATTTGTTTATAGATTCCATTACAATTTATTTTATTTTGTTTAATAAAATATTTTGGAAAAATGTTTTTAATTCTCAAATATTCTGTTAAATAATCACACTTTTACTGAGTTTACACAACAAATTGAAATGTATTACTTATTTTAATAAATTTATTTGTCTTTTGTGTCACACTATCCAAAACTGTAAGTAAAATTTATATAAATGTTATTTTGTGTCATAGTATCCAAGCTAAGTGAAAAATATCTGCAGAGAGATAGCGTGATGGATCCTTCAGTCTCCCAACAGATGCTCTCTACTGGCTCTCTCATGCACCGCGAATTATACGGTTAATACAATATATTAAAATCACACAATCAACTGATTGGGAAGAAAATCATTTATTTTATCAAATTTCAATGTACGGTTAATGTCATTCTGAATTTATAGTGTCCTACCCCTTCCTATCCAGCATTCTATTTGTATTGTTCCCAGTGGTAGAATAATATAATATAATATCTATTTAACATATTAAGTTTTGTGCATTAATATATTATAGAATCTTAGATATATCCTTTCCGTAAATATGCTTAAATAGCAGTATAGCCGCTTGCTAGTCGATAAGCACATAAACTCAGTGGAAGTTATCTCCCATCATGACAGTCATAAATATCAAACATTTTGCACTTTACAACACAGAAGCTCTGGAATAGCCTGTACTGAGAAACAAAAATATATTGCTTTCATCTAGAACTAATAAATATCCATTTTCTTAATTTCTAAACAAGAAATATAGATTTCCGAGTTATGCGTATAAGGTAAACAAATAATCTGTATAGATGAAAGTATCAAGAATTTCTAGTCTACACTTTTCTAGATGGAGCAACAATATTAGGAATATTATGAATCCTCCGCATTACAAGAAATTCTCGCTTGATTTTCTAGAATTGGGTTATAAAACGAAATAATTGTTACTAAAACTTGCCTCTTGTGTTCTCATTTATTTACAGAGATTTCTAGATGAGATTAATTACGAGAACATATGAAAATGATCTAGAATTTTAACAGGGAGTTTTAGAACTTGCTACTAAAGGGGACTAGTATTTATAAGGATGATATGGAACAATTTTTACCAAACCCACAATTTACATTCTAGATGTCAGTCGAATATTTTTTTCTCAGTGTACCACTATGACGATTGCAACATACAAGAAGCGCCATCTGTTGGGTGATATATCCCAAAATATATAAGTAAAGATGCAGACAAGTATAGAGTTTTATCGAATTTCTGTCCATTCGTTCGTGAGATAGTTATCAAACCGTGTTCAGAACATCTAAAAAGTGTAAAATTTATCACGAACAAGAGGCCGCAAATTTTCCCTAACCAATACTGATATATAGAGAAAAAAGTAAAAGTAATGCTTTTTAATGAATTTTTCGCTATTTAATTTCAATTCTTTTAGCTTTTTCACAAAAACAGATTTATATATATTTAAGTAAATAATCTCCTTACCATAATGCAGTAATCAAATGATGTGTTTATTTATTTTCATGCAGTACTTTAAGAGAAAAATTAACATGTTATTCCGTTCACACATTGAAAAAAAAAAGTAATAAGTATTTTGCTTTCAGATGTAGATAAGAAGTATTTTCAATGCTATAATATGTGAATAAAATTTTAAACTGGAGATCGTAATCTTTCGATAATGGAATTTTCGCATATGAAAAGAATTCTGCTTGAAAAAGAATATGTTCCACCATATAAGAGTAAAAAAGACATCCGGAAAAGCAGGATGTGGGGAACTATGGTTTATTTTCTTATTCTATTTAAAAGAATGTGGCTTTCATAAAAAATGCAAATCGATAAAAATAATGATATTTCGCCTTTTTTAAATGTTAAAAAAGTATTTCCTGTTTATTATGAAACATCAACAAATATGCATTATTAAAAATTATTATTTTTACAAATACTTTTACAAATTGTATTGTAAAGTTAACTAATTATTGGAAACGTAATTACTAGTGTGAAATATAATTATTAAAGAATTCAGTATTTTCGTAATTCCTTGCGTTAGTAAAAAGTAAGTTTTCCAAAATATTTTTATGATATCTTTCAAATAATTACAAAGAATATGTTAATTTGGATTTTACAATTAGGTCTGCACAAATTTGCTCAATTATCATCATGAAGAAAGATGCTAAATTAATCATACACTGTAAAAAAAAATAACTATTACCAGCTGCAAGAAACTCTCTGTGATTGGAGAAAATAATTATTTTCTCCAATCACAGAGAGTTTCTTGCAGCTGGTAATAGTTAATTTTTTACAGTGTATACAACCGACTATTCCAAATGGAACTAAAAATACGATACGACAAGTTTCCGCAGTATGTGACGCTAGAATTTCATAGAACTTGAGAATTGTCAGAAGTATTCTAGAAAAGCGAAAATTTTGGGGGATTTTGAGTTAGCTTATTCGCGTTCGAATGTTATGCACATACCAAGAAACTAAAGAGCGTAAACGTGTCAATTGTACATTCAGCTTTTATTCCTATACTGTAAAGAAAAAATGTTGTTACCATGCAGAACTTTATTGGCAACAAAGTTACAGGGACATATCCCATGCCATGCAAAAAAATATTACAAAAATTTCCTGTGACTGAGCAATTCAAAAATTATTCTTACGCAACGGATTTTTTCCATAGAAAACACTGAAAAAAACTCGCATTAATAAAAACTAACCATTTCTACCACCTAGGATAGAACTAGGGTCTATCGCATAATAGGCGATTATGTTGCATCTCAGTCATGGAAGCACTAACTGTGTTGATATGTAGCACTTCCCAATCCTGCTTTAATACCAAGTTTTCTGTATGAAAAACAGAAAAAAATGCATCCAACATACAAAATATCGATATCAAAGTACAGATTTTATATGGTTATAGAATAAATGTTTATTTTCAGAGAATGAGGTGTAAATTTACACTAAATTTCTGAAATTTTATCAAACAGAAATTTTCTATAGGGAAGTCGCAAAAAAAAAAAAAAAAAAAAAAAAAAAAAAATATATATATATATATATATATATATATATCAACAGAGTTTTTTTTTTTTTTTTTTTTTTTTTTTTTTTTTTTTTTAAATATATTAACAGTGTACTCACTACTTCTGTATTTTTATATAAATCATTAACCATTAAATAATTAAATAATTATTAATTAGCATGTTATTGCATTTTATTGACACATAAAAAAAATATTATGTGATTTAATTTTAGATTTCAGCAAATGCAATAACAATAACAATTTTAAACCTCTTATTTGTGTATCTTTATAAAGTCTTAACAAAAAATATTTCTTTCGAAAATGGGATTTTCAAATTATTAAATTACATACATTACCGAACTATAACGATATTAAAAATAATAATAAAATTCTATATTCTTAATATCATATTCTTAATGAATAATTCCTTATTATTCATTAAATCTGTACATTTAAAGAAAGTGGATCCAGATAATCAATAACGTATAATCCAACCGAGGTTCTAAAAATATCAGTAATACTATTTTCTGTTTACCAGATATAAAATAATAAATACTTATCAAGTAAAACTGCGTTTATGTTGCTTAAAATATTTATAGCCATCATTATCGTTGCGATGGCGCAACTTTCTATAATACATTAAAAATAATTAAGACTGAATTTATTTATCTCTACTTACATTCAGTTTAACTGTACTGCAACATTGCATAGTTTTAAGGAAACTATTTTGCTAATAGTTGTTATCAACATGTATGGTAATGTTTACATTTTTTATTAAAAGATATGCAGCATTAGTAATTCTCGTCACATGCAATATTGATTTTTGTCGAATTTGGGAAGTAACATTTAATATTTTAAGAACTAAACTAGGTTTATAAGACTTAAATAGCTTTGTATGAAAAAAAAAAAAAAAAAAAAAGAATACTTTTTCTTCAGCAAAAGGGAAAAATTAAAGAATTTATAATGTATGTGTATTCTGACATTTTATTTTAGATAACACTTTTTTTTTTTTACATGTTTTCTTAATAATACTTTGATTATAAATTTAATTTTGTTATAAATATATTTAGAATTATATATCTGGTTTATTAGTTCCAGAAAATTAGTTATTTATATTTTTAGTTTCTTCTATATTCAATAGAAGAAAGTATTGGATTCATAAAAATTTTCGACCTCGGGTTTTTGATGGATTTATACGTTTTGAGAGATGTAGAACACGATTTGACCATTATTGGAAAATATCTGTCTGTTTGTATGTGTGTGTGACAAAATTTTGTGGCGACTGTATCTCAGGTACTACTACACAGAATTTCATACAAATTGGTATGTAGTTACACATTGACATAAATTAGTGCTTATCAACCTTTGGTGAAAATTGCGTTGCCATCTCGTTTTGTCTAAATTTTTAACATGGTGGTATAGGACAAAATTTTGTATAAATGGCATAAAGAGAATTATTTTTCAATAATCATTATGAAATTTAAAAGAATTATTTGTAATAGCATTATTCAACTGGTAAAAAATATTTGTGTATGTAGGAGCCTCGCCTCCTTCGAAGAGAGCAAATTTTCGTGATGGGTATCTATCAAAAGAGCTCTCCAATACCTTTAAAACGAATGGTTGAAGCCTCAATCTGTGATAATCTATAATAATAAAAGAAGATGTCTGTCTGTCTGTCTGTCTGTCTCTCTGTCTGTCTGAGCATCTATACGTTCAGCCCCTACTGAACGCAGAACTACAAAATTTGACATACGGGTGCTCAGAAGCCTGCCCGAGGGGATAGTCAAAACAGAATTTAAAAATTTTAATTAGTTGCGGAGATATTAATTAAAATGTAGACCTATGTCTTAATCAAAAAGCGATCTCAATGACTCAGAATTCCAACAGGCAGACGATTTTCTAAGCGGTCTCGATCGGAAACAAAACACATACGAGACAACTGTCTGTGATGTCTGTGATGAAAACGGAAATGGTTGTAATCAATTAAGATATCATGTGTTTAATACTGGGGGGGAAAATTGCAATTTTCAATTTTTTTCAAATTTTCATTCACGTTACATTTGAATTAATATTCGGCCTAGACAGCATTTTATAAATCTACTGTTCAATTTTCATGAAAATATATGAATAATTAAAAAAATGACATATTTATTGGAAAAAGATTGTCTTCTTTTATTTTTTTGCAGTATTTGCAGTAGTCGAAATTTCGTAGTATGTAGTTTTAATGCCCGATAATTCGATTGTGAATATTTTTGAAAGAGTACGATTATTAGGGAGGGCTTGAGGAACAGGGAAAAAAGGCAAAAAGAAAAAAAAAAGAGTTGCAGCGTAGGCAGGGTATTTGGTTTTCTTTTAGTTCTTTTATATTATCGAAAGTATTATTCGAGATTTTACCCGATTTACACGTTTTAAGGTTTCCTTTTTAGGTTTTCTTTTGTATCTCAGCTACTAATTAAAATATTTTCATAAGTAATACATCATTCGAAAGCTTTGTTGATTTGGAATTGAACAATATATTACAGAAATTTCTACCGCCAGATGGCGCTGCTATATTTTAAAATTTCAATAGTTCAAATGAGCCGATTCAAATGACACCTTCAATAGTTCCAATGAGCGAGGAAGGTGTTGTAAGTTCTAAAACGGGGATAAGGCGCCGCAGGCGCCACCGAGCGGGACTTAGCTAAAGTTAGAAATTTGAAATATCAGCGCCGAAGGCGCTACCGCACGGGAGTTTACTGCGATTTAGATAAGCTATTTTCACGATATATCAATAAGCTGTTATTAGACCTGATACGGGAAAAAGGCGCCGCAGGCGCCACCGAGTGGGAATTTCGTAAAATCGGATTTTTCAGGGATCGCGAACCAGCTGGTCGCCGAAGGCGGCTAGTTTAAAATAAAGTTATCGACATTTTCAATTTGTAACAAAAAATATGTATATATATATATATATATATATAAATGATAATAAAATAAATGATATAAAATTGACTTTTTTTGCATATGTAGTGTTATACTACTTCTCTAATATGGAAATCGTCTGCTTTATCATGGAAGGTAATTTTTTTAAATCATTTTTATAAATCATTTTTACTGAGATAATTTGTATAGGAAAATATAGAAGAGAGTCATGGGGTGGCCTCAACATACTAGTTTAATTTTTGATTTATCTTGTATTTATGTTTATGATTTCAAAATTACATTTAGTCCGAAGTAATGGTATTTTAGCCTCGATATTCAGAATTCATCTGAAATATAAATATTCAGTCAGACGCTTTACTATATACATTCCCTCTCTCTCTATATATATATATGTGTGTATAAAGACGCACCAAGAAAAAGTGGGGACAAAAATTGGTAGATGGGGGGGGGGGGATTGGTGGTCCGAATGGGACAAAAATTGGTAGATGTGATATACATGTAGAGAAAAATACTTAATTCATTACAGTTTCAGAAAATTGGAATGATTTAATCAAGAGAAAGTGCCTCACAAAGTAAACAAGTCAATAACGCGTTGGTCCACTTCTGGCCCTTATGTACGCAGTTATTCGGCTTGGTATTAATTGATAAAGTTGGCAGATGTTCTCCTGTGTAGTACCGTGCCAAATTCTGTCCAATTGTTACGTTAGATTGGTAAAATCACGAGCTGGTTGTTGCCCTTTTTATGATGCTCCAAACGTCCTCAGTGGAAGAGAGATCCGGGGACTGAGCTCAACACCATCTCACTGAGCCGCCTATTAAGGGTCTTTGAAGTCACTGAAGTACCAGTTGCACGTAGGATCGAAGATAATGATGAATTGGTGCTTGATTTCATCATAACCTGTATGTATGTCAATTTGTGTCCAGTTTGCATTGCTCCTTCTTGGTGCGTCACTTTTTTTGTTATAGAGTATATTTTTCGTTGAGATTAAAAACAATTTTAAAAAAAGGTGCTTAAAACGAATTCGAGAAAAAATAAAATTTAAAATAATTTGATTACCAATTATTATTATTATTATTATTATTATTATTATTATGGCGGATGTTAGTGAAATAAAATCAATAATAGACAAATATGACGAATTTTTGCCTATAAGTTTTTTATGAAGAGGAGAAACTTAAAGCAATATTTAAATTCTACAATATATATATATATATATATATACAAATTGGTACTTTTGTGACAATTTCGTAACTGATCTGTTGATTTGTGAAAGTTGTACATTTTACTTAAAATTGTAGGTTTTATAATTATTATATTTTATGTAAATTATGATCAAAAACATACCTACCAAAATGACACTTTTTGACAGTTTATAATGATTTTATCACAGTTTCTGTGATATTCATTTTACGTAATATTATATTACACGTGTAAACAATCTGTAGAAAATTATTCCCTTTTTTGTGTATTTTAAAATAAAAAAATCTGTACCAATTTTCATTTTAATTACAATTTAACCATTTCGTTGCAAATCACAAATTTTCTGTTGAATTAAAATTTTATTAGTATAAACGTCCTCTACTAAATGGTATTTATATAACAAATAAATAATAATCCTCTAACTTTACCAGATATTTGTAATTATTATTTTAACATTTTGCTCGAAATTTCAGTTTTATAATAATATTCTTAAAGTTTTTAAAATTACATTTTTTCATGGAATATCTAATAACTACACTCATTGTGAAAAAAGAAAAGTTATAATCCTTTTGGTTTCCCTATTTAAATTATTTTTCATTTACTATTATTTTTTATCATCAGTATTACGAAATTTTGAAATTTTTGTGTAAGAATCCTATACCCTTTATCAGCGAACTGTGGAATGCGGCTTTTAGACCCCTTAAATATGGCTTTTCCGCAAAGTACCATATAATGGTGCGCGAGGAGTGTAATTGAAATTTCGCGGAAAATCAAAATCGTGAATTTAAAACTGAATAGTGCTTAATTAAAACTGATTCACGCAAACTTAACATGTAAAATGATTATTATTAAAATTTACTTATTTTCATTGTCGATGTATATTAATTAACAAGTGATATGACTGACACCGCTTTCCTAATTTAATTTAAAGCTTTAATGAGCAAAAGTACTAGAAATTTTGAATGCTTAATTAATTGTTATAACAAACTCTAAGGATATACACTTCACAAACTACTCTGTGATGGTATTTAAAATATATATATATATATATTAAAATTATTTCTCAAAATCTATTACATTAAAAAAAAAAAAAAAAAAAAAAAAAAAAATTACACCAGAAACTAAAAATAATGAAAATTAAATTAATCTTCTTTTTTTAACATATTGAAATAATTAAAAAAAAAGTGTAATTTGTTTGAACAAGATAGTAATATTTATTAATGCGAACTATAAATATAATTATTTTTTTCTAGTTCTAAAACGTTTTTATGTTCAATTTAAGCTACAAAAGTATTAGACAAGATTACTTAAAATTAAAACATTTCTTCCAAATAACGTTTTCTTTTCGCGCTTACAAGTGATTTAAAAGTCATACTTTATCCATAGCCTAGAGTGATTGAAATATCACACTAAGTGGAAGAAAAATAACTAAATAAATTACTATTCTAGAAGAATGGCTTTTATAAATCTGACAATTTAACTTTTAAATGGAACAATTTTTCAATATGAATAATTCGACTAAAAAAAAAAAAAAAATAAGTGTATTAAATTTTTTTTTAGCATTGTTTTAAAGTGTGTTAAAGAGAAATATTTTTCATAAATTGCTCACAACAATAAATAAGTTTTATTTATTTTTAATGCATGAGTATAATTTATGAAAGTCATTTAAATGTAAACAAAATTTAGGAAACAAACTTGAATGTATTTTTTAAAGCCACTTTTTTTAATAAATAAATTCTATATTCATTAAGAATTTTTAAAATATCAGTTTATATACGATATAACGGGTATATATACACTGGTAAAAAAAATTAAGGAACAGCCCGTATTCTCTTTCTCTTCTTTTGCACATATTTTTTAAACAAATAAACATATGAACATAAAATTTGGATGGCCTGTTCATTATCATATTATTAACAGAATCTTATGTAATTTTAGCATAAGAATAATTCTTAAGCTAATAAATATTCATTTTTCTCGCAAAAGTAAGCTTTGGAAAAAATGAAAAATTTCAACAAATTTAGGAAAGAACACATAATGAAAAGTGGTGTTAAGGATGCATTAGAGATAGGTAAAGACGCTCATGCCTTGAAATGTTAAACTAAATCTCGATTTTTCTTTTTGTATTAACTTTTCTTTTACTTTTATAACGAACTTTTTAAAAATATACAATTATTAATTTGTAAACTATACTCAGCACTAGAATAATAATGATGTCGAAAAATAATTGTATAATCCAATCTTATCCATCTTATCCAATTTTCATGTTTGTATGCATATTTTTTAAAAAGTTATTCACATGCGAAAAGAAGAAGAAAAAATAAGAAACAGAAAATGAATGCAGGTAGAAAGATTTGGTTGTAATCTAACATAGGAACGCGTGTGCGTCTTTACCTATCTGTAAGGCATCCTTATGACCATTTTTCATTAAGTGTTCTTTCCTAAAATTATTGAAATTTTTCATTTTTTTCAAAGCTTACGTTTTAGAGAAAACTGAACATTTATTAGCTTAAAAATTATTCTAATGCTAAAGTTACACGAAATTCAGTTATTAATATGATAACGAACAGGCCATCCAAATATTATGTTCACATGTTTATTTGTTTAAAACTTATGTGCAAAAGAAGAGAAAAGGAAAACAGGTCGTTCCTTTAATTTTTTTGACCAGTGTATATATATATTCTTTAAATAAATAGTTTGTCAATGCGTCTGTATATATATATATATATATACTAGCAGACCCGGCCACGCGTTGCTGCGGCTAAGTAATACGTTGATAATTTGATAAGGTATATAGTATTTCCCCACAACTGGATTTGGCGATTTTTTTTTTTTTTGGCGCCTTTTTGAACGATAACGAAGTCGTTCTGGATTATTTATAATGAAATATGTTAACCTGCATGCTTTTATTTTAGATTTATGATTTAGCCATAATCGCCAAATCCAGTTGTGGGGAAATACTATAGTTGTTACCCACAACTATAACTTATAATATAACTTCAGTAATTATATTCGGATAATTATAACTTCAGTATATCCCCACAGCTGAATTTGGCGATTTTTCTTTGGCGCCGTTTTGAACGATAACGATGTCGCTCTGGACTGTTTGTGATATAATATGGCAGCCTATATGTTGTTTATTTTGGATTTATTATTTTATGTTTTTGATTTATGATTTAGATTATCATTTATGATTTATAGATTTATGATTTAGCCATAATCGCCAACAAAAAATCGCCAAATATCGTTGTGGGGATATACTGATTAATATATTACTGAAAAGATTAATATATTTTAACGAAGTGGTGAGAAGATTCTGAGTATGTTAAAATTTTAATAGTAAATTTAAGTTAATCTAGAAGGAAAGTATTGAGGATTAAGATAAGAAAATTGCAAGATTTTACGATCGCATTTTCAGCAATAAATATGAGTCAAGATTTAATGAAAAATACATATATAAATCACAAATTTAATCAGGAACGTTAAATTGGTAAGTTATTAAAGAAAAAGCAAAGAAAAATAAGAGAAATAATTAACTAAAGTTTCGAACATCGATCATATAGATTAGCGTTACAAAACAAATAAACAGACTTAAACTCTTCCAGACTTTTAAATAAGTTTTAAATTAACTTTTAAAATTTAATGTTAAATAAAACAGACTTTTAAATAAGTTTTAAAATATTGAAATAATAACTTTTTATTTAGAACGTTATGTATAGATCACAAATTTTTTAAAGAAAACGAAGTGATACAGATTAGAATAATGCAACAAAAATTGAAAAAGCAAGGTTATGTCGTAAATAAATTTTTAACACACGTGTCACGTGAAATAAATTGTAGCATATACATAATGTAACTGACATAAGATATTAACATGTTGCAGCGGAATAAATTTCATATCTATCATCCTTGGCGGAAAAAAATTAATATCGCCAAATTATCTGGCGCACACATTTAATTCCTTTCAAAAATCATGGTTATTTTAACAACTTATATTAAGAGTGTAATGAATAATATGAAACAATATTTCGCACAATACATATTACGAAAATATACATTTAGCTTGTATATTTTCGTGTTACGTTTTTGATCGCCAAATACGAAAAACTCCAAGGACGACAGAGCTTTGAAATTTAAAATTAAAATTTTGTCAATTTGACAGCAAAATAACTCAATCTAACGTATGCACATGATAAATAATACATATCTATACAAAAATATGGGGATTAAAATCCGGAAATAATTTTCCTCGTTTTTTAATAATTTTTTATAAAAAATACAATGGGTGATTAACATAAGAAATCTTTTTCTTGATTTCACAGGCGGTCAGTGACGTCACACTTCGCTTGTGTATAACTACATACTTTATCAATGCGAATAAAATCTTTAAATTGATTATGACGTCAATTTTCGTGAGATGAATAATTTAACTTTTTATAATTTTTTAACGTTCACGTTTGATTAAATGTATTTACTTTTATGTCGACAGGAAATGAACTCGTATTTTTTCTTTTTGGCAACAATTAAACTTATGGAACTCACAGATATTTTGGAGCAACTTTAACAAAGGTCTATAATTAACAAATAATTGCAATAAAACAATATTGTGACAATAAACTGAGATAAAAGCTATCCTATCTCTCAAGTTGGACCAAACTGCACACAGTGTGCAAAATTTCATTAAAATCGGTTCATTAGTTTAGGAGTTTATCGCGGACAAACATCGTGACACGTAATTTTTATATATATACAGATATCTATGATAGAACTACATTAGCACTTTATCAATGTGTATAAAATCTTTAAATTGATTATGACGTCAATTTTCGTGAGATGCATAATTTAACTTTTTATAATTTTTTAACGTTCACGTTTGATTAAATGTATTTATTTTTATGTCAAAAAAAAAAATGAACTCGTAATTTTTTTTTTTTTTTTTTTTTTGGCAACAATTAAATTAATGGAACTCACAGATATTTTGGAGCAACTTTAATAAAGGTCTATAATTAACAAATAATTGCAATAAAACAATATTGTGACAATAAATTGAGATAAAAACTATCCTATCTCTCAAGTTGGACCAAACTGCACACAGTGTGCAAAATTTCATTAAAATCGGTTCCTTAGTTTAGGAGTTTACCCCGGACAAACATCGTGACACGTAATTTATATATATATACAGATATATATATATATATATGTATGTATATATATATATATATATATATATATAATTAGCCCTAATTTATAAAATATAGAAAATACAAAATTAAATACACTTACAAGAAAGCAGTGAAAAACGTATTATAAAAAAATTACCATTAATAGTAACAAGAATTTTCTTTAAAAATGTTAAGAAATTAGTGATTTTATTTAACGTAATATCGCATAATTTATTTATACTTTATTATTAATATGCAATAAAATATCAGAGCTAGAGTACTTTGTTATTTATTTATTTAAAAAAAAATCACGTTGTTTTGAAAGGAAGTTTTTGTGATATGCTTGAGAACCCCCACTTCTTATTAGTTAAAGCAGTATTGTGTGTAACACTTAATGTGTTTTGTGTGATTAGGAGATTAACAATTGTTTTTTTAAGTTATTATAATGCACTTTCATTTAATGCAATATCGAATGATATTATATATATATATATATATATATATATATATATACTGGGTGTTCCATAAGTCTGTAGACCTTATAAAATTTCATAAAAATTCAAGGGATTTGTAGCAGTTTGCGAAAAAGCTATTCTCGTGAAGGGAGATTTTATTTTTTCCGACGTAAAGAAAAGAAATAGTTACATTTTTTGTCGATAGAAGACGCTGCATGGATGCGTAAAAGAAATAAGCAATTCACCCAGGTAAAAAAAAAAAAAATCTGCAGTAAACTTAAAAAAAAAAGGCAAAAATAAGTGTTTTATTCAACTGTTTCCTGAATATTCATTAAATAACGTGCACTCATTGACGAAAACCTGCTTATGTCTTTAAGAATTTATACTCTATATGTAAAAATGTCGATAAATTTTATAACAATATCACTGCTGGCTCTAGCTACGGGATAGATATTCATTAAATAAAGTGCATTCGTAGACTAGAACTTAATTATGTTTTTAAGAATTACTTTCTACTCGCAAATATTTCTACAGCTTTCATAACAATATCCTTACGGGCTCTGTCATTAGCCTCTTTTGAAATCTTTATGTTGATGGGTCATATATATAATGGCCAAAACCTCGTACTTTTGGTCATTATGAATAAAATTTTCGTAAATATCTTCAAAACAGAAATTCACAGAAAGTCCCAAAAGAGAGGTGTACAACTAGATGTTATAAAAAATCTATATACCAATTTTCAGCCTTCTACGTCCAACCGTTTTTGAGTTATGCGAGGTACACACACACACACTTACATACAGACGTCACGAGAAAACCTGTAAATTCGTCGATATCTCTAAAACGGGAGCTCGTGTCAAGACCGCAGTTGCAGGTTTACAACTAGAAAATAATAATTAAGCTATTTGTCGATAGAGGGAACTGTGCATGACCAAATCACACATTTTCATGAAAATCTGTACTTATTTGCATTCAAATGTTTACAGGCATATAAATCCTATTCTATGTGTCCGTTATCACCGTAAATTGCAGTTTGAAAATGCTTTATAATACTGCTAACTGCAGCTTCAGTAGGCGGTTCTTACCTGAGGGAAAACATCTTCTCCAATAACGCTTTATACACCAAGTCAGCATTGCAATTAAAACTTCATGTATGCACAAGTAGGAGGCAAAATAAGAAATAAACTGTTTTAATCGCAAAATGTTGCAATTTATGGGATTTTCAATTGTATATTTTTCTTTCACAACCGTGCGAAAAATTTAACTATTTCGCTAACTATCGCCGACAAAAAAAAAATCCCTTCACGAGAATGATTTTTTCGTAAACCACGTTGAATTCTGTGAATTCATTCAATAATTATGAATTTTTAAAATGTCTGCAGTCTTATAGAACACCCTGTATATATTAAGAAATGTGCCATAATATTTATTCATATCACCTAATCATATTAATTAATGAGAATTTTGTTAGATGGTCCTTTAGTGTACCACAGATTTTCAGTGTATGAAAAAGATATTATGATATTAAAACAGAATAAAAAGGATTTACTTTAATGTTCTTTTTATATATTTTAATACTGGGGGTACATTCTTAAGATAACACAGGAATTATTTATAACCACATGAAGATCTTAATAAATTTCAAGCAAAAACAGCGAGAACAATCAATAAAATCCTTTTTCAAACGTAAAAGACGACAAATACTGTTCAGTGCCATGTGATGAAATTGAAGCTGGATATATACGTACTATGATTATAAATACATTTGATATTTCTTTCATAAATTCGATTTTATATGCTTTCAAACTGATGGTATTTTAAAGTACCATCAGTAAATAAAAAGTTAAAAATACGCTTAAAAAATTAAAAAATTTTAAGTTGAATACTTGCTTTTAAATAAATTTCAACAAATCAAAAACAATATTAAAAGAAAATAAAGCTTCAGTAAATTTATCCAAAAATAAAACAAAATTACGTATCTGAAATCATTTTTACACCATCATATACGTATGCAAAATATTGTACTTGTCGCAAAAATTTAAAAATATACATTTAGAAGAACGATAACGAAATAAATCTTTTGTTGTAGATATTTATTAAACAAACTCCATAAATGCGTAAATTTACATATAGCATTTATTTCTGTACTTTAAATATAAAAACATCTTCTAAATTGCTTTGTTTTAAAATATTTTCCTTAATTTCAAATAATATCCAATTCTCTTTTGTAAAAGCTATTTTTAAGTCGTATTTTATCTGTGACAGAAAGAGTCTGAAATATCAGTATAAATGGGAAGAAAATAACTGAATAAATTACTACTTTAAAGGAAATTATAGATTTAAATGTCTTCTATAAATCAGAGAATCTAAGTGATAAAATATATCCAAACCAGTATTTAAAGAGCAATTTTTCACTACGCATATCTCTGATAGAATTTATATTTACTGCAGTGCTTTTTTGCTTTGTTTTCATTTGTCTGTTAAGCGAAATTCTTCTAATATAAAATATGGATAAAAAGATATTTTAGTTGTTTCTCATTCGAAAACATAATTTACCAAAATCTCTTCAAATGTAAATCATTTGTACGGAATATTTTATACTTCAGCCGCAAAAAATGACAAAATCGGATAAATTGTTAAAGATATTTTTTTTTACAAAAATTTTCTTTTTTTTATCTTTATTTTCTTTTTCTTTCAAATTTAAATTTTTAAAACGAGGTGGTAAGTTTTCAGGAATTAATTATGTGTCTAGCATGTACATACGACAGACAGACAAATTGCATTTCCTTAAAATATTACATATAATATTTTTTTTTCATAAATATTTATTATGAAATATATTTTGTGAAATGTATAGCTCTTAAGGGGGAATATGTAAATGAATTCCTGTCAATTACATTCTGATTGCAATAATTTCTTGGATAATGTATAAAATCTTATAGTATCATATATATATATATATATATAAATGTGTGTGTGTGTATTCTGATAATAAATATCTTCAGATTTTGAGCTTTAATAATCTGTTACAAATTTTTAATAAGTATAAAATTGTTCCTTTTTGTAAATGACTGATATGAACTGAAAATTTTAGTTGTTGTAATCTTAGTTATACAGGATTTTCAAAATACTAATTATCAATTGATTCTTGCGGGTTTTTTCAATTCGTTAATAAAACTATTACTAGTTGTACATATACTCTATAACAAAAAAAGCGACGCATCAAGAAGAAGTGGGGACAAAAATTGGTAGATGGGGTGGAATGGGTGGTCAGAATGGGACAAAAATTGGTAGATGTGATGTACATGTGGAGAAAAACAATTGATTACTGTTTCAGAAAATTGGAATGATTTAATCAAGAGAAAGGGCCTCGCAAAGTAAACAAGTCAATAACGCGTTGGTCCACTTCTGCACCTTATGTACGCAGTTATTCGGCTTGGCATTAATTGTTTGAGTTTGCAGATGTGCTCATGTGAAGTATCGTGCCAAATTCTGTCAAATTGTTGCGTTAGATTGGTAAAATCCCGAGCTGGTTGTAGGACCCTTTTTATGATGCTCCAAACGAAATCAGTGGAAGAGAGATCCGGGAACTGAGCTCAACCCCATTTCACTGAGCCGCCTATTAAGAGTATTTGAAGTCACTGAAGTACCAGTTGCGGGTATGATCCACAATAATGATGAATTGGTGCTTGATTCCATCAAAACCTGTATGTATGTGTATTTGTGCCCAGTTTGCATTACTCCTTCTTGGTGCGTCACTTTTTTTGTTACAAAGTATATATTCATCGCCTTAAAAAAAAAAGTGAAATAAGTTGAAGTAATTCTTCTTTAGGATGATATTCAAAAAACTTTAAAATAGCAATCTCCAACAAATTTTAGTGAATAGTGATATTTCATTTTTTTTTTTCAGATAAAATAACCTTCACAACGATAGGAAATATTTTTAAACTCCTACATTTCCTGTTGCTTAAAGAAAATAAAACATCGGTGAAAACAGACATTAATTCATTAAAGTATTCTAAAAGAATTTATGAATGGTATGGGATCTATAAATCAAAGTCTACAAAGTCTGCAAAATGGATAGCTCTCTCGTGTTTTAAGAAATATATTTATCTTTATGTAAGTCCTGTTAAATTTAGATTTATTGAAATGCATCTTGGAGATTTTTCAATTTGCATGGAAGATCAAGGTTGCATAGTCTGATACTGCTCACTTCTCTATAATATATCTGTTCTCATAAATTTTTACTACAAGGCTTGCAATATTTCGTGGTAAGTGAAATAAATTTGACCAATTGCTCGACATGGTTACAGAATGAAATATCCCACTTCAGGGGCTAATCACCGTTCAATTCGAAATATTTACCTTATCCTATTTGTTAAATACTTTTATTTTCATCAGTTTCATATGGGTCAGTTTCAAATTCTAGTTTTCATGCAATTCCTTTCTTTATCCTACGCAATGATCCCCATAATGCAAATTTATAGGAAAATTCCTCTCTTCTGCTACGTTAAGAAAATCTTAAGTTTTTAATAAATCAAAAAAATCTGATGTGGGCACCACATGACTTCCTTATACACTTTTAGAAATATACATACTGTTAAAAAACATTGACATTGGATCCGAAACATTTGGCTAAAAATATTTAAAAAAATGAATTTTCACCGTTTTCTGAGCTTTTCTGAAAGTTATTTAAAAAACCGATTGCAAGATTTGTACTGGTAACGCTGATGAAGGCAGCAGGGACCCGAAACAGTTGGCTAAAGGTATTAAAAAGATGCATTTTCACCGTGTTCTGAACTATTCTGAAAGTTTCAAATGTCTAGCTAGTCGGGAAGTTAGTTAAATAATTTTTCTGTTGAAAAATATAAACGCTGCCAAAGGCAGCAGTGACCCGAAACAGTTGGCTAAAAATATTTGAAAAATGCATTGTCCCCGTGTTTTGAGCTTTTCCTGAAGTTTTAAATGTCTAGCTAGTCGGGAAGTTAGTTAAAACTCGATTGCAAGATTTGTACTGGTAACGCTGCCGAAGGCAGCAGGGACCCTAAACGGTTGGCTAAAAGTATTAAAAAAATGCATTTTAACCGTGTTCTGATCTAGTCTGAAAGTTTCAAATGTCTAGCTAGTCGAGAAGTTAGTTAAATAAATTTTCTGTTCAATCACATAAACGCCGCTGAAGGCAGCAGGTATCGGAAACAGTTGGCTAAAAATATTTTTAAAAATGCATTGTCAACGTATTCTGAAAGTTTCAAATGTCTAGCTAGTCGGGAAGTCAGTTAAATTGCAAGATTTGTCCAAACCGTTTTTGAGTTATCACCGTTTTTTGATACATTATGGCCAAAACCTATGTATTTTTTGTCATTATGAACCTAATTTTCGAAATATCTCCAAAACGGAAAATCATACAAAGTCCAAAAAGGGAGGTGCACAACTAGATGTTATAACACACCTCTGTACCAATTCGCAACTTTCTACGTCCAACCGTTTTTGAGTTATGCGACATACGGACACACACACAGACACACATACATACAGACGTCACGAAAAATCGTGTAAAATCCCTTATATCTCTAAAACGAGAGTTCGTGTTACGACCACACTTTCAGGTGTACAACTAGACATCATGACAGTCACACGTATAAATTGGCAACATTCAACGATCATTCGTTTTCGAGCAATGTGAAATACAAAATCCATTTCGCAAATCGGGATTACTATACTTCCTTATACTTTGTATAAGGAAGTAAAAATTAAATTGGAATATTCGTAGCCCATGATGTTCAAGCAAATATCACAAATGATATTTGAAAAGTGATCTGACTAATTTAAATATTCTGATGTAAATCAGATGTAAATATTCTTCATAGTAGATGTTTATGCGGAATTTTGCTCTAGTTTACCCAGTTATGATAATCGTAAATTTCGAATAACTGACGATTTTTTTCTTTTAATTAATAAATTCGTTGTGAATGATTTTCATGTCACCATCCTAAGTGATATTTTAAAAATGGTCTGATCTTTCGAAAGAGCAACTTATCTGAGGATGTGAAATTTCGTATTGTGTACTTGCACAAAGAAGGTAACCACAACTGTTCTTAACAACAGTCGCAATGTTCTCAAGAAAGCTTGAATTGAGTTTTGAGAAAATTTTCTAATAATAAGTGTTTTCAAAATAAGCATATTAAAAGTGTCGAAAGCTAGTAACTTCAGCAAAAGATGAAAGGAAGGAAATTAAAAGAAGATTGTGAAGAACCATTGTTTTAAAAGTGTGAGACATTTACAGAGGGAATGGAAAGAAGTGTGGTAAAATGCCTCTAAATCTACAATATTACGAAGACTTTACAAATTAAGTTTTAGATCACATGTACCTAAGGCAAAACCAATCTTATCATCTAAGCAAATGGTTCGTAGAGTTAAATGGTGTAAACAAGAGCTATTTTGGGGTCAAGGTGACTGGAAATAGTACTCTTCAACGATGAAAGTATGATTTGTGGGCCCGATGGGGATCAAAGTATTGAACCAATTTCAATAAAAATCCAAGGGTATTTCTTCAAACTCTAAAATCAAAAGTCGTCTCTGATAATAAAGAAAAGGATATTCGTCTAATTTTGGATGCCGGTTCACAAAGATCGTATATTTTGAAGAAATTAGCAAAAGAAATGAAATATGCAGCCATTAAAAAAGAAAAGGTTGTACATTCACTTTTTGGCGGAGTCTCAACCAAAGAATATGAACATAACTTTTATAAAATAAGATTAAGAGATTTGACAGGGAAATTCAGATGCAATTTTGAAGTTTTGGATCAAAATATTATATGTGAAAATGTTAAGCCTGTGGGAAAAGGTTCTTGGCTGAAAGAATTGGCCGGGAAAGGCATTGTTTTGACAGATGTTGGCGATGCAGATGAATCTATTCAAGTACTGATTGGAGCCGATATAATCGGTAAACTATTGACAGGTCGAAGAGAAGTGTTGTCTTCTGGGCTAGTTGCAATGGTAACACTTTTTGGCTGGACATTAATGGGAAAAGTTCCTCAAGAAAGTTCATCTAAAGAAAATTTAGCTCTATCAGTTACTTCCATGTTTGTAAAAGAAGCAGAAATTTCTGACGTATGGAGATTAGAGTTACTTGGAATAAGTGATCCAGTCGAAAAGCTATCTAAGATGGAAATACATCGCCTAGTAAAAGAACACTTTCTACAGACAGTAACACGGAATAAAGACGGTCGTTATGAAATATCCTTGCCATGGGTTGAAGATAAACCATCTTTACCTGATAATTTGTGTTTAGCCAAGAAAAGGTTAACTAATGTCACACAAAAACTACTTGCGAGTAATATTTATGAAAAATATGAGGAAGTACATTTAGGATGGCTTGGCGACAAAATTATTGAAGTGGTTCCTCAATGTGGAAGGTCCTTTTATGGACATTACTTACCTCATCGACCAGTTATAAAGGAGAATAGCACTACTCCAATTCGTCCAGTATTTGACGCATCAGCATGAATCCAAAACCATCCATCTTTGAATCAATGTCTACACTGCGGTCCAAATCTCATTGAATTAATTCCTGGCATACTTTTGTGATTTAGAGAAAATAAATTCGGTGTCTTAGCTGATATCAAGAAAGCGTTTTTGCAAATAAGCATCTGAAAAGAAGGTAGGGATATTTTACGCTTCCTCTGGTGAAGCAATCCAGAACAGGTGAAGCAATCCAAGTGAGCTTAGAATATTTCGTCATGCTAGAGTCGTTTTTGGAGTCAAGAGTTCACCTTTTTTGCTAGCTTCAGTAATAGAATAGAATATTAAAAATGATGAAGAATACGACACAGAACTTAAGCAAAGATTGTTGAGAAGCTTCTATGTTGACAATGTTGTTACGAGTGTCCGTACGGAGGAAGAGTTAAAGAGATTTATTACTTGCTCTAAAAACCTAATGTCTAAAGGAGGATTCGACCTAAGAGGATGGGAACATACAGAAGAGAGAAAGGACATGGGAAAAGGAAGTTGTTGTAGTTGGATTACACTGGAAGAGATTTTTAGATAATTTTAAAGGTCAATGTATCCTGGACGAAAGATGTAAGTCTGGAAAAAATAACAAAATGTACTATGCTATCAGTGGCACATAAAGTTTTTGATCCAATTGGTTTTACTTCACCAGTCATGATTTGCCCCAAGATGATGTTACAGAAAACCTGGAAAATTGGTTTAACTTGGGATGAAGAAATTACCGGGGATCTAAAAAACGAGTTTATCGGATGGTTTCGTGAATTAAATATATTGGAAGAAATTGAGATTCCGCGATACATTCAAGTCACTCTAGATAATTTAAAAAAAATGTACTCTTCATACATTTTGTGATGCTAGTAATCAGGCTTATGCTGCTGTTGTATTTTTGAGAATAGAAAAAGCTGATCAAGTGAAATTATTCCTTCTGACTGCCAAATCCTGCATCAGTCCTTTAAAGTGCCCAACTATACCTCGAATGGAGGTTTTAACGGCTTTGATTGGTGCTAGATTATCGAAATCAGTAACAGATGCATTCAGTTGGGAAAATATGGAAAGTTATTTTTGGAGTGATTCCACGACAGTTCTTGCATGGATAATCAGAGAAGAGAACTGGTAAGTTTTCGTCAGGAACCGAGTTCAAGAAATCAGGACTTTGACTGATGATTCTTAATGGAAATATATTCCCAGTGAAATTAACCCATCGGATCTACCCTCTAGAGGTTGTAAAGCTAAACAACTTGTCTCTCTCAAATGGTGGGAGGGTCCATCGTGGCTTAAGAATCCATATGAGTATAACAAACATATGAATTTCATCTGCCAGAATATAAATGAAGAAGACGTTGAAAGAGAAAAGTTAAAATCAACAAAATTACTGATAAATGTACATGAAAATTCACAGAATACTTGGTACTATCATTATTTTTCATGTTAGGAGAAAATCGTGCGCCTTGTTGGATGGATTCTCCGTTTTAAACATAATACTTGTAATCCAAAGGATAAAGTGAAAGAAGAATGGACAAGTCAGGAATATCACAAAGCAGAAATGAAAATAGCTTGGATGATTCAGAAGGAAGCTTTTTCCTCTAAAGATTATGAGAAATTGAAAACTCTTGAGAATTTTTAAAGATGAGAAAAATATAATACGCGTGAAAACTAAAATTTTGTATAGACAAGACAAGAAGGATTTTCTCACACCTATCGTTCTACCATCTAATCATGAAGTTGTTAAACGACTAATTTCATATTTTCATCTGAAAAATTGTCACGCAGGTCCTCAGATTCTTTTAAATTTGATTGGAGAAAAATATTGGATTTTGAATGGAAGAAGAACTGTGACATCTGTTTTATCTAAATGTACTACTTTCAAAAGATTCAACTTTAAATAAGTGGAATCTTCGCCTATTTCTCTACCAGAAAATCGAGTAAAAGATGCAGCTGTGTTTCAGATCATTGGTATTGATATGGCTGGTCCTTTGTTTCTGAAAGACAATCAAAAGAGTTGGGTTATCTTGTCCACATGTGCTATCTATCGGGCAGTACATTTTGAACTTGTTACATCAGCATCTACAGAGGTTTTTTTGATGGCTTTAAGAAGATTTATATCTCGTAGAGGAAGATGTTCCATTATATATTGCGACAATGGCTCTAATTTTTTTGGTGCAGCCAGCTATTTGAAACGACTGAACTGGAATCATATGCAAAAAGATGGAGCAACCAATTTAGTTGAATGGAAATTCAATCCGCCAACTACGGCGTGGTGGGGCGGATGGTGGGAGAGGCTCATCAGACTGATGAAAGATCTATTAAAAAGAGTCCTTGGGCGAGCAGGCTTAAATTATGAAGAAATGATTACTGTATTGGCTGATTGCGAAAGCATTATCAATTCTCGACCTTTGACTTAGATGTCAGAGCAAGAAGCTATTAAACCAATTTCTCCTGCCATGTTTTTGAAAGATATTCATGTATACATTTTAGCAGACATTGATGCAGTCCAGGGAAATTCTTTCAAACGAAGACTTAAATACAGACAAGCACTGCAGATGAGTTTAAGAAATCGATTTAGATCAGAGTATTTGGGTTTACTTATTCAGCGACCGAATGTGAGAAGAAGCCAACAGACAGTTTCTGTAGGAGACATTGCATTGATGGGAGCGGACAATAAAAAAAGGTTGCACTGGACACTAGGACGCATCATAGAGCTTGTTCATGGCAAAAATGGAAAAGTGCGCCTCGTAAAGTTACAAACATCTCATTCAGAGATACTTCGATAAATACAAAGAATCTATCCTCTAGAAGTATCATCTAGTGACGGTGCTGAAAATACGTTTCCTACTCCAGCTGTGAAGGAAGCACAAATTGAAAAGCCTTTGAAGGATAAGTCCTGCATGGAAATTAGAAAGACTAGATCTGGAAGACCAATTAAAATGCCAGACAGACTGATTTTATGAAGTTTATGAAATCTTTTAGAGATATCAAAATGTAGAGTTTTGATTATAAGATATAATCAAAAGGTGGGAGGATGTTAGATATTGTCGATGTGTTATTTTATTCTCTCATTTTTATATTTTTAACTCTCGTGATGTATTTTTGTTATTGTAAAAAAATAAAGATTATTCAGATGATGCTCGTGTGCGTGCATCTAGTTTGTTTTTTCTGAGTATTCAAATTTTTAAGTGGAATAAAAGCAGCAAATAGATTTTCTTGTTATTGAAATTTATTTAGTTTTTTAGAAAGCTTAGGAGTTTAAAATAATTTCTTTTGTATGCTTTAAGTTTACTTGGCGTCCGCAATTATATCTTGTAAGCTAGAGAGTTAAAATAACTCTTTTTGTACGCTTAAATAACATTTTGGAGGTCAAAATCGTTAGTTAATTCTCCGAATTTTAACCCTCTTCAAAACTTGTTGACTATCCTGAAGAATACTGTTATCGAAAGACCAATTCCAAAAAACCTTGGGGAATTAAAGTTAAGATTTCAAAACATTTGGAACAATTATCCTGTGACTGGTTAAAAAAAAAAAAAACTCGTCCAATCTTTCAAGTGTAAGATTGGCAGCATGTTAGATTCTAACGATAGACTTATTAGATGAGATTACGTAAAAATGTGATTAAAATTTTTTTTTAAATTGAAATATTTTGTCAGAGCAATTTTCATTACGACTTGTGTCTGAGAAACTTTCATTACACTGATTAAATATAATTTCCGAAGTTAAAAGGCGTTTACAGATTATTTAGATCAATATATTGTCAATTCCAGCAACTTTATATACGTTCCCCAATTAAAAAAAATATATATATTCTTTTGAAGATTATTTTCGTTTCAACTGAATCAAGTTTCGAAAAGAGAACCGAAAAACTATATAATCCTCAAACATTTTTAAAGACTTATTTTTTATTTCTCTTTTTTTTAATGCATAAAACGTAGAGATATCTATTAATATAAAGATTTTTTCTTAATGCATTAAAACTAGCAAATAAAACTAATTACGTTAACATTTTCAGATTTCTGAGATTCCGATAACGGTATTAACATCCTGAATAACTGAATATACTTTATTTAAATAATACAATGTACTTCATTATTCACAATGAACTATTGTTACCGAGTTTATGAAAAAACTATTGAGGTCTGGAAAAACTTGTTTTAAATACTAACATAATATCCTCTTTTACTTTTATCCAAATACATGTACGAGGTTTTTCATTTAACTTTCTAATTTTCTACCTTAATTATCTAAAGCAATTTTTCCGTTTATATAATAAGAGGATATTTCTCAAAATAGCTTTTGAAGAAAGAAAAAAAAAATTTTACCTTACTTCAAATATAAAAGCTAAAAGTAACCAAATAGGAAATGTTAAATATGTACTGGAAAAATAATTCATGATGCATGATTTTAATTGTTATGCATAAAAAGTCTATTTAATAACGCAAAATTAATTATCTTTCAGGTTATTTTTCATCCGAAATAATAAAAGAATGTTATCGAAGAAACAATATAGCTTTCAAATAGACGAAAACATAAATTGTATTTACTATGTGATATTAATTATATTTGATTATATATTTTCAAATCATATATATATATATACTTATTTATTTAACCTGATTCTATAAGTTTTTCGCTATATAATAAAATCATACTTTTTTTTTTTTTTTTTTTTTTTTTTTTAATCTCCGTATCCAAACTTTAATAAAAGTAATTCAAAAACATCAAAGCTAATTATTTTATAATATATTTCATAAAGCGTTTTAACTTTTATCACTATTACATTGAAAACTTATTATTAATTTTTTTTTAAGTGAAAGATATGATCTATCGCAGACCTGCGAATGTACTTGGGATGTATCGGTTAAGTAACATTCGTTAAGAAATCTATTTTTTACCGTTTATGTATACCATTCTTTTACATATATTTCAGTTAACTATTATAAGTTTTGCTTTATTGCACTCACTTAATATAATTATAGCTTACCTTTTCTTATTTTGCTTTTGCAATCCAAAAATAATTATAAATAGTAGGGTACTTGCACCTGTTATTGACACTTTTAGAGCAATCTCTGATGTTTTTAATGTTCTAGTCATCAGAAAATATTTTTAGAAATCTTAATTTAGTACATACGGTGTGAAAGACATTCAGAGCCACATATATGTTAAAATATATACATTTTATACCAATTATTTTTTTATGAATTTTTATTTGACACCCACTCAGTGTTCCAGTAATTGACACTGCCAGTTTTTCATTTTATCAGTAATTGGCCCCCTATGTTCCAGTGTTTGACACTGCTAGTTATTCATTTTACCAACTATTAGCACCCTATACTCCAGTGTTCTTATATGTAAAATATATACTTTTATTATTTTTCTTACTCATTAATTATTTCGCGATAGATGTCAATTACTAGAGCATGCCAATTACTGGAGGACCTACACTACTAAAAAATTTTATTGTATAAAAATAAGAGTGCATTTGCTAATTATTTTGATTTTTAATTAATCATACGTTTCAAAATTACTTTTAAAATAAATTAAAAGTTTTATTTTCTTAACTATCAAAAAATTACTACTGTATATTTAACTAAGCAAATATAAAAATTTAACATTTTTTTTTTTTTTTTTTTTTTTTTTTTTGTAAAAATCTAATTGTATAAATTCTTAAAAATACATTTAAAGAAACAAGGGACGATTACTATTATATCAAAATCTATGCAAATAAAAATATTTAAATAAATATTATAGAATGTACTAAGAAATGCAATACTTTTTAAATAATATCATTCAAGAGCTTCTCAAAAACTATTCATTTTTTTTTTTTTTCAAAATATTAAACTTTAAATTTATTTTTCTTCAGTTCCAAATTTCGGGAATAATTAGTTACTTATAGTACTGCTTGCTAATTTGTTTTCATCCAATCCCCTTAAAACTTTTTGTGAATGTTAATCAATGTATTTGTCGCAAAACTGGTCATTCATTTCGAAATCAAGAAATTATTACTTTTATTACGAAATCTTAAATTCACTCACATGAGAAAATTTTACGAAGGTTTTAAACCAATTCAGTGCATAAAGGGTTTAGTGGTATACAAAAGACAGATTGTGAAAAAAAAAAAAAAAAAAAAAAAAAAAAGGTGTGGTACAACCATTCGACTTCCAGTATCCACTATTCACACATTATACGCATTTTTTGGAGATAATGTGATCAGAAGGCATAAAACTGACCTAACGAAGTAGAAACTAAAAGTTTTCCTCAAGAGAAACTTGATACACATGTAAAATATAAAACATATAGAACAAACTTTACATAGCGAGTTAAAATATTAGAAAAAAAAAAAAAAAAAACTAGTATGTTGTGGCCACCACAAGACTTTCTTCTATATTTACCTATACATATTCAATCAGTAACAATATTTAAAAAAAAAAAAAAAAAAAAAAAAAAAGTACGATTTTTTTTTTTTCTAAGTTTTTTTTTTTTTTTTTTTTTTTTTTGTTAAAAGTGAAAAAAATCGATAACTTTGTTTTAAATTTTCACAGATTTATAGTTCAACCATTCGTTTTAAAGGTATTGACGAGACCTTTCGAAAGATACCCATCTTGAAAATTTATCCCCCCCGGGGGGGAAGCGATGCCCCCCCATGCAGAAAATTTTTTTTTCTAGTTACATACTACTATTATCAATAATTCATATTAATTTTACAATCACAAGTTTAAAACAACTCTAATTATGCACATTTATACGAATTTTTGTCCTATGCTGCCATGTTAAAAATTTAGATAAAATGCTATCACAGCGCCACCTGTTGAGCTATTGATCCCCAAACATAATCAGCACCAGTTTATGTCGGGGACCAACTAAATACCAAGTTTGGTTAAATTTTTGGTTAAAAAATTAAAAAATTTCAAGTTGAATATTTGCTTTTAAATAAATTTCAACAAATCAAAAACAATATTAAAAGAAAATAAAGCTTCAGTAAATTTATCCAAAAATAAAACAAAATTACGTAACTAAAATAGTTTTTACACCAACATATACGTATGCAAAATATTGTACTTGTTGCAAAAATTTAAAAATATACATTTAGAAGAACGATAACGAAATAAATCTTTTGTTGTAGATATTTATTAAACAAACTCCATAAATGCGTAAATTTACATATAGCATTTATTTCTGTACTTTAAATATAAAAACATCTTCTAAATTGCTTTGTTTTAAAATATTTTCCTTATTTTCAAATAATATCCAATTCTCTTTTGTAAAAGCTATTTTTAAGTCGTATTTTATCTGTGACAGAAAGAGTCTGAAATATCAGTATAAATGGGAAGAAAATAACTGAATAAATTACTACTTTAAAGGAAATTATAGATTTAAATGTCTTCTATAAATCAGAGAATCTAAGTGATAAAATATATCCAAACCAGTATTTAAAGAGCAATTTTTCACTATGCATATCTCTGATAGAATTTATATTTACTGGAGTGCTTTTTTGCTTTGTTTTCATTTGTCTGTTAAAGAGAAATTCTTCTAATATAAAATATAGATAAAAAGATATTTTACTTGTTTCTCGTTCGAAAACATAATTTACCAAAAGCTCTTCAAATGTAAATCATTTGTACGGAATATTTTATACTTCAGCTGCAAAAATGACAAAATTGGTTAAATTGTTAAGGATATTTTTTTTACAAAAATTTTCGTTTTTTTTATCTTTTTTTTTTTTTTTTCTTTCAAATTTAAATTTTTAAAAAGAGTTGGTAAGTTTTCAGGAATTAATTATGTGTGTAGCATGTACATACGACAGACAGACAAATTGCATTTCCTTAAAATATTACATATAATATTTTTTTTTTCATAAATATTTATTATGAAATATATTTTGTGAAATGTATAGTTCTTAAGGGGGAATATGTAAATGAATTCCTGTCAATTACATTCTGATTGCAATAATTTCTTGGATAATGTATAAAATCTTATAGTATCATATATATATATATATATATAAATGTGTGTGTGTGTATTCTGATAATAAATATCTTCAGCTTTTGAGCTTTAATAATCTGTTACAAATTTTTAATAAGTATAAAATTGTTCCTTTTTGTAAATGACTGATATGAACTGAAAATTTTAGTTGTTGTAATTTTAGTTATACAGGATTTTCAAAATACTAATTATCAATTGATTCTTGCGGGTTTTTTCAATTCGTTAGTAAAACTATTACTAGTTGTACATATATTCTATAACAAAAAAAGCGACGCAGCAAGAAGAAGTGGGGACAAAAATTGGTAGATGGGGTGGAATGGGTGGTCTGAATAGGACAAAAATTGGTAGATGTGATATACATGTGGAGAAAAACAATTGATTACAGTTTCAGAAAATTCGAATGATTTAATCAAGAGGAAGGGCCTTACAAAGTAAACAAGTCAATAACGCGTTGGTCCACTTCTGAACCTTATGTACGCAGCTATTCGGCTTGGTATTAATTGATAGAGTTGGCAGATGTGCTCCTGTAAAGTATCGTGCCAAATTCTGTCCAATTGTTGCATTAGATTGGTAAAATCCCGAGCTAGTTGTTGGACCCTTTTTACGATGCTCCAAACGTCCTCAGAGGAAGAGAGATCCGGGGACTGAGCTCAACCCTATTTCACTGAGCCGCCTATTATGGGTATTTGAAGTCACTGAAGTACCAGTTGCACGTAGGATCGACGATAATGATGAATTACTCCTTGATTCCATCAAAACCTGTATGTATGTCAATTTGTGTCCAATTTACATTACTCCTTCTTGGTGCGTCACATTTTTTGTTACAAAGTATATATTCATCGCCTTAAAAAAAAAAAAAAATAAATAAAAAAAAAAAAAAAAAAAGTAAAATAAGTTGAAGTAATTCTTCTTTAGAATGATAGTCAAAAAACTTTAAAATAGCAATATCCAACAAATGTTAGTGGCGCAGTATGTCCCATAGTGTACCTTGCGCCACTAAAAACCAACCAACTAACTAACCAACAAATGTTAGTGAATAGTGATATTTCACTTTCTTTTTCTTCAGATAAAATAACCTTCACAACGATAGGAAATATTTTTAAACTCCTACATTTCCTGTTGCTTAAAGAAAATAAAACATCGGTGAAAACCGACATTAATTCACTAAAGTATTATTCTAAAAGAATTTATGAATGGTATGGGATCTATAAATCAAAGTCTAACTGCAAAATGGATAGCTCTCTCGTGTTTTAAGAAATATATTTATTTTTATGTAAGTCCTGTTAAATTTAGATTTATTAAAATGCATCTTGGATATTTTTCAATTTGCATGGAAGATCAAGTTTGCATAGGCTGATACTGCTCACTTCTCTATAATATATTTGTTCTCATAAATTTTTACTACAAGGCTTGCAATATTTCGTGGTAAGTGAAATAAATTTGACCGATTGCTCGACATGGTTACAAAATGAAATGACCCACTTCATAGGCTACTCACCGTTCAATTCGAAATATTTACCTTATCCTATTTGTTATATACTTTTATTTTCATCAGTTTCATATGGGTCAGTTTCAAATTCTAGTTTTCATGCAATTCCTTTCTTTATACTAAGCAATGATCCCCATAATGCAAATTTATAGGAAAATTCCTGTCTTCTGCTATGTTAAGAAAATCTTAAATTGTTAATAAATTAAAAAAATAAATTGGAATATTCGTAGTCCATGATGTTCAAGCAAATATCACAAATGATATTTTAAAAGTGATCTGACATCTTTAAGATGTAAATATTCTTCGTAATAGATGTTTATGCGGAATCTTGCTCTAATTTGCCCAGTTTTGATAATCGTAAATTTCGAATAACTGATGATTTTTTTTAATTAATAAATTCGTTGTGAATGATGTTCATGTCACCATCCTAAGTGATATTTTAAAAATGGTCTGACCTTTCGAAAGAGCAACTTATCTGAGGATGTAAAATTTCGTATTGTGTACTTGCACAAAGATGAAAAACGCAACTGTTTTTAACAAAAGAGGTGAAATGTTCTCAAAAAAGCTGGAGTTGAGTTTTGAGAAAATATTCTAATAACAAGTGTTTTCAAAATAAACATATTAAAAGTGTCGAAAGCCAGTAATTTCAGCAAAAGATGAAAGGAAATTAAAAGAAGATTGTGAAGAAACATTGTTTTCGAAGTGTGAGATATTTGCAGAGGGAATGGAAAGAAGTGGGGTTAAATGCCTCTAAATCTACAATATGACGACGACTTCACAAATTGGGTTTTAGATCATATGTACCTAAGGCAAAACCAATCTTATCATCTATGCAAATGGCTGCTAGAGTTAAATGGTGTAAACAAAAGCAATTTTTGGGTCACCTTTCCTGGTCATCTTGACCGGGTTGAAAGGTTCTCTTTAGCGATGAAAGTATGTTTTGTAAGCCCCATGGTGATCAAAGTATATGTATTTGAAGACTTAAACAGGAAGCTTTGAATAAAAAGTGTTTAAAACGTTCGGTTAAACTGGAGTCCTCAGTCACGATATTGTGCTGCAACACAGCCCAACAAGCAGCCTTCGCCAGTTATGCTGATCATTGCATTAAAACAAGTTTCTTTTTTTTTCTTTTACTTTTTAAGACACCTTTTCCCACCTGAAATTAAGACATTTCAAATGTCTTAAAATAGCGCCGTTATTTTAGGCTTAAAAATACTTCCATGTTAAGCTTAAAAACACCGTCATGTTAGGCTCAAAAACACCTTTATTTTAAAGGCTTTTTTAACAAATAAAGGTGGGGCGTAATTCTGTTTTCCTGTTAAAAATAGATTTTAGAATTTTCGAAATCATATAAATGGATATATCAAAAATTTTTTAAAGAAAGATTTCCATTACCCGGCGCTGGAATCGAACTCACGTTAGACTTGGAATTGGAAAGTTAGTGCCGTAATGAAGTGTCTCACCAATCATGCCACTGCAGAACATTGCAATATATCCAAAAGTATATTGCAGTTTTACATTTTCAGGAAACTTGGCACTACTGAAGGTTTCATAAAAAAAAGATTATATTTCCGTTTAATATTTATAAATTGAACTATAGTAGGTTTGTTCAATGAAATATATATTTAGGGAATAAATCTTACATATTTCATATCCTTATTTTTTACATATTTCATATCCTTAAATTGCATTTTTTCATGAGTTTGTAAAAACAAATGTAAAAACATCTGCAAAATGTAAAAACATCTACAAATAATTAATGAAAAACTTAATAATTCTTTGATTGTATAAAAAAGCCTACTTAAAAAAAATAGTGATGGATTTTGAAATTTGTTTATTAATTTTTAAAAAGTGCGTATCTACGTAAAAAATTTGCAAAATAACACGATTTTTGTTGTAGTTTTATGTATATATATATATATATGTTTTATAAATATTGCAAAATCTGTTTTCAGTTCTTTTATGTAGGATCTATTAAACAACCAAAAAAAATTATTAAACATTTTCTTAAATGTCTGTAGAAAACGTAGCATTTTGAAGATCATGAATTCAGAAAAAAAAAAAAAAAAAAAAAATGCAAACTAAAATTTAAAGATTTCAAATATGTAAAAAATAAAAAAAAAAAAAATCCCCTTAATATATATTTTATTGAATAAACATAATAAAATTGAGTTTCTAAATATTAAATAGAAATATAAGCTTTTATATAAAACATTCAGTTGTGCCAAGCCCCCATAGTCCATATTTTTTGCCATAAAACTATGGTAATATGGTATTTCAAAGTTAATATATATAAATACCTTACATTTCATATCTAGAGGTTTAGAATTTTTGAAAATTGCATAACAAATATGAGAAAATTTCAGTCCTCGATGTTTGGATAGTATGATTTTCAGAAATATATCATCAAAAAATCACTTACTCAAAATGTTCAGATTTTTCCCCCCATTAAAACAGATGTAAATCTTTGAAAATTTCATTATAATTTCAATTTAAAAAATATTTTTTATCGCTGCTAAGTTAAAAATTCTTATAATTAAATTATTATTATCCGCATTATTATTTTATTAAAACTTTTTCTTAATATAATGATCAGTAAATGGCGCCACTACTCTGTTCTTGAATGTCCAACGGTACAATGCGAAATGTCTTACTTTAAGATAATTTAAATTTGAAAACATTCGTCTTGAATGTCTTATTTTAAGATATATAACTATGTTATGACATTTTATACTTGTTCATTTGCACTACCAGTTTATTAAGAGACAAAAAGTGTCTTAAATTAAGATATCTATTATGTCTAAGCTGTATTTTAAGACATTTACATGTCTGAAATGTTCATTCACACTTTTTTTTTTGTCTTACGTTAAGACTGCTTTATTTCCGGTGTTATTTTAAACATATTATTATAAACATAAGCAAATTTAAAAACTATACCATTCCCCATTGCTTTCAGCATCGTAATTCCACAATTATTCTATAACATTTAACTGAATATATGACGTGTCAAAATCAGCAATTTAACAAAATCTTACATCCCCCCCCCCCACGCCTCCTTATTAAAGCCTCGTTTATCCTAGCAGGCATTCACAACTTTGTCCGAGATAAAATTTTGGAATGTCTTTTTAATAAATATAATAAACGGGTAAACATTTCTTCGCATTGGCAGAAATCTAGTACATAACGAAAAATTTTAAAATTATTATGAAGTTAATACTAACAGAGGATTTTTACATGAGCAAAATAATTTTTGCATATTTTAATTTAATTTTACCATTTACGTAAAAATAAATATATTACTTTTTCAACAAAAACGTAATGTGTAAGCTTATTCATTGTCATCAGCATGTATTTAATTGTTGTAAATATATTCTTTGATTTTTAATTAATATGTTTCGAATTAAGCAGTGTAACGAAATATTCTAACACAATTGTATCTCATAAACTTATTACGGTAGAGCACCGATTATCAGTGCACTTGGGTGGCAAGTTTTTTTTTTTTTTTTTTTTTTTTTTCGTTAAAAGAAAAAAAATCGATAACTTTGTTTTAAATTATCGCAGATCGATGGTACAACCATTCGTTTTAAAGGTATTGGCGAGCTCTTTTGAAAGATACCCATCATGAAAATTTACTCCCCTCGAGGGGGGACTTCCCCCCAGGGGGGGAGGCGAGGCTCCTACATACACAAATTTTTTTTTCTCAGTTAACTATCTCTATTACAAAAAATATATATTCGTTTCATTTGGTTTAGTTCAGTCTATAGATGTTAAACTCTACTTTCCTGCAATTTCCCCCCATAGACGTAATGTATTAGAATTCTCTTGATTGTCCCTGTACACGAACCATTTGCTTGATCTTAACGAAAAGCTTACTGTAGCATCCCTATATGATACACATTTAGAATACCAAGTTTGAACTTTCTGCCATAATTTGTTTTTGAAATATGCTGATAACAGACAGACACACAGACACACAGACATACACACAGACCATTTGCTAAAAACATGATTTTCGTATTCAGGGGACCTCAAAACGTGTAAATATAACAAAATCTCGCGTTCGAAAATTTGACCCAAAAACAATACTTTCTCTACCTTATGGGTAAGAGAAAGTAAAAAATATTCATTTCAAGATTATTTTCGTTTCAACTGTATCCAGTTTCAAAAAGAGAACCGAAAAACTATATAATCCTCAAACATTTTTAAAGGCTTATTTTTTTTTCTCTTTTGTAATGCATAAAACGTAGAAATATCTATTAATATAAAGATTTTTTCTTAATGCATTAAAACTAGCAAATAAAACTAATTACGTTAACATTTTTAGAATCCTGAAATTCCGATTACGGTATTAACATCCTGAAATAACTGAATATACTTTATTTAAATAATATAACGTACTTCATTATTCACAATGAACTATTGTTAACGAGTTTATGGAAAAACTATTGAGGTCTAGAAAAACTTGTTTTAAATACTAACATAATATCCTCTTTTACTTTTATCCAAATACTTGTACGAGGTTTTTCATTTAACTTTCTAATTTTCTACCTTAATTATGTAAAACATTTTTTCCCCTTATGTAATAAGAGGATATTTCTCAAAATAGCTTTTGAAGAAAGAAAAAAAAATCTGTTACCTTACTTCAAATATAAAAGCTAAAAGTAACCAAATAGGAAATGTTAAATACATAGTGGGAAAATAATTCATGATGCATGATTTTAATTGTTATGCACAAAAAGTTCATTTAATAACGCAAAATTAATTATCTTTCAGGTTATTTTTCATCCGAAGTAATAAAATAATGTTATCGAAGAAACAACATAGCTTTCAAATAGACGAAAATACAATTTATATTTAGTATGTGATATTAATTATGTTTGATTATCTATTTTCAAATAATATATATATATATTTATTTATTTATTTATTTAACCTGGTTCTATAAGTTTTTCGCTATGTAGTAAAATCATACTTTTTTTTTTTTTTTTTTTTTTTCGTATCCAAACTTTAATAAAAGTAATTCAAAACATCAAAGCTAATTATTTTATAATATATTTCATAAAGTGTTTTAACTTTTATAACTATTACATTGAAAACTTATTATTACATTTTTTTTTTTTTTTTAAGTAAAAGATATGATATATCGCAGACTTGTGAATGTACTTGGGTTGTATTGGTTAAGTAACACTGGTTAAGAAATCTGTTTTTTACCGTTATGTATGCCATTCTTTTACATGTATTTCAGTTAACTATTATAACTTTTGTTTTATTGCACTCACTTAATATAATTATAGCTTACCTTTTCTTATTTTGCTTTTGCAATCCAAAAATAATTATAAATAGTAGGATAAGTGCACCAGTGATTGACACTTTTAGAGCAATCACTGATGTTTTTAATGTTCTAGTCATCAGAAAATATTTTTAGAAATCTTAAGTTAGTACATATGGTATGAAAGACATTCAGAGACACATATATGTTAAAATATATACATTTGATAACAATTATTTTTTTTATGACTTTTTATTTGACACCCCCTCAGTGTTCCACTAATTGACACTGCCAGTTTTTCATTTATCAGTAATTGGCCCCGTATGTTCCAGTGTTTGACACTGCTAGTTATTCATTTTACCAGCTACTAGAACCCTATGCTCCAGTGTTCTTATATGTAAAATATATAATTTTATTATTTTTCTTATTTATTAATTATTTCGCGATAGATGTCAATTACTGGAGCATGCCAATCACAGGAGCACCTACCCTACTAAAAATTTTTATTGTATAAAAATAAGAGTGCTTTTGCTAATTATTTTGATTTTTAATTAAACATACTTTTCAAAATTACTTTTAAAATAAATTAAAAGTTTTATTTTCTTAACTATCAAAAAATTACTACTGTATATTTAACTCAGCAAATATAACAATTGAACTTTTTTTTTTTTTGTAAAAATCTATTTCTATTAATTCTTAAAAATATATTTAAAGAAACAAGGTACGATTACTATTATATCAAAATCTATGCAATTAAAAATATTTAAATAAATATTATAGAATGCACTAAGAAATAACGTTATTCAACAGCATCTCAAAAACTATTTAATTAAAAAAAAAATAAATAAATAAACTTTAAATTTACTTTTCTTCAGTTCCAAATTTCGGGAATAATTAGTTACTTATAGTACTTCTTGCTAATTTGTTTTCATCCAATCCCCTTACAATTTTCTGTGAATGTTAATCAATGTATTTGTCACAAAACTGGCCATTCATTTCGAAATCAAGAAATTATTACATTTATTTCGAATTCTTAAATTCACTCACCTGGCAAAATTTTACGAAGATTTTAAACCTTTTATGCTTGAAATTGAGGCTGTAATTCACATTGAAAAAAGTCAATGCACAAAGGGTTTAGTTATATACAAAAGACAGATTGTAAAAAAAAAAAAAAAAAAAAAAAAAAAAACGGTGTGGAAAAACCATTTGACTTCCAGTACCCACTATTCACACATTATACGCATTTTTTGTAGATAATGTGATCAGAAGACATAAAATTGACCTAACGAAGTAGAAACTAAAAGTTTTCCTCAAGAGAAACTTGATACGCATGTAAAATATAAAACATAAAAAACAAATTTTACATAGAGATTTAAAAAATCAGAAAAAAAAATTGGTAGAGTTATTTTTTGAAACACCAATTTCCGAGACCTAAAACTGACCTACATAGCTGGATGACTTAATTTTCCTCTAATAACCACGTAATACATGAGGAGTGATATAGAAAATGGATGTATGTAACAATTTTCAAGGAAATCGTCAGAGTCGTTTTTGAGATACCAACTTTTACCAAAACGTGGCATACAGAATTTTTGACCGGAAAGCAATAATTACATACAAAAGAATATTTAAAAGGGAGTCTTAATAGAGCGAGTTTGAAAAAAATCCGTACAGCCGTTTTTAAAGGAACGCACTTGCCACACCTGAAATTAAGCCATTTATACAGGACGCCTATCCATTTTCCTGAACAAACCAACTATATCATCTAATCCAGAACATGTATTAGAGTATTTATATAGCAATTTTGAAGAAAATCGTTAGAACCTTTTCTGAGATATGGATTTTTCCGGTTTTCAATGTCCACCTTCCGGTATTCCAATTTTTACGAAAATTTGGAAAATTCATCTGTACATCAGACCTGTCTCAATTCTGAAGTTTCGTAGTTCTATCTTTATCAGTTTTGGAGATATGATAGCCATAATATTCCCCATATACATACACACACTGACGAATTACCAAAAACTATTTTTTTTTTTTTGGACTCAGGAGACCTTAAAGCATGTAAATCAGGTTAAAATGTCATATCGAATTTTTGAACAGAATACAATACTTCCATCACCTACGGTAGTCGTGCAATGTTATTAAATATAATAATAATAGTAGTTAGAAGGCAAAAAAATAAATAAATAAATAAATAAAAAATAAAAAAACCTAACAGCTCCAGGTTGACAGCTCTTGAATGAAGGTTGGCCCTTTTTAATAAAAAGTATAGAATTTTATTTTCAATTCTGTATTATTGCAATATAATTTAAAAATAATTCTAAAAACTGTTCATTTTTTGTATTTACACTGTATACATAAAGTCATTATTTTCAAAACAGTGACCTCATAATTTTTTATAATCTAGTATGATATCAATACTTGAATAGTAAAATAACATGTATTAATGCAATTAACTGAAAGTCTAATATTAGAGAACAATAAATAACTTAAAAAAATCATTTTGATGTCCTAATTTCGTGTTTTAGTTCAACTTTACTACTTACGAAAGAATAGATATATTTCTTTTTATGTCCAAAAATAAGAAAAAAATTCCCGGTGTATTACAACCGTACGACTTCCATTACCCACTGTTACACATATTATACACTGTTTTTGGAGATAATGTAGAGTCAGAAGACATAAAACTGACGTAACATGTTAGACGCCTAATAATTTCCAATTAAGAGCAAATTAATACATACGTCGTAAAGACATCTAAAACACAGTTAAATTAGCAAGTAAAAAAAAAATATATATATATACAGACACGACATTATTTCATTATTTAAAACATGAAAATCTGACATTGACAGATTTTAATTTAGTGCCAGAGGCCTACTGCTAAACTTGTTAATATCGACAAATTCTTCTTTAGTTAATTCGTGACGATCTAAATTCCATGATAAAGTTTTCATTAAATCAAACCAATGTGTTTCAGCTGCAGATATTGTAACAAATAACGTTGGAAGTCCAAACTATCTTATAACCGCAAAACAACGTTTTTTCTCATTTCCCAATGAGGGGGAGGTGTGCCTTGGGGGGGACTCATGTCAAAGTTGTGCCTTGGGGGGGGACTCATGTCAAAGTTGTACCTTGGGGGGGACTCATGTCAAAGTTGGGCCTTGGGGGGACTCATGTCAAAGTTGGGCCTTGGGGGGACTCATGTCAAAGTTGGGCCTGGAGTGGGGACTCATGACAAAGTTGGGCCTTGGGGGGACTCATGTCAAAGTTGTACCTTGGGGGGGGGACTCATGTCAAAGTTGGGCCTGGGGGGGACTCATGTCAAAGTTGTGCCTTGGGGGGGACTTCATTCAATAAATCCCCATTCAATAAACCGACTGAAATAGGCCCTTAGCACTATTAAGAGTGTATTATAAAAATTCGACAACGCTGTACCGACTGAAATAGGGGTACCTTGGGGGGGACTCATGTCAAAGTTGGGCCTGGGGTGGGACTCATGTCAAAGTTGTGCCTTGGGGGGACTTCATTCAATAAATCCCCATTCAATAAACCGACTGAAATAGGCCTCTAGCACTAATTAAGAGTGTATTATAAAAATTCGACAACGCTGTACCGACTGAAATAGGGGTACCTTGGGGGGGACTCATGTCAAATTTGGGCCTGGGGGGGACTCATGTCAAAGTTGGGCCTTGGGGGGGGGACTCATGTCAAAGTTGTGCCTTGGGGGGACTTCATTCAATAAATCCCCATTCAATAAACCGAGTGAAATAGGCCTCTAGCACTAATTAAGAGTGACCTATAAAAATTCGACAACTGTACCGACTGAAATAGGCCTCTAGCACTAAAAAGGAAAAAGAAAGAAAAAAGAAAAAAAGAAAGAACTATTTTTGGATTTGCCAATTTCCGATATTTAAAACTAACCTACCTAATAGGCACGCGTGTCAATTTTTCTGTTGTAACCACGTAATACAGGCAAAAATATTTCTAAAAACGTTCCTTTTTTTTTTTTTTTTTTTTTTTTTTTTTTGCGGGGGGAGGGGGGGGGCAGTGTTACTTCTAAGTATCACCAAAACTTGGTAAATTCAGCTTGTTCAGCAGAAACTAAACATTACACATGAAGGTATATCTAAAAGGAAGTTAATAGAGCGAGATTGAAGATATCCTTAGAGCAGATTTAAAAAAACGCACTTGTGAGTCCTGAAATACTTGTACAAGACGTCTGTCAATTTTCTGTAACTAACTAGCTAATACAAACAAAATGACATCTAATAAAGGGTTCATATAACAACCTTGGAGAAAATTCTTAGAGCCATTTTTTAAATACGGACTTACTGTCCCATTTCCAGTTTTCCGTTTTTCACCAAAAGTTTGCAAAATCATCTGCTCACCCCACCTGTCTAAATTCTGAAGTTTCTTCATTCTAACTTTATTAGTTTGCGAGATATGATAGTTCCATTACGCAGGGTATTCAATTAATGAAGTAATAAAAATTAATTGTAATTATCCTACAAATTATAAAAATGCTTTTTTTAATTCCTACATTACCCGAGCTATAAATTATACTACTTTTTAATTTAATGAAAACAACAAATCAACAATATTATTCAAATAGGTAATGTTGCAGGATATAGTAAATCTAGTATTATAAGATTAGTTAATAGAATAAAAAAATCGCATTCTAATTAAACCTATTAATCACACTCTAGATTCAACTCTAAAATTTCGTTATACTAATAGTATCCCTTTCTGTAAAGAATTCTTTAGCTTTAAACATTATATACAACATAAATTTAATTTATTTATCCTATTCAGTTCTCCTATAACTATTAAACAATTAACCCTTCATGACCGCGACTTAAATGGACCCACTGGAGGAGTCTATCAAATCCCCATCGAAAACAATAAAGAACTTTTCTATTATATTGGACAGACTAAGAGGACTTTAAATAAAAGAATACAAGAGCATATACGAAATATCAAAGAAGGAAATGGTTCTACTCTAGTCGACTTCATTTATGCCAACGCAAACGCTAACCTTATATGGGATAAAGCCAAAATTATTACAGTACCATCTACTGTCCAAGAACTTTACATTTCCGAAGCTATTAATTTAAATGCAAAAATACAATAAATTCCAAAGATGCTGCAATTTTGCCAAAAATTTGGCACATTATTATAAAACAGTTAATAGTTTATTTCTGCTAATTCATGATGGTTTTCCTCCTGCAATAGCCTCGTGTGATATTTCAATAGTTCCAGCTTCTCTTATTTTTCTTAGCTCCTTGATCCAACCTTTACCGGACTTCAAATTGACTTTGCTGATATTCACGTTATTAAAAGACTTAACTGTTGACTGTGAAAAGGAAAAATATTTTAAAAATGCTCATTGGAAACGAATAATAAAAATCTCTGATGCTGCTTTACTATTAAAGCGAAAAGCTTCGGATAAATTTTTTTAACATCTTTTAAATAAAATTTAATTTTACGTGTGTTTAAAGTGCTTTTAATATAATTAACAAAGACACGTGTTCAGTTTAACTCTTTTTTTTAGAGATTATTTATAATTGTAAATTGTTTTTACTGTCAAAAGCTATATTTAATATTTTTAATTAACTTCTTTTGAATTAACTGTAATTTACAACTTTAAAAGTCACTTCAGATTCTTTGAATTATTTTGTATCTTTTGACACTTCCGACAACTTTCTGCATTCCCATACTTCCAAATTTATGTATTTGATTATTTTTATCCACTTTCATTAAAAAGACTTAATACATTCAAATTAATAAATAAAACTAATTACGTTAACATTTTTAGAATTTTGAAATTCTTATCTTAAAATTACTGAATACACTAAATTTAAATAGTACAACCTACTTCAAAATTCAAAATGTGCTATTGTTAAAGAGTTACAGAAAAAGTTGTTTATGTCTGTAAAAAAGTTGTTCAAAAATCCAACATGATATCCTCCTATATACTACTATTCAACTACTTGTATTAGGAGGTTTTTAATTTAACTTTCTAATTTTTTATCTTAATTAGTCAGATATTTTTTTGTCCTCAAATAAATGAGATTTATTCTTCAGAATAGCGTTTAATTTAAAAAAAGTATGTGTTATTTTATTTAAAGTATTTAATGCTAAAAATAATACATGAGTAAATGTTAAATGAGTAGCTGAAAATAGTTCTTGTTTGTTTGATTTCAATTTTTATGCCTCATGAGTCTATTTATTAATGCAAAATTGCTTCTCTTTCCTTTTTTTCCTTTATTTTACATGCGAAAGCACATAGATTTTTTTTTTTTAACAAAAAGCATAGCTTTTAAATAAATTAAAACACTGAACTTTTAATTAGTACGTGTTAAAAAATAAATTCATTTTCAAATCCTGTATTTATTTTTAATTATTTCTATGATTTTTCCACAATATAATAATATATTTTTATTTGGATTATTAATTGTTGAATATGAAAACATCAAAACTAATCATATAAAATTTGATAAAGTATTTAATAAAGCTCTTTAACGATAATATAACAATAATTAGTCATTTTATTGGTCGGAAACTCGTAAATTTATTTAAAATAATATTTTGGATAAGAAGACCATTTATATACAAAATATTTTTAAAAGTATATTTTACTTAAATACGGTAAATTTATGTGTATTTTAAATAATGAACATAATATGATTCTATATTTATATTGATTTCTTTTTTAATTTTACAAGCGAAGTATAATTAAAAACTGATTATAACAAAACTTATCATATAAAAATTTAGAGTGTCTTTTATTATACATTAATATGCTTAATTAATGACACTTTACAAAATTATTTTTACAATAAACTAAAATATCATTTTCTTGAGTATATATATGTGTGCTTATATGTTTACTGTATTTCAAAATAATCAGCCATGTTGACTGTAGGGGAAAGTTGTCCAAAACGGGGACGCTAACATATCTCTGTCCGCAAAAAAAAAAAAAAAAAAAAAAAAAAAAAAAAAAATCTATAAATAAGAAAAAATCGGCAAAGCATTTCTTGATTAGAACATGTCTTGGACTATCAGATGGCAAAGTTATTTAAAAAAAAAATATCATTAGTATAGGCAGAAAAAACATTTTTCCGAAAAATGGGCAAAGTCCCCGTTTTGGACAACCGGTTAGGTAAAATGGGGTACTCATAAGAAATAACGTGAATTCAAGTCCTAATGCGAAATTTTATTAGAAAAACTTGGATTAAAAAGAAAAGGTGAAGTTAATGCAAAATCAAGATGAGATAAAGTATTTTGTTATCTTTTTCAACAGTTAATAGAATGACACAAAATATAATCAAACACAGACGTCACATATGAAATTGACATTGCTTTTTTCAACACTTGAACAGACTTCATGTGCCGAACTTCGATAGCTGCTACATTGAATCTACCCCTTTTTGTCTTTCGAGTCAATGTAAAGTTCATTACAAAAAATACAAGTGTCCTCGCTAGTGTGTTCCTCATCAGATGATAATACTGAGTCTTGAATTTTTTTATTTTCTTCTCCTTTTTAACTTTTGGATAACTAGGATTAGATTCGGTGGGATTCTTGACCAATTTTCCTTTCTGTTTATTCTGCTTTGCATTTTTCTCCTGTTCTGCAGCTTTCAATTCTGCTTTGTAAGGTGATGAAGTTAGTATGACAGTTTTACTTCTCCTCATGTCATTCACTTTTTCTTTTTTTTTCTTTTTTCTTTTTTTTTTTTTTTTTTTTTTTTTTTGTTTCTTTTCTTTTTTGCTAACGTTCAGTTTCTTATGGTAGAGGCATTATTATTTTAGGCGAAGTGTTAAAAGCTGAACATTTCTGGGGTTCGACGTCCCCGTTTTGGACTACCGTCAATGTCCCCATTTGAGCCGACCATGACGTGTACTAAAAACGTGGCGTCTCTTCACACACGTGTCAGGCAAAACTATAAAGCAATGTGGGAAAATGTATATTAAATCTAGACGAATCCATAACGTACTTACCAAAATCGAACGTTCAAAGGTCACTTGATAAAATACAATACAGTGTACGGCCACAATCGAAATGAAAATCGCAAAAATTTGAAAACTTTGTAGAAAATAACACATCCTGTAAAATGTGTCAACAACTAGATTCAAACTTGCTTATAGCCGATTTAGAATTATCGTAGACTATTGGATTCAAAGAGGACAGTACTAATCATTGAGAAACTGAACGTCCCCATTTGACCCGCCGTCCCCGTTTTAGACAACTCTCCCCTAATTTATTTTCTGTTACTTTAATTATATATTTACTTTAATGAGACAACGTAAATAACATTTGTATTTATTTTATACATTTGAATTTATTTAAGCCAAATGTAATTAAAATGTTAAATCTCATCATGTAAAAAAAACGAGAGTGTATTCTGTAAAATATTTAAACAGTATTTTTGAGAGAACTTTTTAAGTAATTTAATCAGAAATTATTTCATATTTAATGCTATAAGATTATTTTTTATTTCATCTATTTTATCTTCACAACACAAGTGTAAATGCAGTTATAAAGTGTTGTAGGAAAAAATAAAAAATCAGCCTAATTAAATAATTCATATATCATTATATATATATAAATATATTGAAAGATTTTATTAATCAATCCATTGGAGAAGAATTTGTTAGTTAATTCATTACGAAAAAAAAAAAAAAATAATAATAAGATTATTAGAATTACATTGGCATATTTAATAAAATTTATAATAATTTCATTAAATTTTCTGATCCACATGAATTAATAAATGCGATTCACGCGAATAAAATTATGAATATATATAGAGAGACAGATAGATAGACAGATATTAAAGTTTTTGTGCAACTTCTTTCTTTCTATTTATATATATATGCGAGTATATATACAAGATGATTATAAAAAAAACTACCCCGGTATATGAGACCGTAGCTATCATACCGTTCACAGTAACTGAATAAAATTTTGGTGGAAGGTATTTTGAGGTATGCGCTCAACAATCATATAAAAAAATAACATTTAAACTCTAACAGTTATGGTTACAGTGACAAAATTTTGAAAATTTCAAATGGCAACACCTACTTTTTTTTTATTGGAATGGGATCTCCATACCAAAAAACCATAAATAGCGTTCAAACGGTACCTGCAGCACGAAAATTGTCAGCGCTAGAAGAAAAGAGAAAACAACTGCTAAGTGCCTACCAGAGCAAGACTAATGACGTAGCATTCCACTCTGAGTCTTCGGCTTAGAGCTCCTATAAACGCAAGCCGACTTGTGGAGGCTGGTTTACAGCCTCAACGTGTGGATTATCTCCCATCTTAAATAAAAAGTGTGTAAAGGAGTGAACTTAAAACTAATCTTTGTTCAACCTGACACTTTCACCAAAACCATCGCCATCTAACAATGAAATCAACTTTTGACCTTGACACTTCCAATGCAACACTTCCTAAAAAAAGAAGCTGACTCATAACTCAATTTGTTAAACTTTTGTTTGGGCATCATTTTTTATGTGAGTCTGTAACGTATGTGTTGAATTGGAAGAGTGAAGGTCACCAGTTGGATCTAGTGTTGAATAGTAGCATTTACAGTGACAGAGTCGAGCTGAGCATATGTGTATTGAGTTGGAAGTTTTAATGTCATCTATCGGATCCAGTGTTAGATAGGAGTAGTTTTCTGTGACAATGCCGAGTTCAGCATAGAAGTGCTGCATTTGAAGTGTGTTAAGTTGTTGTGTGTTAATTAGTTTTAAGTTGTCGTCTTCAATTCACTCCTTTACACACTTCTTATTTAAGATTGGAGATAATCCACACGTTGAGGCTCTAAACCAGCCTCCACAAGTCAGCTTGCGTTTATAAGAGCTCTAAGTCGATGACTCAGTGGTACATCGTTTAGAATAAACAGCGTAGAAATCGCCTATAACCGTGATGTTAAAATAATGCTATAAAAATTAAGCTTCCCCAGATGTCGCTGTTATCGAAGCTTTTACTCAAATCGAAGACCTGATTGGCTTTTCCCAGTTTCGTCAGCTCAATCACGTGATCAAAGTACATAATTAACCAATAGGGAGTCTCGGTTTTAATGACGTGACACTAGCTTCGATTACAATGACATTTGGTGACAGGCTTAATTTTTTTAGTTCAATTTTATTTGCCGCTTTCCACATTGTTTATTCTAGACGCTGTATCAGCGGGAAATGTGTCGTCATTAGTCTTGCTTTGGTAGGCACATCACAGTTGTTTTCTCTTTTTTTCTAGCGCTACCAATTTTCGTGCTACAGGTACCGTTTCAACGCCATTTTTAGTTTTTTGGTATGGAGATCCTATTCCAATTAAAAAAAAGTTCTGCCATTATAAATTTTTGAAATTTTGTCACTGTAACCGTAACTGTTAGAGTTTAACTGTTATTTTTTGTATGATTCTTGAGCGCATACCTCAAAATACCTTCCACAAAAATTTTATTCAGTTACTGTTAACGGTATGATAGCTATGGTCTCATATATCGGGGTAGATTTTTATTAATCACCCTGTATATTTATGTATATATATATATAAATAAAATTAAAACTATGGACATATGCATAAATGTGAATTACCAGCATTCGATATTTGCAATAAACATGAAATATTCATAAAAAATATTAAAAAAGATAAGGGAAAAAAAAACGCTTTTTCAGACCAATATATATTTACATATTAAGCGAAAACATGCATAAGTAACTCCCACTCTTGCAATCTACCGTAACAAAAACTATGTGAAAGTTGTTTGGTGAGAAGATAATAAATACATCAAACTACATAATAGAAATCACTAGAAAAAACTTTAAAGAAAATTCCATAGCTGCTTGACAAAAGTAAAGTTTATAGAATTGAATAATGAATCACAAAAAAAATGTATATGAACAAACGACAATAAATTATATATATACGTATATATATATATATATATATATGTGTGTATAGTTCTTTTATTGATTCCTTTCTAGATTTATTATCCAATACATCTTTATTTTACAGGACGGATTTCGAGAATTTTTTAACCTAGAGTAATTTTTCTTTTAGCTCACGTATTTTAAGAATTTATGTCAGCTGATATTGTGCGAACTTGAAATAATGATATATAAAATGGCATTATAAAGCTTTTTATGACATGATAAATAAAAAAAGTCAACTAAAAAAATTCACGTTTTCTCACGTCGTTAATATATTGTAAATTGCATAACATCAATTTGCACATGCACACCGATTTTTCACGCTATAAAATAAATGGTTTCTACACAAATTTTATACTTTCGGAATTTCTTTATCTTTTATTTTTATCCCTTTTACATTTATCAGAAGATAACATTGGATTTTTATTTCCGGCAATGAATAGTTTCAATGGGTATTTTGCAATGTTTCTGACACAATTTGGCTGTACTGTTTAGAAAATGCCAGTCCATGGGACAGTTAATTTGTATTTCATTTGTCATATTGCCGATGTATCATGGATTTATCACGATGGATACAATATACCGAATAATGTTTCCTATACACACTTTCTTCTTCTTTTTTTTTTTTTTTAATTCATTTTTCTCTTTCTTTCTGTCTCTCTCTCTCTCTCTCTCTTTTTTTTTTTTTTTTTTTTTTTTTTCAAAAGATAATATTGAATTTGTAAATATTTTTAATATCCGCTAGATACAACAGATACACATTCTACCATTTTCATAACACTGTTTTTTTTTTTTTTTTTTTTAATTCCTTCTCTTAAACCGTTTTCATGTCAGAGATTTCCCTTTCGGATAACTCTGACATGAAAACTGTTATACATGAATTTTTTATGACAGTTGACATGATGGTTGATAAGAATTTTATATGTTTACATTAGCGCAGTCTTGTGAATTCCATATTGTTCCGCATTATATTCCTCCAATTACATTTGTTGGAATAGTTTTTAGAATTTGTCTTCTGTGTATATTTAGGAGCAGTAACGGTTATTGCTAACTTGTAATGTTAACGGTAATCTTGAAGCTAGCGAAAACGCAGTTTAACGACTGTATTTTTTCCCCCTCTCTCTCTCTCTGTCTCTTTTTCCGTTTTTAATGTTAAATCAGCTTTTTTTTTTTTTTTTTTTTTTTTTTAATCTGTTTATCGTTATGGCTCCTATTCATATAGATTTGTTTTGATTAGATTTTAGAGTGTATCATTCAGCAAGTATACTACTAGGCAGCACTGCTATGTTGAAGGGCTGCACGAGCAATAGGAGGTGCTACCGTATTAAATTACATTATAAAAAATCTTTAAGTACAAGAACACGCAACAATTATTCAAGGTTAATATTATTTAGAACAACCCTTTATCACGTGAGAAAAGTAAGCGTGAATGCAGCGTGAAAGCAGCACTGAGCAGCGAAATATCTTGCTGCATTTATGACGCACATGTGATTATACTTTTTTGCACTTTATGAAGAATCACACTTACTTATATTGACCCAAAACAATTTTTTCAATGTATTTTAAATGTATGGTGAATGGTAGAATAACCTTATTCTTCATCAGTTCTTACCCCCGCCCGTTTTTCTTTGATTCATTTTATTGGACAATAGCTGTTTACGTAATACCTGTACATTTTCATACCTATATTATGAAATCTTGATTTTTTTTTTTTTCTTTTTAGGACTGAGGGCCTATTAGTCTCAGACAGCGATTTTTGAGTTGTCGTTTTCGATAGTTGGACATTTGTCGAAATCATTTTTCGATAGTTGGACATTTATCGAAATCTAAAATTTATCGAAAATATAATTGAATAATTTGAAAGCGATGTTATAATTGGGAAGAAAAAAAAACTAATAGTCCTCCGTCCTAAACTAAATTCTGCTTTTGCCAGAATTTCATCAAAATCTTTTCAAAATGACATTGACATGAGTCCCCCCCCAGGCACAACTTTGACATGAGTCCCCCCAAGGCACAACTTTGACATGAGTCCCCCACAAGGCACAACTTTGACATGAGTCCCCCCAAGGCACAACTTTGACATGAGTCCCCCTCCAGGGTACAACTTTGACATGAGTCCCCCCCAAGGCACAACTTTGACATGAGTCCCTCCCCAAGGCACAACTTTGACATAAGTCCCCCTCAAGGCACAACATTGACATGAGTCCCCCCCCCAAGGCACAACTTTGACATTAGTCCCCCCAAGGCACAACTTTGACATGAGTCCCCCCAAGGCACATGAGTCCCCCCCCAAGGCCCAAGTTTGACATGAGTCCCCCCAAGGCACAACTTTGACATGAGTCGCCCCCAAGGCACAACTTTGACATGAGTCCCCCCAGGCACAACTTTGATATGAGTCCCCCCAAGGCACAACTTTGACATGAGTCCCCCCCAAGGCACAACTTTGACATGAGTCCCCCCAAGACAAAACTTTGACATGAGTCCCCTCCCCAAGGCACAACTTTGACATGAGTCCCCCCCAAGGCACAACTTTGACATGAGTCCCCCCCAAGGCACAACTTTGACATGAGTCCCCCCAAGGCACAACTTTGACATGAGTCCCCCCAAGGCACAACTTTCACATGAGTCCCCCCCAAGGTACAACTTTGACATGAGTCCCCCTCCAAGGCACAACTTTGACATGAGTCCCCTCAAGACACAACTTTGACATGAGTCCCCCCAAGGCACACCTTTGACATGAGTCCCCCCAAGGCACAACTTTGACATGAGTCCCCCCAGGCACAAGCAACAATTTTATGCTATAAAACACTAATACTGTCCGAAAACTTCATGAAAGCGAGGAAGGTTAAGTTTAATTATTTTTTATTTTATTTTATTTTATTTTATTTTATTTTAAGAGTTTTGAAATTCAAAATTCAAATGTTATCAATTTTACAACAAAAACAACTTAATCTAACGCATGCACATGATAACTAATACATATCTATATTAAGTATGGGGATTAAAATCGGGAAATAATTTTCCTCGATTTTTAATAATTTTTTACAAAAAGTCCAATGGGCGTTTAACATAGGAAATATTTTTCTTGCATCCACGAACGGCCAGTGAATTCATCACTTCGCTTGCGTATACCAATCGTTGTTTAACATTATCATTATATTCATAACTAAATACTTTTCGCCTAACGTTAAAATAAAAACTAATAATACAAACTTAGCTAATAATATAAAATAATAATGTAAACTAAAATAAAAATATAAACTAATTTTCATTTCATTTTTATTAATTTTTTTTTAACAATTATCTTGAATATTTCTGTAGATTTAATTTTAGTTCAAATCACACAATACAGTACCGTGTAATACTAAGATTTTTTTCCATGAACATTAATGCTAATTCCTTCGATATAAGTTGATTCTTCATTTGTATCATTATTACGCATTTTTGATTAGTGATTTTGGTAGTGTAGGTTTTATGGCATATTAATGATTAAATGAGGGGGGGATTACCTTCCATAAGCGGCCATTCTGAGGGATTTACTCGAATTACTTAGAAAATCAACAAAAAACTTTGTGCAGCTGGTACGACGAGTAGGATTTAGATTGAAATCAGCGCCTTCCGTCTGTTAACTCCGAGAGTAAAATATCTCCGTCACTAGTGGATTACTTCTGCAGTATTAGTAATAAGAATACTGTTTTTTGACTACATATTAAAATGAAATTGAATCTTTAGATAACCGAAAAACATCTATGATTAGTTCTTATTGCCACAGTAATTTAGCCTAAATTTAATATTTTTTGTGCCTCACACTGTTAAAAATGGTTTCTAAAAAATGAGCTAAATTGTCTTAAAATAGCTCCGAAACAATAAATACTTAAATTTGAAAACCCATGTACACATTTTTGAGTACATTGACATATTAAACATGGAGATATTGGGATTCTTATTGGTCAACTCCATTTTTGAGCGTGTCAATATACTTAAAAATGAGTACAAGGGTTTTCAAATTTAAATATTTATTGTTTCGGAGCTATTTTGAGACAATTTAGCTCATTTTTAAGAAACTATTTTTAACAGTGCATACCCAAATGAAAACTGCGTAAATTTTACATAACTATTAATAAATTTCTGCTTCGTAATCGAAGGTGTCACTTCATTTAAGCCACAAATATAATGGGATTGTTATATTAATGTTAAGCAATAAACTTATTTTAAAATTAGTACCTATGCACTGTTGTTAAAACTGGCACTGTTGCACTGTTGTTAAAACTGGTTTCTCAAAAATGAGCAAAATTGTCTCGAAATAGCTCCGAGACAATATATACTTAAATTTGAAAACCCATGTACTTATTTTTGAGTATATTGACATGCTGGAAAATGGGATTCTTGGTGGTCAGCCCCATTTTTAAGCATGCAATATACTCAAAACTGAGTGCATGGGATTTTCAATTTTAAGTATATATTGTTTCGGATCTATTTTGAGACAATTTTGCTCATTTTTGAGAAACCATTTTTAACAGTGTAATGTTATGACAAGATTACAAACAAAATAATTGAACATGAATAATTTTACCGTTTCATTAACATGCTTATTTATATTTATTTGGGAAAAAAATATTTAAGAATGTTATACTTAATAACTGAGTTCTTGGTTTATTCTGATTTCGTTTGAAAGAAATGAGACATTTTCTTAAATAATAAAATAAATAATAGTTGATTTAACTTTTTCAACTTTATTTTTATATAGTTTAAGTGAAATAATACACAATCTAAAATAATCACTCAAAAAATTATTTAAAATATAAAGAAAAGGAATTATTTTTAAATTAAAATAAAATGACACAAACATAACTTATTAAAAGTATTTTCAGGTAGAAAATAAAGCTTGTATTCGCTAATCGCTAATTTGTAAATATGCCAAATTAAAGTACTTTTTACTTTAGAATTAGTAAATAAATATTTATATTACGTTTAATTAGCAATAATGAATATTTTCGAATTTATAAGCTGTCGAAAAACGTTTTATGATGCAAACTTCAAGTCTCGTGAATTCCCAATGTATGACGCGTGCCACTTTAAGAGTTTGGTGGGGAATTACTTATTCCGATCCCAGACTTAAAACATGATTTGGGAGGATCGTGAAGCAGCTGGTGCATCATTTCTTTGAAAGGTTTGATTCTGTGCGGCAAATAGTACGAACTATCCCAAAAAGTGCTTAACCACCCTGATTTTATTTATAAATATTTTTTTTGATCGTCTTAATAGTACTTAAATGATAATTAATATATTGTGCATTTTTTACTAACGTAAAACTATATCTCTACATTTATTTTTTATTTTTTCCACTTTTCATGACTTTCATTGAATTGATTTAAATCATGATAAAATATCGCCCTTACCTTAAAAAAAGAAAAGTAATTTCTCTATTCTTTATTTATTTTTTCTTTTTTTTCTAACTGATGCATTACGTTTGCATTTTTTTTTTTTTTTTTTTTTTTTAAGTCTTATGAAAATTTTATTATTGTGTATATATTTCCATACGAGTGAAAAAAGGGTTCTTGGCATTAGACATTTTTTTTTCATACTCATAAAAATACTTCAAGCTCTGTTTAAAAAAAATATTTTTTTTTTCTTTTACATTAATAGTAAAATGTATTTAATTTCGGTCAGCATATAAATATTGGAGATGGTAGGAAATGCATTTTTATCATGTGAAAAGATTTGTGTATTGATTAAATGTATGAGCTACATTCATGCTTAAGCATTTAAAAATTTATAGAACTCTGACCAAATTAAGGTATCAATTCCTAAACGTATTTTTTTTTCTATAAATTGAGTATTTACCAAATAAAGTATTGATTTTTTTTTTTTTTTTTTTTTTTAATAATTTTGAACCTTTAATCCTTTCCAAAATTTGTTTATAAATTCGGTTTGTCTGTCTATCCAAGTTCTCATTTCAATAAATGTTTGTATAATGTAAGATTCTCAGTACTCACTATTTAGAATACCGCTTTTTTTTCTTTCTTTTTTTTTTCTTTTTTTAAATAATGTTCATTAATAATTGTAGTATATATTTTCAAAAGAATAATACAAAGATTGCTTCATATAAAAAGTTGTATTCTAAATAGTGACTGTAAAAACCCTATTTAACGTCTTGATACTAATATATTACTTGGGTGCTCAATATTTTCCTTCTTAAAATTGTCTAACTAGCTCTACTAGTTTCTGCACAAGGTCTCTCAAAAGAATTTGGATAAATTTCGATCTATGAAATGTATTAATTTCAAACATAATTTAATAATTTTACTCTGAATTAAACAAAACAATATTAACATATTTATACAATTAAACCAAAAACATTTTTCCTATATCTTACATTAAGTTAGCATTAATGATTAGTCTATAAGACAACAAAAATTTGTTTATGTATATTATAAAACATAAAGAAAAATTGATCGAAGAGCATGTTTATTGAGTTATAAAATATTTTTCTTTACTGTAAGACGTTTATAGTGTACTGTATAACGTTTATTAAAATTTCATATATACAAGAATATATAAAAACAAAATATTTAATGTTTTCTCTTTAAAACTAAAGTTTTAAAGACAGATTTATAAAATTTTGATACATAAAAAGAAAGTACAATTTTAATTTTCCTCAAAGTGATGAGAATAAATGTACATAAAAAGTTGGATGAAATAACGGAGAGTACAGGGGAAAGCCTTTTATGATCAGTGTGAACCCGAAAATATTTATTTTGTTAGCTTTTATTATTATTATTATTATTATTATTATGTTATAATTATAAGTTTGTGTCAATATGTTTTATGTGTTTATGAAGAAAACAATTTCATCAGAACTTGTTACATATGCCTTTCGATTTCATATCAATACATTTTGTTATTCAATTTTCTTAATAAAAACAGCCCTAACTGTTTGGTGCTCACGCTTGAAACTAAAGTCAGATGTACAACAATATTATAAATTAAATGAAGTAAATTATATCTATGGACTCAAACAAATTAAAGAAAAGAAAACAATAAGTTAAAAGAAAAAATTACATCACACTTGAACCAGTGTATTAAAATGATAAAACAACAAGATTTTTTTTTTTTTTTCATGGTTTACTTTTTAATTAAAAGCATTTAAAAAAAATTTCTTTCATTTTTTTTTCTGGAAAATCTTTATTATAACATTCTCTTGGTGAATTTTAAAATTTCGGCGTCGAAGTACCCCTGGCATTTACTGCTTAACTTCGCGTTAAAATTATAAATAAAGCATAAAATATCACAGTAAATTAATTACAAAAAAAAAAAAAAAAAAAAAAAAAAAAAAAAGAAATTTTTAACTGTTCGAAACGTTTGTCAATGTTTTAGTTTTCCAACAACAATTTCAATCATTATTTATAAATGAAGTCTAACTACTTTTTTCAATGAATATATCCATAGGGAACTCTTCGTTAACTACAAATAGTTTGTTATTCATATTTATTCTACAACAGCCTTTTACTAGGTCCATCCGAGCTTTAAAATCATAAATAAATTGTAAAATAATGTAACATTAGTATGATGAAAACAATAATTACATAAATTATCTATTTTCGACGTATCTAAATCCTGATTGAAAAGCAAAAGTAAAACAAATGATATTAATCATTAAAATATTTACAATTCATATGTTTGGAACCAAGACGGTTCAATTCTGTTTACTTGATAACAGCCTAAAGTCTTTTGGACGTGAAAACATTATGCTGTAAGTATTATGAAGTAAGATATGAATATCATTAAAAAAATATTATGTAAGCTGATGTTAAATGATTTAAATTCACGAGAGAACTTTACAGGTAAGCAATAGTAAATTTAAAACTACGTTTAATTAAAATTATTGACCGATTAAGTGGACGAAGATTGAATAGTATATGTAATATTTCTACAATAATAAGAAATGACATTAACAGTATTTGAGAAATTTTGACTTACGTATTTTGAGATTGTCTAAACATAAGTTGACTATATTGGTGTGCCTATATTAAGGACGAGGCAGTTTTTCCGAGTGTAATGAAGAGTTCGACAGAAGTAGAGATCGACGTCGATCCAAGTCATACGGGAAGATCCTCACAGTATTCTAATACTGTGAGAGCAGAGAGCTAAGACCGATAAATAAGGTATTGGTATGACGTATGGATATTAAGGCCAATTGTCTCCATTATTCAGTTTTTAAAATGTTTGATTTAAAAAATTCGATGGAAGAACAGACGATAACTAATTGTATATATATATATTCCAAGTTCTTTAAAGAACATATATCAATTAAAGTGCAAAATTTGAAAAAATATTATTTTAAAATTTCCATTTCAAAAAAAAAAAAAAAAAAAAAAAAAAAAATTAAATAGTTACTCTAAAACAAATAATTCATATTGACTTGTAATGAAATGATAAATGCTCATTAAAATAAACAATTTTTGGCTTGAAAGGTAAGGTCATTCTTCAAGCAGAGCAAACACCATTTTTAAAACATTCGATAGCTTTTTTTTTTTTTTTTCCCTAATGCCGCAGAATTTGGGATTAAGCATTGGCCAGGGGGTTGCTGAATGTACGGCCTTTTGCGAAGGAGCACTCAATGGGCTACCCTAACAGAGAACACATGTCCATGCTTTGTCGGGATCTGAACCTACGTCCTACGGTGTGGGAGTCAGGGGCGCAAACCACCACATCCTATGGCCAGTACTTCTTTGTTAGTAACCACATTTTTTTCACATCATATTTTTGTAGAGTGTTTTTCTCCAATATGTAATTTTGATTATGCGAGAAGAAAAGTACTCTTCAAAAAAGTGGTTGGGAAAAAAGACAGGTACTGTCAATACTACAGAATAAATTAAAAATAATGGCGTCTGTAATACGTAATTTAATTTATATTAAACTAAAATGAATCTATAGTACTTAATCTGTATTAACAAATGCGCGGAATTCATGAAAAAAAAAAGTTTATTTAAAAAATATAATAGTGATTTCCTTCTATCTGAAAAGTAATCTTTTACAAACATGCATTTGTTATTTCTATTTCTTATACTTTATCACGGTATAAGTATTTGGGATAATTTTATTCCAGAATATCCACTTTAAAAAAGGGTACATTTTTATTTTGTATTTTCAAATTTTATAAAAATATAAAAACAAAAGAGGAAAAAAAGAAAGAAAAAGAAAGTTAGTCATCCGTATTAAAGTATCAGTTCTAAAATGCCCTATAAATCACATTTTGGAAAGCAGAAAATGAAGAAATCATTGAAACGGAAAACGTATAATAGAGTTTTTAAAATAAAATGTTGCTCTGAAGTTTTAACAGTTATCTAAAATAGCACACATTACAAATTTTCTACGTTAAATGTCATTTACTATAAGATACGTCCATTTTGTTAAGGAAAAATAAAGTAAATGTCGCCTTACAAAGTAATAAAAAATGTATCCATTTTACTTTAGACATCAGTTTCCTGTGAATTTCGTACCTGGTACAGAAATATTATAGAGAAATTATAATCAATTTAACAGAAAATAAATAATGAAGAACTCTAAAAATTTACAGATTTCCAAAATGAGTATAATTAGTTTTGATTACTGAGTCCGATAAAAAAGAAGTCATGATTGCGAAAAAAATTATTTTTTTTTTAATGAACCAGACAAAATAATTTGAATACATAATTAAAAAGAAACAAATAAACGAACTATACCATTGAACATATACGCAATTAATATTTCATGACATTTTATATAAATAAATAATATTTCAATTGCTTTTTAATGATATGAATGTACACAGAGTTCTCGTTAATTAATTTCTTATATAAAAATCGTCTTTAAAGATGATCAGATATCAAATCATAGTTTATTTATCGTTTGTGAAATTATACTTTAAAAAATTCTCCCTTCATTTTCACGCGGTATAATTTGTTGTCAGTTGTAGATTTTTTATATGTTCTTCAAATACAGATCTTGGAGCTGGCTTTCTGAATATATCAGCTATTTTACTACAGGGGCACTATTCAAAGCAACTTATATCACTTTCCTTCAGCTCTTTTAATTAGTTATACTTAATGTTAATATGTTTTAATTTTATGAAATATTGGTTTAAAATCATTTTAACGTTTAGAGAAGAACTTTTATAAAATATCATAGTGAAGTGTGACAACTCCTGTCATAGTTTCATTGTAAAAGTTGATATAGGAAATGTTATCTTCAAATATTTTTATTGGAAATGCTTGCGGTAAAGATAAATCTTCTAAGTGTTCTATAATCCGCGCCAGTGGCGGATTTAGGGAGATGAAGCTCCCCCCCATAATAAAAGTACTGACTTTTATAATTGAATATTACAATTGTAAAATTTTCATTGATCTGGAATAACATCTTGAAAAATCTTAGCTTCCCCAAAAGTTAAGTTCTGGATCCGCCATTGATCCGCGCAAGCGAAAAAGACGCTGCCTAAGGTAGCAGGGACCCCAAGTGAAAATTTTAAGTGATTTCAATGGATATTTTTTTTTTGTGTGTGTGTGCGTGTGTATTTTTATAAAGAGATTTGAAATACAATGATTATTATTTTTTTTTAAGTCCTTTAAATATAGTAGCTAGCGAAACAAACAAAACCTAAATAGGCTAATCAAAATATTTCATTTAAGGCTTTTCGTTACTGGCTCTGGTGGAGTGTCGTAAAATATATTTTCTTTGGCCAGTATCATGTACATAGACAGCATTACAGTTATTTTTAAATTATTTTATTTTGTCTATACTGAAATTGAAAAATGATTATTTGTTTTGTCATTGTTTATTTATCATTTGTAAGGTTACATTTTCTACGAAAAATGAACATATATATATATTTTTTTTTTTATCTGCACAAAAGCATGTTTCAAATAAAATGTGTTATGAAATGCTTATATTTTTAGTTTACAGAACCGCCGAAAATTCTTCGAATACATAAGAATTACGATTAGATATTGCTCAAAGTGCGTTTCAAATTGTCTTGTGAACATTTTTTTGTTGTTGTTCCAAATTTAAGTATAACGCTTGGTGCAGTTACAATATAGCGTTAATATACAGGATTACCCAAGATTATACATATAAAATTTAAAAATTAGTGATGGCAAAACTTTTCTTAATAAATTTTAATAAATTTTAAAATTTAATAATAATTTAATCATTTTTTATGAATATCATTCACACCAGAAGTTTAATGGGAAAGCACTACTTTTACACAGAAATATTTGTCAATTAATACTTTTTCTGCACTGAAGTGATTTTAAAGTACGCTAAAAATGTTTATTTTTGGTATCTCATACCTCAAAACATGAATTGAGATAATAAGAGTCATATTCTTAAATATTTGGAAAGCAAAATGGAACTGTAATTCATTTCACTCAAAATCAGATCCGAATACACTGAAAAAAAAATTCTGTGACTGAAATCTAGAAATTAAATTATGGCTCCAGTAAAAATAGTTCCATGTCTTATTAATAATTTTTAGTTCACTTTTTTAGAGAGTAACAAAACCCCCTATTAAAATTCTAGACCGTTTTCCTATATTAACCGGATAAAACTTATTTAAAAATCTCTGCAAATAAATGCAAACACGAGAGGCGAGTTTCACTAACTATAAATTTCGTTTATAACCCAGTTCAAGGAAATCTTGAGAGAAGTTCTTGCAATATGTTCATAATATTCAAAATATTCATAATATTATTTCACCACCTAGAAAAGCGTAGACTAGAAATTCTCAATCATTTCGTCTATTCAATTTATTTGTTTTCCATATATGCATGACTCGGAAATCTATATTTCTACACTAGAGATTTAGAAAGTGACTACTTTATTGTTCTACTTGAAAACAGTATATATTTTTTCCTCAGTGAATCTTGCTATGTTCGTATGAAGATATTTTCGTATTTTGTCTGGAGAATTGCATTTTTTCAGAATGACGTATGGAATTTCCATATTACGTACGAAAATCTAATTTCGAGTTGCTGCAGAATACAATCACAGATCTACAACAATGTAGGACAACAGAAAGTAGTAAGAAAATAACATATGAGATTATTGTTCATTGTTATATGCATTATATGCATGTATTTAAGGACGTAGAATAGCAACGGAAGAAATTTTTTATTCTAACGATATTATTATAAAACGTTTGCTCTTTAACTATTAAAATAATTCATATTTTAAGGCTCAAAGCATTCTGATATAATTATTTATTATATAGCTAGTGAATAACACGATTTACAAAATTACTATTCTTAGTTCAGAAAGTTTTAGATTTCAGAATGACTGAAAAGAAAATGGCCGTAAAAGTTATTTTTTAAATCAATTTGCATCTTTTTTAAAACATTGAATTCTTTATTTTTGCAAACAATCTATCAATCTTTTAAAAGTGTTATTTCACTTGGAGAGTTTATTTTATAGTATAGACCTAATGACTGACTTCTAAACTTTGTATTGTATATCTTTCAGCATGAAATGCATTTCCTTGAAAATATTCTCTCTGTTTATAAATATCTATCTAGCGTTGAATATATTATACGTTTTGAAAGAAATTTTCCTTTATAAATCGTATAAAAGAAAAAAAAAGTAATAACGATGAATGATAATGAAACGATGAACGATGAAAGTAGTAATGATTTATGAAAGATATTTAAGACGATATATATACAGGGTGCGGCAGCTATTTGAGAACACGCGTTATAAGTGATACAATGCCCTGTATATCATCTTTAAACAACCATTTTTGTAACATATAAACATGGCAGAACCTATTCTAACTCAGGAAAGGAAAAAGCACGTTCTTAGCGTCTCCTTGGCTGTAGGATACTCCGTTTCTGAAATAGCTGCATTTCTGAAAGTCGCCCGATCATTGGTTTTCAGAGTTCAGAGAGAACTGAGGGTTGCCAATGCTAATGTGACAACTGTTTTGCACAGGAAACATCATTGCCAGGTCTCAGACATTCTCAGGACACCTGAATTCATCAATTCTGTTCAAGCTGCCATCGAAGAGGACCGTGGAAAGTCCTTAGGGATACTCAGCTGAAATCTGCGGGCCAGCGAGGTCACAATTCCACGTGTGGTTAATGAAGACCTCTGTTACAAGTCGTATGTAATGCGGAGAGGACAGTTCATGTCCGAGAAAACCAGAGAGAATAGAGTAATCAGAGCAAAGAGCCTCTTAAAGATGCTGAAACATCAGGAACAGACAGAAACACACTGTTTTTTTTCGGACAAGAAAAACTTCGTCCAGGACCAGAAAATCAACCGGATAAATAATCTTTGGCTGTGTTAAAGACAAGAGGAAATTCCCACTGTCATGCACACTAAATTTTTTTAGTCTGTTATGGTCTTAGGGATCGTGAGGAATGAAGGTGACGTCATGCCTCCACATTTCTTTTTACAGCGTGCCAGAATCAACGCAGTTACTTACACCGATGTGTTGAACACGGTAGTGAAGCACTGGATTATTGCTCTAGCCCGTAGCAGGCCATATGTTTTTCAGCAGGACTCTGCACCAGCCGATATGGCCCATTCAACACAAGAGTGGATGGTAAACAATTTTCATGATCACATCACTCCACGCATGTGGCCCCCTAGCTCACCTAATGTTAACTCTTTGGACTATTACGCTTGGGGCGTTGTTGAAAGGGTCTCTAATAAGTACCCACATAACACCGTTGGTGTCTTCAGACAGCTATTGTGGATGCCATGACAAATATTCCCAGTGTCTACTTCATTTCAGCCTGCGGACAATTTCAACAGCGTGTTGAGGTTGTTATTGCAGCTGATGTTGGATTTATTGAATGGTGTCGTGCATTAGGTCCTACTTCTTGTGTACACACCGTTCCATATTCATTAAATGATATATCTATAGTGTTTGCTCCCTTTTTCTACGGACGATACTTTGTTCTCAAATAGCTGCCGCACCCTGTACATATATATATATATATATATATATATATATATCTGTGTGTGTGTGTGTGTGTGTGTGTGCGTGTGGGAAATTTTAATTTTTAGTAGAGTTGTTTACAAAAACAGTAATGTTTTTGATTTTACACACTTGTAAAATTAATTAAAATCTAAAAAAAGAAAACTCCTTTGTTCAAAAACTAGTCAGTTCTATTTTAAAGAAGTGTGAATTTTTTCAATAAGCTTGGTACATTCCTTTTTGACGAATCATGTGCACCGCTTTTCTGAAAGGTCTCCGAAATCCAGAACACTTGTCCACAATTCATCCTGCAGATGTCCATAGGATGTCAGAAGACATCCTTTTCATCCATAGGACATCCTGGGGATGTTTTTGGAGAAGATATGCTGTTAGAGCACCGGCTTAATTTTCCAAAATTTTTAATGAAAATGTTAGAAAATATTTTTCATATCTTAATCTTTTTTATGCTTAAAATTTTAAATATGAAATTTTTTTTATTATAATTAAAATTTATATATATATATATATATAAAGTATTTTTTTAAGCCTTCAAAACCAATGTAACCCCTTAATCTAAAAGGCATTTAAATAAAGGTTAAATGTCATTTTAATCATATCATCTTTATAAAGTACAAAAAGATAATACAGTAGAAAATACACACAAATTAAATATTAAATAGAATGATACACAGAAAATGGAATAAAATTATTAGTTATTTAAAACGTCTGATATTATTTCTGCAATATCATTAAGATTAGTGTAAACTAGTGTGCTGTAGCCATCAGCAACTGCCATCAAAATCATTCTATATGCAGCATCACCTATTGGTCAATATGCACAAAATTTAAATAATATAATTTCTCACACAATGACAAAAAATTCTGTCACTGACATCTAGAAACTAAATTGTAGCTCTAATAAAAGTGATTCCATCACATCCTTATAAATTCTAATGCCCTCTAAAAGCAAGTTTTAGAAAAAAACATTTTCTCGGGCGTTTACCTATATCATCGAGGTCAAATTTATTTAAAAGTATCTGTAAATAAATGCGAACAGAAAAGGAGAGTTTTATTAACTGTAATTCGTGTATCTGACCCAATTCTAGGAAATAAACCCAGAATTTCTCGCATTACAAATAATTCATAATATTTATGATATTGTTCCCCACCTAGAAACATATAGACTAAGAATTCCCGATCATTTCGTCTATTCAGTTTATTGGCTTACTATGTAAGCATAGCTTAGAAATCTATATTTCTACTTTAGGGATTTAGAAAATGACTATTTATGCATTCTAGATGAAAGCGGAATATTTTTTTCCTCAGTGCAATAAGAATATTACATACACAGGTTAATGCAATTTTAACCAAGAGATACTGAGATATAGTCGTTTGAAAATTTAATAACAGCATAGCCACCGGCCAAACTATATTCACTGAAATTGATTTAGTATATTTTTTTATAATATCTATCTTACATACTATTTATGGTGTATTATGATATGATAGAAGCGAAGATAAAATTTTCCCTGAGCTGTTAACCAATCTCGCAAATTCATACCTTTATTCTCTTACAGTTTTCTTCAACTTACTTAATCAAAGAATTTTTGATAAAATATAAAGTGGATATTTCTACAAAAAAAATTACTGATATCTAAAAATCCGGGAAGTTGGAAAGACTGTATTTACGTAAACATGATTAAACTGTTGCATAGCAGGCACAAACTATCAGAGAATATATATACAAATAAAATCAATATTGTTTATTATTATGAGCCTCATACATATAAAATTTTTGTACTTATGCACTATAGAAGCTGAGATACAACCTTCATATAAACAGAGGTATCGCTACCTACTAGGTGATGTATCTCAAAACCTAATCGGCACCTTTACAAGTCAAGGCCCAACCAAATATAAAATTTTCTTGAATTTCGTCAATTCATGAGATACAGCGTCCGTCACACAGAGGGAGAGAAAGGGAGAGAGAGAGAGAGAGAGAGAGAGAGAGAGAGAGAGCGACACAGACAGATTTTTTTCCCTATCAAATCGTTTTTAAGATATCTCAAAAACCGTAAAACTATTGAAAACTGGAAATTCCAAATTTTTCATATTTCAATACTTCCTTCTTATAAAAACAGAAGAAAGTATATATACCACTTCTCAATGACTTTTCACTACTAATAGAGTAAATTGCTTTAGCTTTTCACACAATAATAGATTTACTTTTTATTATTATTATTATTATTATTATTCTAAATAAATAACAACTGTACATTGATTCAGTAACCAAATAAGGCTTTTTTTAAGGGGTACTATAAATAAATAACTCATTGAAAAACTTCACACATTGAAAAAATATATTGAAAGATAATGGTATTTCACTTTCAAATGTAGAAAAATATATTCAATGAAATAATATGAGAATAACACTTTAAACTGAAGATCGTAATCTCTGCATAATGGGATTTTCGCATATGAAAAGAATTCTTTTTGAAAAAGAATCTGTCGCAGCATTGAAAAGAAAAAAGGCATCCGGAAAAGCAGGATGTGAGAAACTTTTGTTTATTTATCTCTTTAATCCGCTTGAAAGAATGTGGCTTTCATAAAAATTGTGAATCGATAACAATAATGATACTTTTAAAATATTATGAAGTATTTATTATAGAATCTGAAAACCCAGTTATTAAAAAAAGACATTATTCATTCAAATAAAAATGGTATAATTAGAGTTAACACTTTAATAGATGCGTAATTGTAGGTGTAAAAAATTTCATTAATCAGTCCATTGTTATTATATTATTTGCGCTAGAATAATGCGAGCTTTTGAAAAACGTTTTACGATATTTTACAAAAAAATTACAAATATGTTAATTTAGATATTAAAATTACTTTTGCTGAAATCGTTCTAGGTTTATAATGCTAAATATTATTGTGTTACAAAATTTAGTTCTGTAAACAAAGAAGTATTTGAAAAAGCCCATTTGCTTTCGTTTGTTATGCACATATCATAGGCACTAATAAGCTTCACCACGTAAATAAGTAAATATGCTTTTTCTTTAATTATATTCCTTTAATAACATCCATTAAAAAAATGTAACAGTCATTAAAAAAAATAAATAAAATAAAAACATACTTTTATAGGCTATTAAAAATTTGTATGCACGTGCATGCATTTTCACAAATTAATTTAGAGTGTTTAGCTAATAAGTGATCGGCCTTACTTGTTGATAACACTCATTAATGGCCCTTTTCAATAAACGTCGCCGGATGCCCAAGCCAACATTATTCTATGGGACATTTTTTTTTTTTTTTTTTACTTTTAACACCTTATCTAATACATATTTTTAAATTCTGTTTTCGCATTCAGAAAATGCACAACTGTTAAATTGACGGACCTTTTTCAAAAACGAATTTTTTTTAATTTTTAATATTTTATTTTGAAACCGTAAAATACTGATTTTCAATATGTGAAATTTGTCATTTTGTAGTTTCAAAATAAAATATTAAAAAAAAAAAAATCGTTTTTGAAAAATGTCTATCAATTTAACAATTGTGAATTTTCTGAATGTGAAAACAGAATCTAAAAATATGTATTAGTCAATGAGTTATAAGTAAAGAAAATTTCCCATAAAATAATAATAGCTTGGGCTTCCGGCGACGGTAAGTGAAGTGGGCCATTAATGAGTCCTGTTATCATCAATTCAGGCCATTCACTTATTAGCTAATCACTCTAAATTAATTTATGAAATGTATGCACATGCATACATATTTTTAATAGGCTATAAAAGCATACTTGTTTTTAAAAAGACTGTTGCATTTTTTTAAAGGATGTTATTAAAAATATATAATTAGAAAAAAAGCATATTTACATATTTATGCGGTGAAACTCATTAGTGCCTATGTTATGTGCATAACAAACGAAAGCAAATGAGATTTTTCAAATACTCTTGTTACTTTGTTTAAAGAACTAAAATTTGTAATATAATAATATTTGGAATTATTAACCTAGAGCGATTTGAGCAAACCTAATTTTAATATCTAAATTAAAATATTTCTAATTTTTTGTAAAATATCGTAAAACGTTTTACAAAAGCTTCCATTATTCTAAATCAAATAATATAATAACAATTGATTAGTGGACTGATGCACAAAATGATATATTTATTCAAATATATATCTTATACTATTAAGTGAGCAATATTTGTATGTATATTTCACTGATCTCGAAAACGGTAGCTCGGACAGTCACGAGATTTAACACAAAGGTGCATCCCGAAGGGTCATTGTGCACATCGAAGTCAGATTTTCGAATTTTTGATTAGTTTTTTCTTAATTAATTAAAATGTGAAAATCATAACCTTCTAATTTCTGATAAAAAAAAAAAGCCATTCAAATTTTAACATTTTATCCATAATTTAATTGTTGCCAATTTTTTTTTCGACAAAATAATAATAATAATTAAAAAAAAAAAAAAAACGTACATTTATTTAAAATGAGGAAAATAAATCAGAAAGATTAGAAAATAAATTAGAAATATCACTCGCATCGTTACAAATAAGACACCAAATGAAAGGGAAAATTTTTGTAAATCCGATGCATTAAACAGCTTATCAATCGGATGATTAGTTTTTTCTTAATTAATTAAAATGTGAAAATAAAAACCCTCTAATTTCTGATAAATAATACATTTAAATTTAAAAATTTTATCCATAATTTAATTGTTGCCATTTTTTTCGACAAAATAATAATAATAATAATAATAATAATAATAATAATAATAATAAAAAAAAAAAAAAAAACGTACACTTATTTAAAATGAGGAAAATAAATCAGAAAGATTAGAAAATAAATTAGAAATATCAGTCGCATCGTTACAAATAAGATAGCAAATGAAAGGGAAAATTTTTTTAAATCCGATGCATTAAACAGCTTATCAATCGGACAATTAGATTTTTTAAAATTAACTAAAGTATGAATTTTAGGTGGCAACAGCAGAAGATTGTATGGAAACCGTTAGGAAAAAAAAAAATGAAAAATCTGCTTCACATTAGGTCACATGATTTTTAAAAGGGATTAAAAATTGCAGTTTTCAAATTATTTTAAATTTTCTCTCACGAACACAAAAATATAATATACAGCCTGTACCCCACAAGACCAACTTGCATTTCAAATTTCATCAATTATTTTGGTTAATAAACAAAAGTTATTATTATTATTTTTTTCAAATTAAGTTTTATTCTATTTTCGAAAAGATTTATGTGATCATACATATAATAATATATATAGATCTATCAACCCCATATTATCGTGCAAAGATTTTTGATGCCAAAAAAAAAAAGCTTTGGAATCAGCCATTAAGTGGTATTGAAGGAAAAAAAAAGAATGAATTTGAAACTATATCTGGGGCTTTTCATTCACTTTTAGTAAATAACTTATTCATGAATTTTATTTGCTAAAACATTCGTGCATATTCCCGTGTGTATTCACTCGGGGAAAGACTGCCATATTTTGGTAAAATCGCCGTCTTTTCCCGAGTGAAAAGGAATCACATTTTTCTCCCCAATGATCAATCTATATATTATTACTATATCTATGTATGTGATACGATAGATTAATAATTTGGGTTTTAAAAAAATTTTTAAATAGATTATTTAAACTCTATGAACCATATTTTTATTTTATCCGCTTCATTAATAGATCCTGCTGGGCGTTTTTTTAAATTTTGGTGTTGAAGTACACCGAATGTTTTTCGACAAGAAGTTTAATATAGCAACAGCCATTCTAATCTAAGTAGCGCATCAAATATATAAAAACATAAATGATTTATTTTTACACAAAATTTACAGAACAAATGCAGTTTTAAAGATAGGAAATTTATTTCAACAAGCACTATTTTAAACCTAAAAAGCATTAAAAATATAAGCAGAATATAAAGGATTCTTATGTATAAACAAAAAAGAGTCTGATAAAATTATTAGCAAAATAGTCTTCCGCTTTTCATACAAAAAAAAAAAAAAAAAAAAAAAAAAAAAAAAAACAATCCATCGCTAATATGGCGACAAAAATTCAAAAGCCGCCAATGGAGCGACATAATAAAGTTGCGTAACACGATAATGTTTACCTATTTATTTATTTTTTTATATAATAATCACTATGCTAATTTATCATACAAACAAATGAACCTCTCTGTGTTACTGCACTCTCACGCTGTCGAACAGAAATATTTGAAAAATTCAAATTAATATTTAAATAAATAAATAAAAATATGTTCAATGGGAAATATATATAACCATAAAAAGATTAGTTGTCTAAAATACGGCAGCAATAGCGCTCATAGCATATTGTTACAAGGGATTAAGTCTTATTGTTACAATGTATTAAGTCTAAAATGGTGACAAAAATTCAAAAGCCGCCAAAGAGAACTATATTAAGGCTGTACTATCAGGTTTACAACCCATGAATTATATATAAAAACAAAAAATTAATTGTCTCATGCGACAGACGTAGCCGATCACAGCATATTGTAATATTTGGCGTGAAATTGCTGTCATTTAATGGTTGATTGGATAAACAAAAAAAACATATGAAATAACGTAAAAGCAAATATTATGTTGTCTAAACCCAGTTACGTTTGAGTCCAGTCCGAGTTACATGTGAACAACACGTATAGTGTTCACATGTAACTGGGATTCAAATATAAAAGGGAAACTCCAATTTTTTCGATACTATCCATTTCGAAATTGTTATATAATAAGCACCTAAATGGAAGCTCATTGGTAAACTATTGTCGCAGGTAATAGGGACACTCGCCCGAGTTGCAGTTGATGACCAAATCGCTGCTGAATGCAGCAGGGACCTGGAGCGAGCTTTTTAACAATTTCAGTAATTTATTTTATTTTATTTTTATAAAGCTATATATAAACGAGTTTCCTTTAAATTTAGTGGCCAGCGAAGCGGGCAAAGCCTGCTAGTATATATTTAAAAGCAATATATTTAATAAAAGTGTACGAAAGTAATTTTTTTTAATAGTTACTTTTTCACGTATTTTCCTTTTTACTTTCTTCTATAAGTAAGAAGTAAATATTATATAATGAAAATTTTCGGATTTCGATGAATTTACACATTGTGAGGTGTCCTGAACATGATTTGACCATTTTTAGTAAATATTTTTAGTAAATAGCTGTTTGTCAGTTTATGTGATTGTATCGAAAATTTTAAGGACATTATATCTCACGAACCAAAGAACGAAATTTAACCAATCATCGTTTCGAATTTCACTTTGACATAAACATGTTTGATGATATTTAAGGATCAATGTCACAACAGGTGGCGCTGTCATCCCGTTTTATCGTAACTCTTAATATGGCAGTATAGGATAAAATATCGCATAAAAATACATAATGAAATTATTTTTAAATTTTCACTGTGAAATTGAAAAAAAATAAATTTATTTTTATAGCAATAATAGTCAACCAGACATAGAAATTGTACATGTGCGGCCGGGAGTTGGGAGTGGGGGTGAAATTTTTCATTATGTGTATCTTACAAAAGAACTCAATAATACATTTAATACGATAGATCTGTCATAATTTAAAACAAAGTTATCTTTTTTCTTTTCTTTTATTTTTCCATTTCTTTCATTTTACGAAGGTTACCTTTTATGATTTTACAAACGACCAATAGAAGGCGTTACTGAAATTTGTCTTCAGGATATGCGTAAAATTCACATTTTTTTATCTTGAAATCAGTGGCATCTTAGAAATTGTCTGCTTTGTTTACAGTGGGTGTTTAAAAAAGCAAGTGAGTGGAAAAAAAATGGAAGTAACTCGTGAAGGTTTCCGTTAGATGATTTTTTATGATTTTAAAAAAGGCCTCACTCAACAAGAATGCATAGTATCCTTCGTGAAACTTTTGGTAATGAAGCACCATCAGAAAAGACTGGTTTGCAGAATTTCGTCGTGGTCGTGCGTCCGTCAGTGATGAATCTCTTGAAGGACGCCCAAAATCGGTAGTGATTCCAAACAACATCGATGCTGTGCGCCAGATGATTGAAGAATATCGGCATGGTACGTATCGTGAGATAGAAGCATCCCTTGGCATATCACAGACTGCAATACATTCGATTTTGCATGAACATTTAGCTGTTAAAAAGATTTGTTTCAGATGGATTCCGCACAATTTGACAGAAGCTCAAAAAAAGGCTCGTGAAAATTGGTGTAAGGAAATGCTAAAAAAATTCAAATTGGGAACAGCAAAATCCATATACAACACACACATCATTACAGGTGATGAAACTTGGATATATTCGTATGAGTCGGAAACTAAACAACAATCCATTGTTTGGGTGTTTACAGATGAACTGAATCCTAGGAAGTTCTTCGTTCACGAAGCACTTCCAAAAAATGATTGCTTGTTTCTTCGGCCTTAAAGGACATATCACAACCATTCCTTTAAAGGATCGAAAAACTGTTAACGCTAAATTGTATACAGAAATTTGTTTGTCAAAAGTCATCAACGAAATCAGGAAAAACAACAAAAATCTCTGCATCATTCATCATCACGACAACGCCAGCTTCCACACAGCACGTGAAACAATTGATTATTTGAAGGATAAAAATATCAAATTAATGTTTCATTGCCCGTATTCTCCTGATTTATCGCCTAACGACTTTTTCTTTTCCCTTATGTCAAACAAAAAGTGCGTGGGCAACGATTTTCATCACCTCAAGAAGCTGTTGACGCCTTCCAAAACCATTTTTCTGAGATATCAACTTCAGAGTGGAAAAACTGTTTCAAGAATTGGTTTGAACGGATCGAAAAGTGTATAAATCTTAAAGGCGAATATTTTGGAAAGCAATAAAACAGTCTGTCCCCAAAAACTTCTTTTTCTTCCTACTTTTTGTAGAAACTTAAAAAGCAACCCTCGCAATAATAATAATATTATAAAAAAAAAAAAAAAAAAAAAAAAAAAAAAAAATCTGAAAAAAATGCATTTCTTAAGATATTTTCTACATAGCATTAAATTGATTTTCTTTGAATATTTCGTGTTATACACCCCAGGAATGAAAATTGTCTGCATTCATCATGGAAAATTATTCTGATAAATAATACTTTTAATAAATAATATATGCTGCACGAATCAGTATAGGAATATATAGAATAAGGTTTTGTAGACACCACAACATATTTTTTCCCCCGTAAATTAAAGTTATCTAAAAATTAAAAAAAAAAAAAAAAAAAATCATGAAATACTAACATATACGCCAAATGCACATCATAGTTTTCATTCCAAATTTCAGAAATTAAATAATAATAATATTTCAAACTTCGTAGTATGGTATCTAATGGAAAAGTACCGAAATTTTCTTACGCGAAATACATATATATACATAGAAGTTTACCTTGAAGGAATTTTGCTCTATATATTCTATTAATAACACAGGTTTGCGATAAAAAATTTTTCTTGGAGGTGATGTGTTTTTCTGTCTAACTTTTGGATGCTGATTAATTAAAAACTATTCAAAAATTTCCATCACGTACAGTTTTGGTAAAAAAAAAATGGATTTTTTGAGCGTAAAGCTCCACTTTTTAAACTCTCATCTAAGTTACTTTTCGAAAAATCTATGTCATGTGAGTGAAGAACAAGGTGAGTAATTTCATCAAGACATCGAAGAAATGTAAAACAAGTATTAAGAAGATGGAGTGTTAATATTTTAATAGATTATTGTTGGATGCTGTATAGAGAATCTCCCTCCTCCAGCCCCCCAAGCACTGCACAAGAGAAAAAGCTACAAATTGAGCATCGATGTACAAAAACGCGTTTAAAAGGCAATGTGAAATAATAGCTTATTTTAATGCATATTATACATAAAAATTTTCGAATTTGTTGTAGGCTTTGTGAAAATTCTCGCTATATTCCTCCTCACTTTGTGAAAAGCCCTTACATGATAAGAAAAAAAGACAAGTATTTCTGAAATCAGTGCATCAAAGCATATTAGAGACACTCAAAACAGTGCGAAGAAATATATATATATATATATAAGTGTGATTTCTTAGGCTTGTATAGTTTTACATTGCTCCCCGTAAGTTATATAAACAGATTTAAAAATTTCTTTTCATATGAAGTCTGCAATTTAATTTTTAATCTATATCATTAAAAGTTTCAACGAGTTTTCATATTTAAGAAAAGAAATAATTCAGTTACACTGAGAAAAAATTCTGTAACTGACATCTAGAATCTAAGTTGTGGCTCTAGACAAAATAGTTTCATGTCATCCTTATAAATTCTAGTCCCCTTGGAAATCGAGTTCTAGAAGCCCCTACTAGAATTCTAGAGTGTTTGCCTATATTCTCGAGGGCAAACTTATTTAAAAATCTCTGCAAATAAATGAGACTAGAAGATGCGAGTTTCAGAAATTCTAGAAAATCAAGGGAGAATTTCTCGCAATACAAAGGATTCAGAATATTTAGAGTATTCAGAATATTGCTTCACCATCTAGAAATGTGTACACTAGAAATTCTCGATCATTTCGTCTATCCAGTTTATTGGCGTGTCTTACGCGCATAGCTCGGAAATCTATATTTCTAGTTAAGGGCTTTAGAAAATAGCCACTTATTCATTCTAGAGGAAGGCGGTATATTTTTTTTCTCAGTGTACATGCATAAATTTTATGTGAAATATTTTTTTATTATACTTTTTTATCGTAGCTTTTTGAAGGATAAAATTTATACGAAGTCATTTAAATTTCGTATCAAAAGAATCAATGCCAAAATATTGTTATTATTATTTTAATTTTATGTCAAAATACAATTAAAGTAAATACCTTTTATGAACTAGAAAATGGATAATAATAATTATTATAACATTTTTGAAAAAATTTTCCATTAAATCAGATATTCAATTAATTTTTGGCGTTTTATTATTATTATTATTAACCTCTATGAACTTTTTAATGAAAATAATCTGGTGTGTCACTCACACGACTTTCTCTTACCCTGAAATTTAATACTATAAATACAGGTTGCAAATTAATAGGTAAGATATCGAGTACTGTTATGTAAACCTATGTTAAACAATTCATATTAGGCTTCTGAAGAGTTTTATATGATAATTAGTTCTATGTGAGGGGGGGCTATCGCCCCCCTCAACCCTTCGTTTCATGAATGCACCTACATTTATATAGAACTTAATTCGGTTATTAAAAAATATTTCTCTTTTAAAAAAATATTTTATTAATATTATTATTTAAAAAAATTATCTTTTATGATAAGGCAGACGATTTCCATATTAGAGAAGTAGTATAACACCAAATATCCAAAAAAAAGTCCATTTTATTCTCAATATTAAAAAAAAAAATATATATAAATAAATAAATAAAAATGTACGATCTTTTTTCAAAGTTTTTTTTTCGTTAAAAGTAAAAAAAATCGATAACTTTGTTTTAAATTATTGCAGATCGATGGTTCAACCATTCGTTTTAAAGGTATTGGCGAGCTCTTTTGAAAGATATCCATCATGAAAATTTACTCCCCTCGAGGGGGGACTTCCCCCCCCCCAGGAGGGGAGGCGAGGCTCCTACATACACAAAAAATTTTTTCCCAGTTAACTGTCTCTATTACAAAAAATATATATTTGTTTCATTTGGTTTAGTGCAGTCTATAGACGTTAAACTCTATTTTCCTGCAATTTCCCCCATAGACGTAATGTATTAGAATTCTCTTGATTGTCCCTGTACACGAACCATTTGCTTGATCTTAACGAAAAGCTTACTGTAGCATCCCTATATGATACACATTTAGAATACCAAGTTTGAACTTTCTGCCATAATTTGTTTTTGAGATATGCTGATAACAGACAGACACACAGACAGACACACACACACACACACACACAGACACACAGACCATTTGCTAAAAACGTGATTTTCGTATTCAGGGGACCTCAAAACGTGTAAATATAACAAAATCTCGCGTTCGAAAATTTGACCCAAAAACAATACTTTCTCTACCTTATGGGTAAGAGAAAGTAAAAATGAGATTGAAATGATAAATTTCCTTCTGAAGTTTCAGAAATCTGTCATTTGCTTCTGTCTTCAACTGAGAAAGAAAATAATAGCTTTTAACAAAAAAGGTTTTAAAGTAAAGATTTATGGCTTTTATTATTATTATTATTATTTATTTAAACGTCATTAGCATTGAAAGATTCTAAGCATCTGTACTTTTTAAGTTCTTTTTTACTCATTCTGAATCAATTTTGATAGATATAAATCTTTATGATTCGTATTTTTTATAAAGATTGAATTTTGTCCGGCTAAAGAAAGAATAAGAGATGGTTCAGAAAAAATAATTCAGGGTTTTGATTGAAATTAGATTATTTATACGAAGATTGTGATGGTAAATGAAAGGTATCGTAGATTAATTAAAAGAAATTTTGTACCACCAAAATACTTTTATTATTTTTCAGACTATATTCAGCTTACGACACATGTGTATTTAAAGTTCATATTTAATTCCCATCAAAAAAGGTAAGTTCAAATACATAATTTATATTTAATTCAATAAAAGAAAGTTACTATCTTAAGAAATTTCTTTCTTCAGTCTTTGAATTTTGAACATGTTAGATATTTTAGTGTTTCAATACCAGAAAACAATATTGCTTTCTTTTCTTTTTTCTTTTATTTTGTTTCAACATGAAGAGTAATTATATATATATATATATATATATATATATATATATACAAAAGATTTTTTATTTTAATGAAACTGATTTATTAATGACTCTAAGAATCTCTGAGAAGCTTGAAATTAATGCAAGAAATTCGTGTGTTTCATTTATTTTTATATTAGTTAAATATAGTCACAGAAGAATAACAAAATTTTAACTACTATTCAGATATCTGACTTTAAACCATAAATATGACTTCCTAATTATTTTTCGCATAAAACTAGTTTATTTTTGGTATTTTTTAAAAAATGATTTTTCCTTATTTTTTTACAAGTTATTTGAAAAAGACTGCATAAAATTTATTTTTCTAGACAAAAATCTACTTAGATGGGGACAGCAATTTTGTTAAAAAACACTATAAATTGCAAAACAAACGAGCATTTTAAAGGAATTCTTATTCTCTTGATTTATCTTCCAACAAATTTTAGGCATTGTTGTTGCTACTTTCACGCCGCACTTGTGCCTACTTTGTTCTTTTTGGTGAAGAAAAGTACTTTTCAGAACCAAAACAAATGTTTTTTTTATTGCATTTTGTTTTTGATATATAGTGTTTATAAAATTTTTCCTCGTCTCTTCCAACGCTAAATTCGTCCGCATTTTAGTGTAAATGTCGTGTATCAAATTTATTCAAAGTAAAACTGATTAAACAAAGATTAGGCTATTTATTTATTTATTTACTTTTTTTAGGATGGGGGAGGGGAGGCTCATTTTCTAATGTATAATATCCAATAGTCGTTATTTATTGCAATAGTTATAAATATTTTTTCGTTTTTATATGAAAGTTCATAGATTGTAATAACCATATATCAGTACTCACGACATGCAAACACGCAAACTTAACATGTAAAATAACCATCTATATATTAATAGGCAAGCATAAAATTTGTAGTCCCTTTTTAACATATTAATTATGGGAGTAGAGGGTTGAAAATGGTATCATTCGAAAGGTATGGTTAGCCGAAAGGTGCGAATACAAATATTATTTTCTTACGATGTCAAGAAGGTATTTAAAAATACTTTTATTTTTTATGCATTTTCTCCCATTTTTCCCTTTCATACAGGTATTTCTTTACATTAAAAAATACCTAAAAGTGGAAAGTTGTTAAATCTGGCAATTTCGTAAAACTCAAATAAAACCATAGACACAGTAATTTGTATAGTGTGATGATGATATTTGAAGTGATGACGTCACTGGCCGTCCTTGGAACCACAAAAAAGATTTCCTAAGGATTTGATTTATGCGAAATCATTTTTTTATTTTCTAATTTATTTATGATCTAATTTATTTCTTTTTTGTTTTATGATTTATGTCAGCTGTAATTTAAAGAGATATTAGCCGTACGATAAATTTCATGTTTGTGTATTAATATGTAAATAATATATATTATTTAATTTTTGAAACTTTAAATGTTCTTTGTTATTTGTCTTTTGGCAAAAAAAAGTGACTTTATTTATTTATTTAAATATTTGGTTCTTTTGTCGTTTGACTGACAAAAACTTGACACAGTGGGCAAGGTCATTTAGCTAATGACGAAAGAGTATTTACAAAAGAACATTGTTTGCAGAGAAATTTTAAATTTCTAAATTTATTTATTTAGTGCTAACTTAAAAGAATTCTGAGATTTGAATAAATTTGTGGTCGAATTTCGACCACTGGGCGATACTAGTTTGGATAATTTAGGCTATTTCCCTGTTAAGCTTAGAAAGCCATTCACTATGCCACTTTTTTCATAGTTTAAACCTTTAACGGGTGAAACTACCCCAAGTTTAACATGCAAGATTATTGTTAGAAAAAACTCTGTGGATATACATTTTTCACTCACTATTACGTATTTTTCTGTTATTTCTCTGATTCTGTTACGTAAACGGAGACAAAATGTTATCTAAAACAAACAATACAGAAAATTAAATTAATCTTCTGCTTAAATTTTATTATGTGCTTATATAATATTCCAATCTTCATTAATATGAACTAAATGTATAATTAGTTAATATTATAATTATATAATTAGAACTTTTAACTCTGAGCCACTTTGGCTCCCAGTTTAAACTGCAAAAATTTTAAAGGAGGTTATTTGAAATGAAACATTTACGATGCTTTCAAATAATGTTTCCTTTCCGCATTCAGAAGCTCTTTTAAACTCATATTTTATCTATAGCCTTAAGTAATTGAAATATCGGACTAAATGGAAAGAAAATGGTCAGATAAATCACTGTTCTAGAAAAATGATTTAATAAAACTGACAGTTTAATCGTTGAAAGATATAAATTGGCACCATTTTAAGAACAATTTTTCACTATACATAATTCTGATAAAAAAAAATTAAGTATATTGGAACTCATTTCAACATTGCTTCAAAGAGTTTTAAAGAGAAATTTCATTTCAATATAAATTTGGCACGTCGAAAGCTTCATTTTCTTTATTTTTCATCCGAGAATGTAATTTGTGAAAGTAATTTAAATGCTAATAAACTTACTATAAAAACTTCAAAGTAATTTATTTTTTATTAAATCGTGTTTAACAAATAAATCCTGAATCGATCTAACGATTAAACAAGTCCTTTAGATTCAGTTGAAAGAGAAGGTTGCTTCCTTTTTTTTCAACAAGTGGCCGCCATTTTGAACAAGATGGTGGATAAAATTTATAATAAAACTGATGTGGGCTATGTATATATGTAATTTTAAGTGTATTTTTCCTAAATGCCTTTTTATATAACTTTGAAATTTTCAAGTGGCCGACACTTTGAAACAAGACACGGATCAAAATGGCCAACAAGCATATCAAATGTATCTCTAAAATACATCTACTGTCCAATTTTGTTTCAATATAATTCAGAAATTCAAGTGTTATCTTAATCATAAATTTTCATGTGACCGCGTGATTTCAAGCGGCCGCCACTTGGTAACAAAAGGACGGTGTAAGTTGTCCTACGAACTCAGCGAATATATTTTGTAAAATAAGTCTAATGCCTATGTTTTATCAAAATAAATGCAGTAGTTCAAAAATTCTAGTAATGGTTAATTTTCAGGTGGCAGCCTGATTTCAAATAGGGATTTCAAATTTCACTGAGGAAAAAAATGGTAGTTTCCAAGTGGTTGCCACTTGGAAACAAAATGGCAAAGCTAGTTGCCCAGCGCGTATATATATATTACAGTACGCCGGAAGTAAAGGCCAACATGTCCATTTTCTGTATGCAAAGAATTAGTACCAAAATGTATTATTAAAAATAGTATTTCCATTTAGTACAATATACTATTAATACTCTGTTAAAATATCATAAAGGGATTACTGATAGTTGCGAAGATACATGCAAAACAGTTGTAAAAAATAGGCAGGGAAAAAAAAAAGTTGCTTTCCTGTAAAATTACATGTTTGGATATAGTGCCCTTTATCTCCAAGGTACGGTTATATATATATTGTCAATAATACATAACATTATTGTTTTATAAATTGCTGTAAATAATGAATCACAATATATCATCTGCATATGATGCAATTATGCTCTTGGAGGAATTGGACTTTATACGAAATTAGCGTTAAGATTGCCAGATGTAAAACTACAATTTTGATATATAACATCACAAGTTTTGTAAAGGGTCAATCTATTGATTTCATCCTAACTTTTTTGGTGTTATTATGAAATGATTGTTTTAATGTAAAATCAGTGATTGTACTAAACTAAAATTGTAGTAATCACGTGTCAACCTTGGTTAGTGTTCTGTTATGTGTTATGTAGTGTACTAAAGGTGACTACTAAGGGCTGTACTAAGGTGACTGCATATTAAAATGTTTCATTATTCGAATGAATTATATACTATTTAAAAGTTCAATGCTACCTCTAATGTACATATCACAATCACACACACATACACACACACACACATATATATATATATATGTATATGAGAAAACTAACAAAATAATAAGTCACAAAATATTTTAAATTTTTTAACAACACAGAACAATAAATTATTCTTCCCTTTCACATTTCTGTAATAAATTTCTGTTTTAAATTTATGTACAGGTTTTTAATTTTCCCAAGTTAATTAGTGAAAGATATTAACATAAAATTTTAATAATACGTGTTTAAAAGAATATATTGAATTGAAAATATTTTAGCATATTTTGTTTTATTCATTTTTAAACATTCAGCATGTTTGAAATGCATATTTCAATCTCTTACAGATAGATTATTTTATGTCAATATAACTGGAGAAAAATAACTAAAAATAACTTTAATTATCTTGCCAAATATATATATATATATAGGCTTTTTCAAAATGCTCTATACATTACTCATCCATAACATCATGAGACACTGTTAAAAGATATAATTATTAAATTAATTATTTTGAACACATTTCTATGAAATTAAACAGCATTATCCTCAACCGCAGTTTGCTTTGTTTTTAATTTATCAAAGCTACATTTCACCAAATATGGCTATACACGATAATGAATTCAAATGCAGTTCTTGTGAAAATTTATCGATTCTATGCTGTCGTTTTAAATGGTTACCAGGTCGGTCCCTGGAACATTTCTGAAGGAGGTGAACGGATGATATCAGTTACATTTTTGGTCAAACATGACAACTCTTGCCTCTAGTGCCCAATTAACTTCATGTAAGACTCGGGTTTCACATATTTTTGTGTTTCCACCCACCCTCTCTGGTTTCACATATTTTTGTGTTCCCCACCCACCCTCTAATACTCGTACTGTGCATCAGTCAGTAAAAGCACATATATACCTGTATATGGTACTAAACTGACAGATTTTTACATTTTATGATAACATTTTTGTCATTTTTAGGGGCAAAATGACATCTCTAGGACCAATTTTATTGCCCCTTGCTACTCACGACTCGGGGCATGGGCCCCGTATGCCCCTGCATTAATCAGGTCCTGTTACCCCCCACACGCACACACACACACCACCACCTATTTTCGGGCTGGATAAATGTCCTAATATCCTTATGATAATCGGATATTACGATACTCTACAGCATGTATAAATTCGTTGTTCTTGAATCTGTATAATGAGATAAAAATACAAATTGAAAACTTAATAATTATATATTGCTATAATGTATATGAAATAGATTTGTCTGATTTTGGCAAAAACTGTAAAATTTACTTAATATTTTCATTTGAGAATATTCTGTAATTATATGTAATAATAAATGTCTATTCTTTATCAAACTAAATCATATTTATGAAAGTCAGAACAATGACACATAAATAGATGGACTGATAGACAGATAAACGGAATTCCGAAACTATCTTTAATGTACTAATACATTAAATATTGGTAAATGGTTTAGAAATTAGAGATAAAGAAATATATTAAAAATTTAGCAATTCATGTGTATTTAAATAAACAGACAAATTAACGAAACTAAAGCAATTTAAAAAGGAAAAGAAAATGTTATATTACTATGAATAAATAAATAATTAAATACAAAATCTATCCAAAGCAATATAACATTTTTATATTATATTATTTGTGTATGCAAAATAGTATTCTATTATGCAGTTATGAGAAATATTGCAAGTATATACATCTAAATGTTCTCAAATCTTTGAAATTCGAATTTAAAAAAAAAAATAATAATAATAATACAGCAACACAATAATTAATTTATTATTGATACATTCTTCGATCGTAATATCCTATATTTTAAAATCCACTGATTTTTATAGTTTATTATTATTATTATTAATATTATTATTATTATTATTATTACTTACTTACTTGCAGGAATTCAACAATGTTTAAAGAAATTTTATTAAAAAAAAAAAAAAAAAAAAAAAATAGTATAATTCAACTTATAAAATGAACTGCGATTGCTAAAACAAATTTGATTGATTATCTGAATATTATTTTGCAAAATCACACAATCAACTGATTGGAAGAAAATCATATTTATTATAATTTTATTTTTCCGACTGAGTGAAAATATTGCCTGGACCGGGAGTCGAACCCCGGATCTTTGACTTACAAAGTCAAGGCTCTACCAATTGAGCTATCCAGGCCGACTGTCGGCCTGGATAGCTCAATTGGTAGAGCCTTGACCTTGTAAGGTTGATTGTGTGATTTTCAAGATTGTATTTCTTTCTCCCATTGTTTAATGGTGTTTTCCTTTACCTGCGGCTTATTTCTGTTGAGCTATCTACACGATAGACCAGATATTTCTGCCTAAAGGTTGTCTGAGTGAGTAATGCTGAGTCGGCCTGGATAGCTCAATTGGTAGAGCCTTGACCTTGTAAGCCAAAGATCCGGGGTTCGACTCCCGGTCCAGGCAATATTTTCACTCAGTCGGAAAAATAAAATTGCAATAAATATATTTATATTATTTATTTCTGAAGTAATAAATCTAAATCTAAATGAAATTTATGAAAGAAGTTTTTAATTTTTTTCCTTTATACTTTCCCGATTGGTACTATTATTTTAATGACTCAATAAAAATTCTAAATATACAGCAATTGAAATCCCTTTACGAAAATTAATGGACGGATGGACTAATATCATACTGACAGACTGATTTTCAAACATAAATTATAATTACTTCTCTCTTGTGTTGAAAAGTTAAATATCTGTAAATCTGATTTAAAATATGTTTTAACAAATAAAAAAAAAAAAAAAAAAAAAAAAAAAAAAAATCGAATTGAATAATGATTTTGAAATCAGTTTCAACTAATCGAAAATATTATTAAAAAAAAATAAAGTTTTTTTTTTTTTTTTTAAGTTACATTAACCAATGCATCTGAAACAGTGTTTACCCCATCGGAAAATATTAAAAACATTTTAGAAAAATATTAACAAAATAATTATTTTTATTATTTTTATTATTGTTGTTGTTGATGCTTGCTAAATAAACTTTATAGGTATATCAATTACTTAGGATTTAATTCTATACTTCAGTTATATAAATATGTTCTAAATTGAGTTGTCTTTAAACATTTTCCTTATTTTCCAATGATATTCCACTCTCTTAGATCAGAAGTCTTTTTTAAATCACATTTCATCTGGGAGTGAAAGAGACTGAAATATCAATACAAATTGGAAGAAAAGAACTGAATAAATTACTCCTTTGAAGCAATTTAGAGATTTTACAGCTTCTATAAATCTGAGAATTTAACTGATAAAAATAAAGCAAACCAGTATTTAAAGAGCAATTTTTCACTATTCTTTGTCTGATGGAATTTATATTCACAGAAGTGCGTTTTTACTGTTTTTTCATTTACCTGCTAAAGCAAAAATTCTCTAATACAAAATATGGTGAAAAAGAAAATCTTTTTTTTTTCTTTTTCTTTTGAAAACATTTCAAATGTAAATTATTTGTAATAATTTGCTTTTTAACCGCAAAAATGACATTATCGGGTAAATTACCAAAAACATCATTTTTTTTTCCCTACAATTCTGTTACTTTTATTATCTTTAGTCTTCTTTAATATAGACATATATGAATATACATATATTCATTTTAACGTTTTTAAAATTTACGTTGTAGAAATTTTTGTTGTGATAATAAGATTTCTAAATTCATTTCCTGTCACTTCTAAGAAAGGAAATTTATTACTTCAACAAAATATAAAAAGAGACTTATATATATATATATATATATATATCTTTCCGCCATCTTTCCGCCCTAGAAGATGCCAGTTTTTTCCAGTTTGGCGCATTTATCGCAGCTATGTTCTTCATCAAGAGCTGAGAATTATGAGCAAGTCTAACCATGGGATAAATATAATATTAACTCAATAAGCTAATTTTGCAGCTAATAGACATCATATCTACGTGTTTGAACCTTTTTGTTTTCTTTTTTTGTTTTGTTTTGCTAAATTTAGCCTTTGGAAACGAAATCAAATATAAAAGCGTGGTGGTTTGAAAAGTATGAAAAAATTTTGAAAGTTCTCCCCCTTCGACTGAGTGCAGCTGTCAAGCTTTATTTTATTGCCATTATTCTACTTATGAAGTGATCTCTATAGTAAAACCCGAATAAGCTACTACGTCAGAAACGCCTAAGAGAAATATTTGAGATGCATACAGCTGCTTCGGTAGCCTTAAGCGTACCGTCTTCAGTGAAAAAAAAAAAAAATTCTTAATCTGGAGAAGTGCTTGTATATATAGGAGAGGGAACGAATTTAGTTCAACCAATAGGATTGAACTAAAGCAGGGATAGCAGAAAAGGTGGGGAGTGTGGTCAATAGGAATTTAGAAATGTGTAGCTGTGTAAACAGTAGAAAAATTAAGAAAATTTGGACTGAATGTAAACATTTCCAACAATCAAACAAATAGGGGACAGCGAAATCACAATTTACAAGGTTTTTAAAAATTTTATAAATATGAAAAGCTTCAAAGAAATCGAGTTCGTTAATGGATTTAGGTCTGCAAATTATTTCAGCTGAAATAAATTTAAAATTATGATTTTCCTCCCAGCAATGTTTAGAAATAGCCGATTTATTGGTTTCTTGTTTGCGGACGAAATTCATATGCTCTTTTACACGAAATTTAAGACTGCGTTTAGTTTGGCAAATATATGATAAACCACACTGGCAGGAAATACTATAAATTCTCCAAGAATTATGCATACCAATGGGATCTTTTAACTGAGAAAAGGTGAGTTTATTGGAAGGCGAAAATATTTATTATATTAAAACCATATTGTTTGAGAATTTTGGCTATGGTTTGACTGGATTTAGGAAAATAGGGTAAAACAATATTGATATTAGAAAAGACTGATTTAGTAGACGAAACACGTGGGAGTTGCAATTTTCGGATAGCTTTGTCTATAATGGAAGTGTCATAACCTCTGTCAATTGCAATGGCTTTCAGGTATTTAATTTCAGATTTTAATAAAATAGGATTTGAACAAATGTTAAGGGCACGGTTTACAAAAGTATAGAAAGCAGCCATTTTTTGGTTAGGTGGGTGACATGAACGCGCATGGGGAGGAAGGAAGACTGCAAACTTTTTTCGATAGAGGGTGGTTGAAAATTCATTTACAGTGCGAGAGACGAGGGTATCAAGAAATAGAAGAGAGCCATTATTTTCTATTTCATATGTAAACTGGATATTACTGTGAATTGAACTTAAAGTCTTACTTTAAATTATTTAAAGAATTACTTTAAATTCAATTGACAGTATTTTCCAGTTTACATATGAAATAGAAAAAATAAAATGGCTCTCTCCATTTCTTGATACCCTTGTCTCTTGCACTGTAAATGGATTTTCAACCACCGTCTATCGTAAAAATTTTGCAGTCTCCCTTTCTCACCATGCGCGTTCATGTCACCCACCTAACCAAAAAATGGCTGCTTTCTATACATTTGTAAACTGTGCCTTTAACATTTGTTCAAATCCTATTTTATTAAAATCTGAAATTAAATACATGAAAGCCATTGTAATTGACAGAGGTTATGACCCTTCCATTATACAAAGCTATCCAAAAATTACAAACCCTCGTATTTCGTCTACTAAATCAGTCTCTTCTAATATCAGTATTGTTTAACCCTATTTTCCTAAATCCAGTCAAACCATAGATAAAATTCTCAAACAATATGATTTTAAAATAATATTTTCGCCTTCCAATAAACTCACCTTTTCTCAGTTAAAAGATCCCATTTATATGCATAATTCTTGGGGCATTTATAGTATTTCCTGTCAGTGTGGTTTAGTATATATTGGCCAAACTAAACGTAGTCTTAAATTTCGTGTAAAAGAGCATATGAATTACGTCCGCAAACAAGAAACCAATAAATCGGCTATTTCTAAACATTTCTGGGAGAAAAATCATAATTTTAAATTTAATTCAGCTGAAATAATTTGCAAACCTAAATCCCTTCATGAACTCGATTTCTTTGAAGTTTTTCATATATATAAAAATTTTAAAAACCTTGTAAATTGTGATTTCGCTGTCCCCTATTTGTCTGATTGTTGGAAATTTTACATTCAATCCACATTTTCTTAATTTTCCTACTGTTTACACAGCTACACATTTCTAAATTCCTGTTGGCCACACTCCCCATTTTTTCCGTAATCCTATTGGTTGAACTAAATTCGGTCCCTCTCCTATATATACGAGCACTTCTCCAGATTCAGAATTCTTTTTGCACTGAAGACGGTATGTACGAAACAGCTGTATGCATCTCAAATATTTTTCTTTTGCGTTTCTGACGTAGTAGTTTATTCGAGTTTTAATATTCCAACGCCAAGTCTCCTGTCATCATTAATCTCTATAGTTTTAGGTAATGAAATTAAGTTTTCTATGCAGATTTCGAATATTACTTCAGATTTGTTATTTTCTTAAGCGTTAGGCTTGTCACCCATTGTTACACTTACTTCAGAAAATTTACATGTCGAACAAGTGCAATTATTTTATACACTGGTTACACATTATTGACCTAAGAACCTTGTCAGTAATTAAACTCTCGCCTTAGTTACCTTTGTTGTCCAAATCATGAGATGTGGAAGAAAAGTATCTCCCGAAGTTGTTGTAGCAATTATTCTTAAACCTGATTTTTTTTTCCTAAAGGAACTTAGCCTACTTTTAATTATCTTGTATTTAATCCCAACTTTATATTTTATGTTTAAAGTTACTTTTCAGTTAAAATCAATCTTATTTTGCTTTGGTCCGAAATTCTTTTGCTCATCTCAAAATAAAAAGGTTATTTTTATTAATAAAAGTTTTATTATTTTCCCTTAAAATAATATCCTAAAGTAATCCTTCTTTTTTTCAGCATCAAAATACACGGTCCTATAATATATTTCCTCAAATATTCTAGTCTAAAAAATTAAAGCAAGTAATATTATTAATCTTAAAAATTAAATCAATTTAAGATAACTAGTTACGTTTTTTGGCCTGTGTATGTTTCTGTGGTGATTTATTTGACTGACTATTCTTCGTTCTCATTCTTTTCTATTATTATAATGAATTATATATATATATATATATATATATATATATATTATTAACAAAAAGAATCCACGTGGGGTCTATTAATCAAAATCACAATGTAAGTATTTAATTCAGTTATAATTTTTAGCTTTTAGCTGCATATTCTTGTTATGCATTTTTTCCAAATTTCATGAAGTCCTCACAAAAATATATTGCAAAGTTCACAACTCTGTAAGGAGTGGCAATGTAAGTACTTAATTCTGTTATAATTTTCAGCTTTTATCTGCATATTCTTGTTATAAATTTTTTGCAAGTTTCGTCAAGTGCTCACAGTGGGTGGTGTACAACAAAGTTCACAAATCCGTAAAGAATTGAGATATTTTAAAAATTCAAAAAGTTCTATATACGTTGATTTTCACTATTTGGAAACATTATTTACATATGTCTTAATCTACTGCATAAGGTTACAGTAAATTGAATTTAAGCTTACTCTAAACCTTGGGACAAGTGCAACCACGAAACACAAAATTTCCATCTTTCTTTTCTTTAATTGGCACATTTTTAAATTAAAAAAAAGCTCATATATACTTTTTTTTTTTTTTTTTTTACCAATTTATCTGTGACTTAAAAAAGTTAAAATATTGTTGTAAACGGGCAGAAAAACGTTTACTAAAGCATTACTCTAAAAGAAATTATAATTTTACAGATTCTATAAATGTAATTTTAACTGCAAAATAGGTAGCTTTCTTGTATTTTAATAATAATATTTATCCATCAATATATCTCGTTAAATTGAGATTTACTGAAGTGCAATTTACATGTTACAGTTTGCATGGTAAGTAAATATATTATACACACATACAAATATATATATTATATATACATATATGTATGTGTGTGTCTATGTGTGTTATAATTAATACATTGCATAAATATATTTTTATATGCATTGTTTAAAACATTAAAACTTGAAAAGTAGCTCTAAATAAAGTCATTTTCCAAATTTTCATATGAATTTTTTATTAAACACTGTCAAACAATTTTTAATAGTGTTCATGTCTTTCTGTATGCTTGTATATACCTTTATTTCTAAAAATAATTTTTGAAATTTTTTATTCTAATATATCATATCATTTAAGTTTATTCATCCTTTCCTCTAAAAAAATCGTATAAAATTCCGATTGGTACAAGCATTTACAAAATAATTCGTGTATATTTCGGTAATTTTGGCAAATTTTGATATAGATTTTTTGTTAAACACTCTTAAATAATTTTGAAAAATGTTCATGAAATAAGTCCTGTTGTATACATGTGTGCACTTTCATATCTATAAACGCTTTTTCTATTTTTTTTTTTTTTAATTCTGATATATGTCATTCAGTATTAAGTACAAAATTTTGAACAAACGCCATAAAAGGAAGAACTCACAACAATTGTTTCGGGTCAAAAGAAAACACGATCCTTCGTCAGACGAAGAAAGTAGGCACAAGTGCTAGGATCACTATGGTGCGTTACCGCTTTGTTTGCAGCACTCATGCCTAGTTTGTTCGCCTGATGAAGGGTCGTTTTTTTCTTTTGACCTGAAGCCATTTTTGTGAGTTCTTCATTCTTTTAGTTTTTATTCAAAGTTTTGTACTTATTACCTTTAAATGCCAGTTTTCTATGGTGATTTTAAAAAAATAATATATCATTTAGGTCCATTCAATATTTCCTATTGAATATAGTGTAAAATTCCTATTGGTTTGGGCACAGAAATTTACAAAATAATTCGTCTATATTTCTTCCTATGAGAAGTATTTATTTAAAGCGCACTATAAATATCTTTGTACAGCGCAAAAGATAACCCACATTTTTCAGATGCATAAAACACGTTTCCTGTAGAATGAGGTAATTAACATTAATGACTGATTTGCAGAGCCACACAAACATTTTCAGATACATTATGAAATATAACTGGAAAAGGATAGAAGTAGATATATACAGTTCCCGCCGCTTAATAAATTCACTGGTTAATAAAATCAGCCGCTTATTCTGATCAAATTGTCAGGACCGGGATCAGATCAATATAAACTACTTTTAAAATCGTCGCTTAATAAAATCAGCATCGCCGGTTAATAAACTCAAAAGAAAAAAATCTTTTCATCAGCAAAAAAGTATATTTATGCACTGTAAAAAAAAATATTATTTACTTTTTTTTTTTTTTTTTTTTTTTTTCAATAAAAATAAAATAAAGTACAACAATATCCCTCATTCTCGAAAATTTTACACCTGTAGCATAATAACAAAATAAACTCACCTCATCACTTCTCTTAGTAGTAAATTCCAGGAATGTATGCTAAAAATCGAAGTAATAAGTTATTGCTTTGATTCACTAGCGATTTTTTTTTTTTTTTTTTTCATTTTTAATTATTAAAAGATAATTCTTAGTTCTCATTCTGAAATAACTTAGAAGCAAAAAAACTTTTGAAAATATCTAATATTCAATAATTGCATAAATATTGACTTATTTTGTATGCACTAATTTTTGTATGCACTAATTTGTGTTTATTAATTTTACATGGAGTATGTGTTCAATTTACTTATTTTGAATAAACAATTAATTAATTGTCGGTCGAAAATTAATTAATACTGTTTATTACTTTCATTAATCGTTAACTTTTGAAATTTCTTTTTAAATTCAAGGAAGTAATATTTTTTTCTTGAGTGCAAAAACCTTCGCCGGATATAAAAATCAGCCGCTTAATAAAATCACTTTGCCTTAGAACGAATGTGATTTTAATAAGCGGTGAGTACTGTATTTAGTTCATAAAAGCAAAATTTATATGTAATTTAATAATGGGGTTAAAATACGTTGATGGTTAAATGATGTAAGTCTAAGCTTAGTTGGAACGGGTTTTATATAACTGTATTTTTTTATTTTTTTGTATGATAATTGATATTTTTTTATCTTTTATAAAAACTGTAAATTCAATATATATATATATGTAGTAGCAACTAGCAAGTTCTTCTTTTCCCCTGACCTTGCTTGCCGCAACTGCTGAATCCAAGGCTCCATAGTTTAGTTTTTGTTTCCCGTACTCAGAATATTAAAGGAAATGCGCGCTTATGGCGTGAATGGCGCTACTTCCTGAACAGGCTGCTGCTAAGAGCGTTGGAGGAATGAGATTCAGTTTCGACGGAAAGTTTGACGAAGCTGCACACGAGATGGGTGCAAGGCTTGTTTATAAAACTTCGGTTTTCACGTTCGACGTATCTAGTGAAGTACCAAGTGATTTATCTATGTGACGAGATATGAACAATTTGACGTACTATTAAAATAACTTTTGATAAACAATTTTAATGCTCATTAGCATTTATGTAAATATTTGTATATATTAATTCTTTATTAAATGTTAAGTAATTAGTAAGTAATATAATTAGTATTTAATTGTTCTCCAACGCCCACAACCCACTGGAAACCATATATATATATAATATATATATATATATATATATATTCAATAATTTTTATTTATTTCTTTATTTTTCTTTATTTTTATTTTTTGGTTTCACGATTCTAAAGTTTTATGTTGAAAGCAGACATTTAAAAGTTTTGCATTGTGCTTTCTTGGCATAAAGAGTTGTTGAAATAAAGACTGCGGGGTATACTTAAAAATTTATAACAAGTAAAATTGATTACACGAGTCACTGACCAGATTTTTTATGATTTAAAATTCTGAAAAAAAAAAAAAAAAAAAAAAAAGAGAAAAGAAAAGAAAAGAAAATGCTGTTTTCTCCCTTTTTTATCAACATAGTATTACATGTATAATGAGTGGATCGAAGAAAAACGAAATTTGTCTCATCAAAAACGGTATCTGTCAAAAGCTATGGCTTGTATCGATAAAATTTTTTTGAAATTATTATTAGTATTATTTAATATCATCATTGGTCTTTGCAAGAGGTGTACATTTTGAAATATGTGCAACGTCTTTGCGAATTATTTGTATTTCTCCCCAACATATTTTTGTGTACTCGGAGTTTGTGAAGTGTTTATGAATTAATGGCAGGTCTTGAAGTGGATCAAACGTGTTTTTATAGAATACTCCAGAAAATTACATGTCTATAAACCAAGTATTAACTTCAGTTTCAACAAAACACACTGCTTAATAGCAGCTGACAATATAAAATTCACTGGATAATCTGTACAATATGTATAACACATAGCTTTAGCTGTAATCAGTAGCAGAAACTCAGTCAGCGAGAATTTTTTACACATCAAACAACTTGACTTCAACTGACTCTCCACTGCCGGAATACGATACCTTTACATCATAGTCTTGTACATTTTCAGAACTTTCCATTATTTCGTGAAATATTTGATTTAGAGGGTAGATAATCGATATATCTATAATAAGGATTTTCTCGCCAAAGGCGCCAAAAAAGTCGGCAAGGATTGATAAACATGGTGGAAAATTCACCGTCAAGGTCAATTTCTCCCTATATTTTAATGAGTTTTTAAAGGAAACGGGGTGTTTTAATGCCAAAACAAGGTAGAAGAGCCGAAAATTAACATGTTATCCTGACTAAGCCTTTTGAGATGAAATTACATAAAAATAATGACTGTTGTTTACCAGTTCGTCACCATATATTTAGAAAATAAGTTTCAGATAATGTTAATATATTAAACATACATTTCAAAAATAATGTATTAAAAATTGTAATGTATTAATGTAATTAAGAAAAATTGCCTATTTTAAGATTTAAGTTTAAATTTTAAATTTTTATGACGTATAAATTTCATCGAATTGTCAGTAAATATAAAGATATGTGAAATAACGTACCTTTGTCGTAATCTAAAAAAGACCATTTTGTATTTTGTTTACATATTCTTCAATTTTTAAATCAATCATAATTAATTCCGTTTTTTGAATAATAATCTTTGTTATATAACTTTATGTTATATGGAACTCAACTAGTTATGTTCAAAAATATTCCTACTAGAGCAAAGCATGTTTCCATTACAATTTATTTTAAAACTGTTAATACCATTGCTTTTTCTGACAGTAAAATTTTACTAATATTGACTAATAATTTACTGTACCAGAACATTTTTCTGAGAAAATTAGCAATTGTTATGTAACTTAGCTAATTACACGAAATTCTGTAACTTACATACATATATATATAACATTTATTAATAAATAGATTTTCTAAAACAAAGAGCAATATTTATATTAGAATCCCTTTGAATTCTTGCCTTATAAGCTTTTTACTTTGGGGCCTTATAAAAACGTAAACTGCGAAAAAATAAAAATAAAACAAAGAAAGGAAATTCTTTATTTCGTAAATTTCTTAAAATGCTCTTTCAAGTGAATGCTTATCTTAAATAGGTATATTAATTTTTTGTTCCTTTAAAATTAAAGTTCTTTAATTTGGTAAAAAGTTTAATGAGAAAATACAAAACTTAAATAGCGTAAACCAGTTTATAATTTACTTTTAAAGAGTTTAAGAGAATTTTAACATGTTTTTAATACGCTTCTTATTAAATTTTCAGCACTTTATAAATTAGCTTGAAATTTTCTTCATGCGGTAATTTTTCTTTGTTAACAACAGCTAGTAAAATATGTTAAAACAGAAGCTAATTCATAAAGAATAAAAGAGTATATACACACTATAATATATTAGAAATTACTCTTGACTAAGGATCAAATATTTCATTTTCGCTCAGTATTTATAATATTCATTATGAATAATTTCTCGTAAATTTGAAAGCTTATTATTAATTTTTATTAATTATTGGAGCAATTAGTTTAAATATGTATCTAAATTCAAAAATTTTTAGAAATTCCTTAAAACTTTTGAATAATTTATTTTTTGAAAAATAAGGAATATATGTATTGAATTTAAAAATAATAATGATGTTTTAGTTTAAAAAAGATAATTTCATGATACTTTTTTAAATTTTGATTTTTAATAAACTGAGTGCTTTGTTTAGCTTATTTAAATGTTTGAATTTATTTTAGCATGTGAAAATTTGTATAAACTATAATATAACAAATTATTCAAAGTGAAGAAAAGTTTATAAAGCTTATCCAGAGTTTTATAAATGTCAATATTTTTTTTTTCATTTTTGCTAATAATTCAAATTATAATAAAATCAAATAATTTTACCCTTATACAAAAGATAATTCGCACCATTCTTGGTTATATGTATCTCAGAATTAACTTTATAAATGTTATGTAGTATTTGACATAACGCATACATTTTTGAAAATATTTTTTTCTTCTTTTTAACACTTTCAGATTTCTTAACGCAAAATTCAGAAGTATTTATGACTTCAGTTTGTCTATCTGTCTGAGCTCTAACTCCCGTAAATAAACATGGAATTACTTAAAACTGATATTCATGTAGATTAAAAGTCATAATTGAAAATTACTGAAATTGTATTTCTGTTTCTCTTGTGTGTTTTTAACACTTTCCAACAATATTTTAGAGTGACTGTGAATTCAATTAAATTATTTCTGTCTTTCTCACATTCTTTCTGTCCGTTACATGATCTCGTAGGTAAAATACATTAAAGTTTAAGCATTGAAACTAATACCTACCGTTGGAAAGTGTTAATAATCTATGCAAACCGCAAAATTTTTTGTTCATGTTCCTCTTAAATTTTGTACTCGAAATATTTTTTATTTAATTTCACTTATAAATAATTTTATTTTTAACATTGCAATGTTAAATCTCTCTCTCTCTCTCTCTCTCTCTCTCTCTCTCTCTTTTTTTTTTTTTTTTTTTTTTTTCGTAATATCATCAAATTTTATTTGAACTATGGAACTATACATAACACTACTTCTATCTTTAAGTTTTAATATGTCAATTCATATGCACTACACTGAGAAAAAAATATATACCGCTTTCATTTAGAACGAATAAGTGGTCAGTTTCTAAATCCCTAAACAAGAAATATAGATTTCCGAGCTATGCGTATAAGGCACGCCAATAATCTGAATAGATGAAATGATTGAAAATTTCTAGTGTATACATTTCTAAATGGTGAAACAATATATATTCTGAATCCTTTGCATTGTGAGAAATTCTCGCTTGATTTTCTAGAATTAGGTCATTAATCAATATTATAGTTGCTAAAACACGCCTCTTGTACACACATTTATTTGCAGAGATTTTTAAATACGTTTGACCTCGATAACATAAGCAAACATTCTAGAATTCTAGTAGAGGTTTCTAGAATTCACTTTCAAAGGTGATTAGAATTTATAAGGATGACATGGAACCATTTTTACTAGAGCCACAAACTAGATTCTAGATTTCAGTTCCAGAATTTTTTCGCAGTGTATTAATAAATTTTGTATATAAATAAAAATATATATTACCCTATCACAGATATATACCTTGTCTACTTCTCTTTATAAGAAACTGTGTTGATGAAGCTTTTTTTGTTTTTGTCGGTAAAATCTAGATGTTATCCAAAATTCAATAATTTGAGTTTATTTCTACTATCTATCTGTTTCACGAGCTTTTATTTTGTCTTACACAAAAACCTTCTATTAGCCTACATAAAAGGGGAAAAAACAAACTTAAATCATAGAAAGTTCATTTAAAAGATACTAAATTTAATCATATAAATATTATTTTCTGAAAGAAATGCTCCTTTAAAAATTAAAATAAAAAAGGTTTTATAAAAGATATGGAGGTGGAAATTATTTTAAATTTAGGAGCTATACTTTAATAATTTTTTAAAGGCCTCGTGTATTTTTGTAATACTTTTTTTTTTTTAATATGTCAAAATTAGGCACTAAAAGGGTATCCGCTTTTTGAACAAACCTTAGATTTGTAAAATTTTTCTGTCTATTTATCCATTTGTAGTAATTATATTTTCTACCATTCATCTTAATTTTTTGTGCCATAAATTGAATTTCTGAAAGAGAAGGCTAAAGGAAGCTATGAAGATTTAGTAAAGCAGAGTATATAACTGAAAAGTGAAAGATCAGTGTCTTTTAAATTTCATTAATTCTGCATGTGTTAGTTAAACTGAAAAATCTAAATGTATTGGTAAGACATTTTGAAATAATTTACCACTAAAAATAAAGATATAGTGCGGGAAAAATTTCTTAAAATGAAAGAAATTAAATTGAGAATAGATATTAAAATTGTTTTAACACTTTTTATGGCATGTTTCGAATTTATGAATCAAGAGACTGCGATATGTCATCTGTAATCAATAAATGAGAGCAATTATTACAAAGTGTACTGAGCATATGCGTGAATTGAAGTAAAACACGAAGCATGCAAGAATGACAATAAAACGATTTTACGACTAAATTAAATAGATAGGAACGGGAAGATATTTTTAAAAAGATAGAAATAAAACTAAGTATTACTAAATATATCAAAATTTAAAAATATTTTCTATTTTTATGCCAGTCTCTAGTTATAAATATTATTAATTCGAAGTTATGAATAAGACACGAAAATGCACTATCTAGATTCAATAAAAAATGTGAATAATTGTGTCTTTCAAGAACACACTGAGAAAAAATTCTGTAACTGGCATGTAGAATCTAGATTGTGCCTCTAGTAAAAATATTTCCATGTCGTCCTTATAAGTTATAGTCCCCTTTGAAAGCGAGTTCTAAAAACCTCTATTAGAATTCTAGAGCGTTTGTCTCAGATCTCAAACTTATTTAAAAATCTCAGTAAATAAATGTGAATACAAGAGGCGTGTTTTAGTAATTATAATCTTGGTTTATGTCCCAATTCTAGACAATCAAGCGAGAATTTCTCGCAGTACAAAGGGTTCAGAATATTTAGAATACTGTTTCACCATCTAGAAACGTATAAACTAGAAATTCTTGATCATTTCGTCTATTCAGCTTAATGGCGTGCCTTATACGCATAGCTCGGAAATATATATTTTTAGTCTATGGATTTAGAAAATGACCACTTATTCATTGTAAATGAAGGCGGTATATATATATTTTTTCCTCAGTGCAGTACAAATGAGGTTGTGTTAGCGAGAATGGAAAGCGAAATGTATGGAGCAAAAAACAGTGAAAGAGTTTGATGTCTAAAATAATCGTGTGAGAGCTGGAAAAGTTCATTTAAAAAATAGGATTTTTATTATTATTATTATTATTAAGTGTCTATAAAATTTAGATTTAAATGTACAGTATGTAATTTTTATATGATAATTAGCATCGTTATTCTTTTTTAAATTTTCCAATACATTATGAGCAGAAATTCAGTAATGTATAGAATGCACTTTATAATATATAGAACCGATGTCATTATTTATTAAAGATTATTTTTGTTTTAGAAGCTATATAAAGACAGACCCTGTTTTTCAGGCACACAGCGTGCTTACTGGCCTTGTTGTTCGATGTCTTCCATTTTTTTTTTTATTATTATTATTATTATTATTATAATCAATTTTAACCTCTCGTCTGCACAATATTAAAGATTATTTTTTAAATCTGTTACAATGACTCTTAGCAGATTTACAAAAGCATTTAAATACCCCCAACAATTTCTCTCGTTCTTAAATAGAGAATATTTTGCTAAATGTATTAATGCTACATGACTGACTTACATGCACCAGTCACCATTAGTTTACACGACGTTCTTCAGCCGGTTCAAGCATCGAACTCGCAATTTTCTAATTATGAGCTGGGCGCTCTAATGACCAGACTACTGCAGTCTTGGAAGAAGGAGATTTTCGATTAATTTATTGAATGTCAATGTTGCTATATTTTTATATTATAAATATAATTATTATTTTAGACAATTACAGGAGAATTTATCAACAAATAAATTTATTTGAACATTTTTTGTTTGTTTTTCTGAACAATTTCCTTAAAACTCATAACAAAATGTCTACATTTGAACAATTTAAACTTTGTTACTCAAAATAAATACCAATCAATCAATAAATAATGTTCATTATTCTATTCATTGCAACTATTTATTATAAAAACCGAAAGAGTTAAAAATTATATATATTCATTTGAAGAGTATTTTTAATTTAACTACATCTGATTTCATTAAGGAGAACCAAAAGATCATTTAACTCTCGATAATTTTCAAAAGTACTTTCTCAATAAATTAAATGCTGAAAATTCGATTATCTGGTGATTTTTCGTAATAAATACAAACGAATAAATAAAAACAGATACGTTCATTGCAACTATTTATTATAAAAACTGAAACAGTTAAAAAATATATTCATTTGAAGAATATTTTTAATTTAACTACATCTGATTTCATTAAGAAGAACCAAAAGATCATTTAACTCTCGATAATTTTCAAAAGTGCTTTCTCAATGAATTAAATGCTGAAAAATCTATTAATTTGGTGATTTTTCGTAATAAATTCAAACGAATAAATAAAAACAGTTACGTTCATTGCAACTATTTATTATAAAAATCGAAACAGTTAAAAAAATATATTCATTTGAAGAATATTTTTAATTTAACTACATCTGATTTAATGAAGGAGAACCAAAAGATCATTTAACTCTCTAAAATTTTCAAAAGGGCTTTCTAAATGTATTAAATGCTGAAAAATCTATTAATTTGGTGATTTTTCATAATAAATTCAAACGAATAAATAAAAAAACAGTTACGTTAACATTGTTAGAATTTTGAAAATCAAATTTTATCATCAACATCCTGAAATAGCTGTACATACTTCATTTAAATAGAACAAAGCACTTCATTATTCACAATGAACTATTGTCAACGAGTTAAAGGAAAATACTGTTGAGATATGGAAAAGAGTTGTTGTAAACGCGGACAGGATATCCTCTTCTACATTTATTCAAATACTCTTGTACAAAGTTTTTCATTTAACTTTCTAATTTTCGACCTTAATTATCTGGTTCTTTCTTTTTTTTTTCTCTATCTCTCTCTACTAAAAGCGATTGTTTCTCAGAATAGCTTTTTGAACAAGGAAAAAAAAAAAGGTGTTACTTTATTTCAAGTACAAAAGTTAAAAATAATGTAAAAGAAAATAGTACATAATTAGTAGGATAAATTTGTTGCTTGATTTTAATTGTTGTGCATCAAAAGTCTATTTAACCATTTAACGTTCATTGGTTTCGCAGCGAAACCAAACATTTGATCATAGCCTCCTAAACTTGATGCCTGTCGCGTAGCTCGTAAACTTTGCAACAGTTCAAACGGTACATAGCGCCACCTGGTACAGATTGTGCGACTTTTTTTATACAACAGCCACTAAAAATTTTTAAAAGTGGGATTTGATATACATAAAAGACGAATAGAATTGAAGAAATGTCGATTATATATATATCATATATCACCTCTTAAAATTATTGGTAACAGTTAAATAAAAAAGTAGCGCAATATGTACCAGGTGGCGCTGTCTACCGCTTGAACTGTTGCCAAGTTTCAGAACCACGCAACAAGCCTCTAGTTTAGGAGGCTATGATTTGACATAATTTAACATTTTTTTATTTTTATTTTATTTATTTATTTATTTATTTATTTATTTATTGCCACAGTTTTTTAACATTTCCCCCTTATTTTAATCAGGTTTTGAACTTTTGTTCCTTTTCTGTTCGGTAGATAGCAGCATTATTCCAAAATTTAACAAATAATGCTTCAAAGGAATCTAAATGCACAAGTCACTTGAAGTTTCTTAGTGTGCGCGAGTGCAAATTGCTGGTTTGATGATGCACTCATGTCTAGTTTTTTTTTTTTTTTTTTTTTTTTTTTTCATTTAATGAAGAACTGGACTATTATTTTCACCTGAAACAACTTTTACGAGTTTTTGTAGTCAATAATGTTTACTTACAAAGTGTTTTATTTATTAAATTAAATATTCTTTCAATTGAATAAGGTCAACTTATAGATGTTTCAAACAAAAATTTATCGAAAAGGAACTATGCTAATTTTTTTTTTTTTTTTTTTTTAATATTTATGATCAGCTATGTGTCTAAAAGCCATTTTTACAATTAGTTTAGTATTTTTTTAAAATATATTAAGTAGTTAACGTTAAAGGGTTAATAACCCAAAATTAATTCTTTTTCTGGTTGTTTTTTCATAGAAAGTTTTCGAATAAACTACATAGCTTTTGAATAAGCGAAAACACTTAATTTATATTTAATATGCGATGATAAATCTCTTTTCAGATCATATATATATATATAGTTTCATCTTTCGTAATTAATAATGTCACATTTTTATTTTGATTATCTTTTAATCCGAAAGTTATTACACATAAGAGACCAACAAACATCAAAACCAATGACATAAAAGTTGATAATTAATTTAATTGTTTTGAATTTACCAAATAAAACTTTCAAAACTGTTTCAGAGGGAATTAGATTTTAATTTATCGAAGTTTTATGAATGTATTTATTAATTTATTTTTTAATGTTGGTTAATAGAAGTTTATTTTCCCCCTTTATTTATATTATTTTCAAAGTATATTTTAATAAGGTATCAAAAATTATATTTATATATATTTTATACATCTAATTAATATATTTTTATTTTTAATATTTTATTTTCATTAACCAAGCGTAATTGCAAAGAAATTAAGAATTATCATAAAAAACTTAGAGTGTCGATAAAAAAATATTTTGATCATTAATAAATGATACTTTTAAAATTAATTTTTTGAATGAATTAAAATTTTTATCTTCTTTATTATCTACACATAAGATTTTCTACTGTATTTCAAATTAATCAGTTATTTTGATTGAAAATTTTTTGTCTATTAATAAAATTAGATTATTTCTTTAAAATATATTTTATAAGATATCACAAAAGACTTTTATACGTATTTTACACATATAACTTAATACGAGTTTATTTATTTATTTAGTTAGTTAATTAAATGTAACTACAAACTTTAAAACTCATATAGAACTTAAGAGTATATTTTATTAAATAACTTTTTAAGTATTTTGACAATATTTTTGAGAGTACTTTTACAATATTTTATACATATAACTTAACAATAGTTTATTTATTTTATTATATTTATATATATTTTAATTAAATGTAACTAAAAACTTTAAAACTTATATAAAAATTAAAAGTATATTTTATTAAGTATTATTTTATTAAGTATTTTTTAAGTGTTTTGATAATATTTTTTTAGAGTACTTTTACAATATTTTAACCAGATGACATAAATGATATTTATACGTACCTTATGTATCTGATATTATGATTATATTTTTATTTAATAAAAATATTTAGGAAAAAATAAGTTTAATCAAATAATTTGTACAAATATTAAATAAAAAAAAGAATAAATAAAAGTTTATTAGCTAGAAATCATTTAACAAATTTAATAAACTTCATATGATTACCACTAAATTTACGGATCCATATGAGTTTAATAATTCCGTTTCATGTATATGAAATTACTAATAAATATTAAAAGTTTTATGCAACTGATTTTATAAGTTTTGAATATTAAAAAGAAAAAAAAAATTACAAATATCTGTAAAAATTAGATTTAATAGCATTTAATATTTCAAACAAAACAGACTTCTCATAAAAAAAGATTAATGAATATATATATGTATCTATCTATCTATCTATCTATCTATCTATCTATATATATATATATATATATATATATATATATATATATATATATATATATATATATATATATATATAATTTGAATTATTTAGTGCCATTGTAACACCCAACAGACAAAAGATAGATGAAGATACCAACATAAAATTAAATTTTAATTGAGATTTATTTCGATTAAAACTAGTCACGGTATTAATTTAATTTGAGTACCAATGATTTAGTAAAAACATGTTAAAGTACTGACACAGAAGATAAATGACACTAACATAACTCACGATGAGAGAATTTGCAAAAACTATGAATTTTTAGTAACAGTCAACATTTTAGAGATAAGAGAAAGGATAAAATCACCAACGAGTTCCGTTAAAAGGAAAAAAAGAAAAGAAAAGAATTCATGAATTGAAAATTGGAATTTTAAATGGAAAAAAAAATTAAAAATTTGAAATATTTGAAAATTTGAATATTTCTTTGAAAAAAAAAAAAAAAATATATATATATATATATTTATTTATTTATTTATTTATTTATATATATATATATATATATATATATATATATATATATATTTCAAAGAAAAAAAATATGCTTTTTTAAAAAAGCGTAAATAGATAACTATTGTTCCTGTAACCTACCATGACAGAAACTGAATTAAAATTGTTTGGTAAAAAGATAATAAATCAAATTACATAAAAAAGAAATCTCTTGAAAAACTTCGCAAAAACTCTATACCTGCGTGACAAAAGAAAATAATAATAATAAAAAAGAATAACCAAACGCAAATAAAAATACAACAAACAAAATAAAATAAACCTTTTTTTCTGATTGATTCATCGCAATTTTTATTATCCAATACAGCTTTACATTACAAGACGGATTTCGAGAATTTTTCACCTAGAATCATTTCTCTTTCTTTTAGCTCACGTATTTTACGATTTTATGTCAGCTACTATTGTGCTAGCTTGAAAGAATGATATATAAAGCATTTTACGACTTCATAAATAAAAGAGAAAAGAAAAATTTCTCGTTCTGTCACGCCGTTAATATATTGTAAGTTGCATATTATAACATCTATTCGCACATGCTCACCGATTTATCACGCTATAAAATAAATAGTTTCTACGCAAATTTTATACTTTCGGAATTTCTTTATTGTTTATTTTTCATCCATCTTTTTATATTTCTTCTATACATTAGAAGATTATATTGCATTTGTAAATGTTTCCGACAATCAGTAATTTCTATGAATAATTTGGAATAAGCCTAATATAATTTGATTGAATTTTGAAAATGCAAGGAGATAGCTAATATGCATGTCATTCATTGTATTGCCGATGAACTACTGATTTAACACGCTATGAAATGCGCTACACAAACTTTCTTTCTTCAGTATTTTTACTTTCCCTTACTCATATATATGCATACCTGCCAACACCCTAATTAATATTCCGTAGTGTTGTTAGTCCCGCCCTTTTTTTTTCACACCAGTAATTTTTTAGAGTAATATTCTCCAAATGCAATTACGAATAAATAAGAAGAAAAATACTCTAAAAAGATACTGATGTGAAAACGAAGGTGGGACTAACAATACTAAGGAATATTATTTAGTATGTTGGCAAGTATATGGTAGAGAGTGTATTGTTTTTGGATCAAATTTTTGAAATTAAGTTTTTATAATTTTTACACGTTTTGAGATTGGTTCGGTTTTTAGGAGTTGGACTCTGTGTATGTGTGTTACCAGCCTATCTCAAGAACAAGTAATAACAGAAAGTCATGTATCATATACGATGCTGCACTAAACTCTTCGTTGAGATCAATCAAATGGTTCGTGTATGTACTTGTTCTTCATCCAAGATAATTCAAATACATTACGTATATGGACAAAAATTTTGGTTAGTACAACTTAAAAGCTAAAGGATGCACTAAACAAAATTAAATTAACATATATTATTTTATAGGTTCATTATATGCATATGTCTCTTGCAGCATATGGTATGAAAATCGATTACTATATTCGTTATAATTAGAGATATTTAGTTTTACTATAACACTGCTCGGCATGAAAATTGCCTCCGACACCTTTCCAGCATATTATTATGTAAAATGACCTCCTGAATCCGAATATGTTGCCCATTTTGCCCTGTCACCGAGAATGGCCCCCTATTTTTTTTATCAATTTTCGATGATTTTAAGGCTATTAATTTTTTTTTTCGGATGGGGGGGGGGGATTATTTTAACAGTTATATATCTTCTGAGCCACAGAGTTGCAAAATTCTGAAACATGGCCGTTTGCGACAAGGGAAAAATTTTGGGGAGGATTTGCCACTGAAATTATGCATTACATTTCTTATATATTTTTTAATCTGTTATTAATGTTATTATTTAAACTTTATATATATATATATATATATTTTGTTTTTAGGTGTTAGATTAATTATTTTTCATTCTTCAAATCAAATTCATGGTCATAAAATTATCGAACAGGGAAAGAAATTGAGGGAAGGGTGGTGTATCTAGAAAACGGTGGGTGACTGGGCAAAATGAGTCATATTCGGATTCAGGAGTTCATTTTAAATAAGAATCAGCAAGAATGATATCAGATCTCTCTCTCTCTTTTTATTTTTTTCAGAGCAGTGTATTTAAATTCATCTCCCTGCCCTTTTTCTCCTAAATCTTTAATCAAATTCAATATCTCTATCCGAATATATTCGGTCAGTGATAGTTTTTAAATTTGTATCAAAGCCACCACTTCAAAGCCACCTAACGTATTAAGAAAACGAAATTTGCTTTTTACAAAAGAGCGTTATGAAATTCGAGAAATAATATTAAGAAGCCTAATTTGAATTGTTTAAACATAGGTTTATATAACATTACTCTTTATCCTACACAGCCTCTTATATCCATAAGATATCTACAAAAGTTAAAAAATGATCCATTAAACTTCTATAAACATCCTACAGGTATCTATTAGCATGACAAACGTCACTGTTTTTTACACCCTTTAGATGTTTGTTACATATCCGATAAATCTCCAAATACTCAATAATTAGGCTTGTTAAATCTAATAGATATTGAACATATCTAAATCTTGTTTTGGCCTAACATGTTACGTCTACTATTTGACATTTAAAAAGGCACATCTAAATTTCGTCTACACTTAAACATGTAATAGATATCTATAATTAGTTCAGGATATCCTAGACTTTTAATGGACATTCTTAAGATATTTTGTGCCTTTTATGGATCATTGGACGTAATTTAGGTATCTAAGGGATGTAAGTGTCTGTATGGAATCTTACCCCTTAATCTCCAACCTGTATTTATAGTATTAAATTCCAGGGTAAGAGAAAGCCGTGTGAGTGACACACAAGATTATTTTTACATTGTTGTTTGTAATACAACAAACACACACGCTAAAAAAAAAAAAAAAAAAAAAAAGAAAAGAAAAGAAAGAAAAATTTTACTTTTATGACTATAGATTTTTTTTTCTATTAAAGGAAAATAAATTAAAACATAAAGAAAGTAAAAAATAGAAAAAAAAAAGTAGAAATTAAAGATAGAATGATATCAAATCAAATAAAATTGTCCTTTTCGATTGCTTTTTCATATGACATTACGGCTAAGATTAACACGTTCACGCCGGCGCGGGCCGCCGGTGGTTCACAGCAAAATTATCCGAACACTAGCAATAATCCTTGTCCAAAAAAAGTACACTTAATACTGCTTTGTTAAAAAAAATCCTTGTCGAATAATGATCTTAGTCAGTCTAAGAACATGATTCGACAAGGATTTATTGAACAAAACAGTTTTAAGTATACTTTTTTGATATCGGAATTATTGGCTAGTGCTCAGATACTTTTGAGAAGAATGCGCCGGCGTGAACGTGTTAAGCACATTTTATCTTTTAATCTATTAATAAAACAATCTAACACTTATTTCATTAACTAAATAATTTATCAACTTACCCGTTAAGGAATTTTTTGAAACAATTGTCCATTTTTCGTTTTGAATGTCACTATATAAGTACAGTCGGTAACAAAAGTGTCCGAACACTAGCAAAAATTCCTATGTAAAAAAAGTAAACTTCATAAGGTTTTGTTAAATAAATCCTTATCGAATCATGTTCTTAGACTGACTAAGAACAGGATTCGACAAGGATTTATTTAACAAAACCGTATAAAGTGCACTTTTTTTACATAAGAATTTTTGCTAGTGTTCGGACACTTTTGTTACCGACTGTATATATCTTACATAAATTTATTTGCTTACACGTACAGTCGGTAACAAAAATGTCCGAACACTAGCAAAAATTCCTATATAAAAAAAGTACATTTAATACTGTTTTGCTAAATAAATCCTAGTTTATGAACAGGATTCGACAAGGATTTATTTAGCAAAACTGTATTAAGCGTACTTTTTTTACATAGGAAATTTTGCTAGTGTTCGGATACTTTTGTTACCGACTGTCACATTGAATACACATTTTTCAATACAGTCGAACATCGTTAACATGAACACTGTTAACGTGAATCACTTTTAACATGAACCCTTTCCACAATCCCCTTCAAAATGAAGCTTAGTTACGGATAGCATGAATTACTGACAACATGAACAAATTTTTTATCCCCCTTGAGATTCACGTTAACAAGGTTTGACTGTAGTATGTGGAGCATATTTAGATTCTACGTACAGCAACATAATATACATATACAACATTTTACGTATACACGAGCATACGTTAAATACACCTTATACACCGTTATATACACCGCGCTTCCTCATGGGATAACATACCTCACAATATAGTCATGGCAAACCTGAGAACACAGTGAAAAGTACAAGAGACTTTTCGCTGCTTCTTTTATGCATTCATACAGGTGGGGGATCCATCAGTGGCGAAATGGTTTTGTGGTAAAAGATGGTAGGGAGGAAGTGCCAAGTTCTATCTCAAATCGCGCTCATCCACACAGCCGTTTGAAGTTTTCCGTGGTTTTCTCTCAAACTCGCGTAAACTCGCACCTCTTAAAAAAAGCCCCACGGAAAGCATCCCACTTATTGGACTAGCACACTAGTGTACTCAAACGGCCTTAAACCAACTATTACCACCAGCACAGATACGATATAATTGAAATACTAGATTTGGCTATTTATGCTTATTTGGATGAATAATTTTGTATACACTACATATAATTTGAAATTAAACATATTGATATTGTATATAATAACCGTCATTTAATTTAATTTTTATTTTTTATAATAATATAGATGTTTAAAACTCTTGTAATATGATTAAATTATAATATCATAAAAACTCTTAGAACAATCCTCTTATATTAAAAGAATGTGCTCTATGATAAATGCATTAAGTTATTATTTAACAAAGTTGTACATGTGCGCATACATATTTGCAGAGATTCAATTTACCAATACTCCAAAATGGAATAGGCTCAAATAACTTAATAAATGTTTTTTTTAACATTACAAAATTACAATCGTAGATTAATCTACCAATTATATTTAATTTATATATATATATATATATATTCAGTAATCACAGTTTAATGAAGTGACATTTTTTAAACTATTCCACTATATATACAGAAACTATTCATTTACTATTACACTTATTTAAAGCAAACATACATGCAATTTATTTTGATATTTTTAAAATTAGAGTCATAATACTTGAATATTGTTTATGATTTGGTTCATCTCTCTTTTTCATCTATAATTATTATTATTATTATTATTTTAAGATTATTTATATCTAACGAAAATTATCGATGGCAGCATGTACTTTTTCGCATTTTAATGGTTGTGAATTTTCTGAAAGTGAAAATGCGATTTAAAAAGACACATTAATCACTAATTCTGATTAAAAAAAATTCCATAGAAAAAAGTTCATTTGGATGTCTCGTAACGATAGCTAAAGTGCATCATTAAAATGGTTACTATCGAAATTTATTCAGTGTTATAATATACTGTCACTGGCATTTGATTTACTCTCTGTATAAATACTTTTGTATTATATATGAAGTCTTAGCAATCCAAGTATGGTATTATGCAGGGTGTGAGGGTGTTTGGGATTTCTACATCACACAGGGTACGAAACGTTGTCATTAGACAGACTCAATTTTAATTACTGTTCGTATAAAAGGTATAATTTCAGTTGCAAAAATAATTTGAAAGAAAATAATGCGGTGTTTCGCTCACACGACTTTCTCTTACCCTAAAATTTAATTCTATAAATATGGGTTGGAGATTAAGGGGTAAGATAACGAGTTCCGTTACGTAAACCTATGATAAAACAATTCAAATTAGGCTTCGGAAAAGTTTTACATGATAATTAGTTCTGTGTGAGGGGGCTACCGCCCCCCTCAACCCGACATTTCATTACTGCACCTATATTTATGTAGAATTTAAATATGTTATTAAATTAAAAGTTCACTTAAAATTATTCAGACATCTTTAACACTCAACATTCTTTCAAACTTACCAATCTTGATCAAACATTTCTAGCAACAAACTTATATTGACTTTAAAATACAGCATTGGGATCTCCAAAAATTATTCGTTTTTAAGTTACTCTAGGAGACACAGACAAAGATCAAACGTTAAAAGACTTGACTTCAGTAATCAGGAAGCCTCAAAACGAGTAAATGTACAAAAAAACAAGCGATGAATATTTAGCCTAAAACATACAATATTTACCATATATCTATAAGGAATTCATTTCAATACCTGAACAGCTTTCATGGAAATAGTAAAATATTATAGTAAAGCACATCCACTAACAACAAAAAAGAATGATATCGCTTAAATAATTGCAGCCCTGTATATCTTTTGAAGATTATCTACAGACCGCATGGTGCACCTAAATATAGACCTATAGTAATAATACACGGTCCAGCCTGAAATACACTTCCATCAATTTGCAACAATTGTCGCACTTTTATCTAGTTCTTTTGTCTAGCCCTGTAAACGAACAGTGAATGATTTACCTACCATATTCTACATGATGCATGCTCTTGCGCATATAAAAAATATATATTCGTTTCATTTGGTTTAGTTCAGTCTATAGATGTTAAACTTTACTTACCAGCAATTTTCCACATAGACGTAATATATATGAATTCTCTTGGGTGTCCCTGTACACGAACCATTTGCTTGATCTCAACGAAAAGCTTAGTGTAGCATCCCTATATGATACACATTTAAAATACTAAGTTTGGCTTTCTGCTATTATTTGTTCTTGAAATATGCTGATAACAAACACACACATACACACACAGACCAAACACTAAAAACATTATTTTTGAATTCATGAAACTTCAAAACGTGTAAATATAACAAAAACTCGCTTTCGAAAATTTGACCCAAAAACAATACTTTCTCTACCTTATGGGTAAGAGAAAGTAAAAATAATGATTTTAAGACATAGAAAAATTTGCCAATTCAATTTTGCAAAAATTACAAAAATATAAATTTTTTATAGGATTTCTCGAGGTCCTTATAGTTATATTTAGTGAAGAAAAATCTTGATACTCTAACATAAAAAGCAAGAACAGAGGATCATGTGGTCCGTATAGATTGATAGTGACACTTTGATAGTGATTTTATTTGTTTTTATTTACTTCCAAGGATACGTTCAAACCAGCACTAAGGATAATTCCAGTGAATTTTGATATATTTCATATTGGATCAAAACTATTGGTATGTAGCTTTGATCAATATATATTTTGATTATAGTCAGAAAAATATTGCCCGGTTACATTTTTATGATATAGATACTGCTGTAAATTAAAGAAATTGCGAACAATAGAATCATATCTGCGATAGAAATTTCATGCGTAAAGTATGTGCTAACTTGGATCATGTTTTGTACCATCATTCAGAACGATAATATATCATTATAGTATTCGTGAAAATCAAATGAAGATTTGTATAGCCATTATGGTCGAATTTCCACCACTGGATGATACTAGTCCTTTTTATTATGCAAAAAAGTAACCTGACTGCAAACATATTACATTATTCTTTTAATAATTTAAAAATTTAAGACTTAAAAATTCTTTTTTTTTTTATCCTTTTATTTACGACTAGCAGGCAACGCCCGCTTCGCTGGTCCCTATTTTTAAATGAATCGCGTCAGTGAATCAGTGAATCAGTGAATCAGTCACTGAATCAGTGAGTTTACTCTTATATATATATAGATTATAAAATACTTAAGAGATTTTATTAATACTAATTTCTTTGTCTATAAAACATTCTTCCAAATGTCGGTAGAGGGCAGCACCAAAGAAAATGTTATAGACACAATAGAATATAATGGACTTAGTGTATAAGTCCATGTTTAAGGCAAATACTTTTGTTTTAAGGCATATGTGTCAAAGTCAAAAGTGATTTCTGTTCCTTGCAAAATATACGTAGCCTTTATTTTCGCTGTTTTATTCAAAAAAAAAAAATTAAGTTTCTATTACAGGTTCACAAAATTAAATCTACTTTTAGAAAAAATAAAATAAATTAAAATAAATAAATAAATAAAATAAAGAGATAAAAATAAATTAAATTAAATTAATAAATAAATAAAATAAAGAGAGAAAGAAACTGAAACAATACAAAAAGTATCAATCATACAAAATGCGATTTAATAATTTAATACTAATAATTAAGAGAGTAAGACAATCATCCTTTTAACAAGGCATTTTTTAAGAAATCTAAATTTTACATTAGGTTCTGTACTACTTTTTAATATTTCAACTCATATTACTGATTCTAAAAACGATACCAGTGTTATGGTGACTTTTAGTAACATTTTTATAAAGTTTTTAATTTCTTATATTGTGTGCTGCGTCACATCCTAAACCTATGTCAGAAATCAGAACCAATGCCACATATTATTTTCTATTAGTTTAGTGCTGCCATCTACAATCTTCTTCACTAATGAATTAATATCAAATCTTTGGATCGTAAAAAGGACTTTTTATATAGCTTTTAGCCGATTTGAATAAAGCGTTGTGTAACTATTATTTTTAAATTAAAAAAAAAAGTCTGAGTAGTTTATATATGCTATATTAGGGCTGTGCCGATTAATCGATTAATCGGTTCAGTTAATCGATCAATGCTTTGTTACAATCAAATTTTTTAATCGAGTTAATCGGAACTACAAATTAAAGTAAAAATTTAAAATGCAGTTCTACCCTAAAAATATTGCCCCATCAGTGGCTGTGCGATTATGCGCTCAGTGCTGGTAGACGGAAAGTACCGGGTTTGATCCCAGGTCGCGCTTGTCGACATAGCCGTTCGGAATTTTCCGTGGTTTTCTCCGAAACTCGCGAAAATTCGTGCTAGAACCCTTTAAAAGAGTTCTTATAGAGGGCATTACACTTATAGTCTTTGGACCCTAGGGAAGTCAGTCGGTCTTAATCCTAAACACACACACACCCTACAAAATATTTTTTCAGGTATTCGCTTTATATATATATATATATATATATATACATTTCACGAAAGATCAAGATTAGATCACGAAAATGTCAATGTGCTTGTGTGTTTAAGGGATTGATTAAAATGGTATCTTTTTTATGACTTCTTATGTAATATTGGAAATAAACATGTAACGTTTATCAGAATAAAATAGACTATTACTATTTGTATGTATGCATGGGAATTTTATATTATATACAGACATATACGTTTTTTATAGATTCCCAATTACATTGGTAAAATCTGTGCAACAACTCAAAAGCAAAAATTACATTGCAACTACAGGATAGTATGAAGAGCAAAGAAGTACAAAAATTGGCACTTTCCAAGTTCAAAAGTGCAGAATCCAAAAGCAAAATATTTCGTCATTTGAAAGGTGTTTTAAGTTGTGCCACTGTTTTTATGTGGTGTAATATAATTAGAAAGAGTGACAATATTAAAACATCTGAATCTCCAGACTTCCCACGCATTGTCTGCACCAAAAATCTGATTCAAAAAGTGAAGAGTCGCTTGACACGTAAGAAGAACATATCCATAAGGAAACTTGCTAGGAAGCTGAAAGTTTCAAAACCATCTGTTAAGTAAATACTTAAAAATGACATTGGATTAAGACCTTACAAAAAACGAATACAACCTAAACTCATAGAAACCCAAAAGCAGGAAAGAATCAAATTCGCTAATTGGGTGACGCAATTTCAGAAAAGGTTAGACTAAGAGAATCCTTTTTTCTGATGAAAAGAGGATTTAAATCTACTGGACTACTCGATTTAAGATGAATTTGTACAGCAGATGAAGTGGGATAAAATAAAATGTTAAAAAATACTGATTTCAGAACTAAAACAATCTGTAAAGAGAATAAGAAAGGGCGTAATAATGGAAAGTTGTCTAAGTTGGACCAGACGCTTACATTGAATGGCAAACAGCAACGGGGATTATTTACATAAATTAATATGTTGAATTTTGTTTATTATTCTATTGGGTTTCACTTAAATAAATTTAGTTATACATCAATTTATATCAGTCTATTTTATTCTGGTACACCCGGTATGTGTGTTCCATTCTGATCTTTCATTATATATGAGTGAGTATAATTTAAATATTTTTTATTTACAAAGTATTTTTAATTCTGTTTTTATTATTATTATATATCAATAATTAAGAGGCACCAGCTTTAAATATCCTAATTAAATATCTTCACAATTAAATCTAAGTGTAACAGGAAATGTGTTTCATAAAATAAATCCACCGCATTTTAGAATGTAAAAATTGAGGGAAAAGAATCAAAAACCCATAGAAAAAAGCGTGGGACGAGGGCGAAAAAAACCTCACAATGTCAAGTGTGTAAGGGGAAAAAAAGGCTGACACTAGAAGGAATAAAAGGACAAAATTCACTAGAAAAGGTCGGGCTCGGGGCTCTGAAGCTATCGTCGACGGTTTAATACGTCTCGCCTAGTATGTGACTTATGAAAATATTCGTACGAATATTTGCAGTTGCTTTTTGAAGTGTTGTATTATCTTCGCATTTAAAATAGTTTCTCACTTGTTAGAAAACATTAAGAGGTTTTCTTTTTTCATTATTTATTTGTATGTTTATTATTATTTATAGTTTAAGAAGCTAGTTAAATTAACATCTATATCATCTTTATTGTCTGTTGTGCACTATCTGAAAAGAAAAAAAAAGTATATCGTTCAAATAAATTTATACAAAGAAAAATGAAAATCGATTAAAAATCCGATTAATCGATTAATGAACTACAATTAACCCAGGTAAAACTGTTAATCGATTCCCACCTCTAATATATATTTATCATGTCTAAGGAGGAGATGAAGATATGTCATATGCAAAATGACTGACAGAATAATATTTAAAATGGTATCGTAAATTAATAAAGAACATCTGTATCTATAGCAGAATTTACTGCAATCATGCGATGGACGAATAACTAAATAGTTATTATTATTATAATAACATAATATTCTGAATTAAAATAAAATTTAAAATTTCCACCTATCTTCATAATAATTATTTCCAGATTTATTGTATTCCTCGTTTTCAAATCAGTATTAGTGTAAGTTGTACTAATTGGAAAGTTTTCAAACACTAGTCTGTAAATTAATGCGTAAGAACGAAAAAAGCGACCATTATTTTACAACGCACAACTAAAAGAATTAAATTTTACTTTAAAAAATATAATATTCTGAATAATATTCTAAATATAATATTCTGAATAATATTCTATATAATATTCTGAATTAAAATAATATTCTGAATAATATTCTGAATATAATATTCTGAATAATATTCTATATAATAGTCTGAATTAAGATAAAATTTAAAATTCTCACCTCTCTTCATAATAATTATTTCCAGATTTATTGTATTCCTCGTTTTCAAATCAGTATTAGTGTAAGTTGTACTAATTGGAAAGTTTTCAAACACTAGTCTGTAAATTAATGCGTAAGAACGAAAAAAGCGACCATTATTTTACAACACACAACTAAAATAATTAAATTTTACTTTAAAAAAATATAATATTCTGAATAATATTCTGAATATAGTATTCTGAATAATATTCTATATAATATTCTGAATTAAAATAATATTCTGAATAATATTCTGAATATAATATTCTCAATTAAAATAAAATTTAAAATTCTCACCTCTCTTCATAATAATTATTTTCAGATTTATTGTATTCCTCGTTTTCAAATCAGTATTAGTGTAAGTTGTACTTATTGGAAAGTTTTCAAACACTAGTCTGTAAATTAATGCGTAAGAACGAAAAAAGCGACCATTATTTTACAACACACAACTAAAAGAATTAAATTTTACTTAAAAAAATTACATTGTGATTGTAACTCTTGCGTTAAAGTGTTACTATTACAATGTATTGTAAAGGACCAATGATCATTTATGTTAAAAATGTTTTGCAAAGTTTTTTCTTGGAACTTACTTACTTGGAACAAGTAAAACTTTTCGATAAACTGTTATTTTTTACTTTTTTCTACATATATTTGCAGAAGAAAGTATTTGACTGGTAAAAGTTGTCGATTTCCAGTTAGCAATGTATTTACACGTATTCAGATGTCTTGAATTAAATTTGATAATTTTAAAAAAATAGCTGACTGTCTGAAAATGATGGTATGGAGTAAGAGTTCAGGCTGATTGACTGCACATAACCCTAAGCCTGAGCAGAATATTCTCTGCAGGGATTTTTTTAAGTGATAATAAAATTGTATTGTAACAGTTATACTTGTGTATATATTTACATTAAAAATATTTTGTAAAGCTTTCTGTATAAATTTTCTCTTGTAGCATAATTTCGAATAAAATTTATTAATAAAATGTTAATTTTAACTTTTTTCTATATTTATAGAAGAGAGTATTTGACTGTTAAAAGTTGTCGACTCCCAGTTTGTAATGAATTTACACGTTTTGAGATTTGAGTGCAGTTGGATAATTATGAACTGCTAGATCAATTAGACGATCTCGGATTGAACCTGGTATTTACAGTAAACCATTTTCAATACCAGACAGAACCTCTTGGCCACTGGTAGAGCGACAGTCTGTCTGTCTGTGTGAGATCATCATTTTGTGGTAACTGTATTTCACAAGCTAAAGCTCTGAATTTCATTTTTTTTTTTTTTTTTTTCGTTTATTTAGATGCATTTTGGCATAAATAGATGCCTATCAACTTTCGGTGGATATCGTCCATAAGGTAGTTCAGATATTCTGCAATTTTTTGATAAAAGGGAAGACTGTACCTCAAATTTTAAAAAAATATAATTTCACAAGGTTTGGAATCTTCGCTGATTGGCTATAGTGTAGTACTAGTACTACGTAAAATTCAGTGAGCCATAGGCTCGCCAGCGCCCGAAAGGTTCTGTGCTCAAAGCTGGTAGGTAGAAAGTGCAGGGTTCGATCTCAGATCGTGCTCATCGACCTAGCCGTTCGAAGTTTTCAGTGGTTTTCTCTGAAACTCGCGTAAATACGGGCTAGAACCCTAAAGTAGTCAATCAGCCTTAAACCCTGTAACCAACCAACTAGTCAGTCATAAAATTTTATACGTAAGAGGGTCAATGATTATGAAAAATTGCGCTGATTTAACATTGTCCGACAGGTGGCGATGATATGCTGCAGTTTTTTTCCTTCTTTCCTTTTTTTTTCCCATGTAACAGGAGACTATATCTCAACTTAATTGTCATAGAAAGGATTCGTACTTGATATACGAAATTACCATAATTAATTAATTAATTAATTAATTAATTAATTCAGATTTAATTTGAGTGCATATCATTGCTGTTACTCACCTTCGGCTATTTTTGATACGGCTATATCTAAACACCTATTGGTTAAAATTGCACCAAGCAGCATGTTCATAATTCAAAAATCTAAATTTGGTTAAAAATTAAGTTTTATAGGGATTTTTAAAAGTTCAATAAAATGTGGATTGTCAGATCACTTTACATTCCTTCATACTTTCATATTTTAAAATTTGTAAGTTGTCAGTTTTCCAATTTTCAATTCATGTTAAACGATAAATCAGGTGGATTTTTAATTGGGCGTTTTTTTTTTTTTTCTTTTTTTTTAGAATACTTTATCGATTTTGATAAAAATAAAAAATTTACTATAATATTCTCTATGATTTCTCACTTCAGAAATGCCTAAATTCGGTTGAAAATTGGCGATTTTAAATAAAAATATTATTTAATTGAATTGAAGGCCAAGTTTTCATTGATAGTTATTAATTTGTAAACTATCGTTTTCTAAATAAAAATCACTGATTTTATAGTAAAACAATATTTGATTTTTTTTTTTTTTTTTTTTTTATCTATAAAGCTAGTTTTATAGTTTGTCAATTATATTTATCTATATCTATAAAAATGTTAAGTTGGTTTGTGTACGCTTCAAAAACTCAAAATGTTCTGCACCCATTGAGCTCAAATTTTGACACGATATACAACCCGCTTCAAAGATTGTTTTTATCTCTTTTTCGCGTCAGTAACATACCCGCGACCGCGAGAAAACAGCTTTTTTAACGGTCAGAAGTGTACCAGCCAACGAGATATATAAAGTAGAGTGATAAATGGTAACCTTGAGAAGGTCCAAGATGAGTCATGTGACATGCTCTCCTTGCACCTGCGTATTCGGCGGTTCCCTTGGAAACAGCTTATTTTCAGTAAATTTCTATGGCAACGGTTTGGAGGTTGTTCATTGTTTTTGTTTACTTATGTAGTTTAATATTCTTTTGTTCTAAATCATTTTGATTTTACTTCTTTTTTATTTCGTGTAGTTGAACTTTAACCGACAAAATGCTTAAAAATAGTTGAAAAATTATTATGTGTTGTTAAATTTAGCTCTTTAAAAGTTTAAATTTTCTTTTATAAACACTTTTAAACTTTGTTGGGAAACGATGAAAAAAAAAGTTATTTTATTATTTATTAAAATATGAAATTGTGTAAAATTATTTTAAAAACAATTTACTTCGGTCATAGGACTGTCATGTTGCCTAATAATAATGATAATTTGTCGAACTGATATTTTAAATGCCAAAATAGCGATAAAGGGCCAAACACAGCAACCTATTGGAGCATGTCACGTGATTCATCTTGAATCACGGAAAGCTAATCCTTCATCCATTGAATCAGCACTCTAATATATATATCTCGTTGGTACCAGCAAACCCGCCATATTGGCATTTGAAATTTGCTTTATGTTTATCATTTATTTTATACAGCGCGTGCTCAGTAAAAAATGAAAATGAAAATAATGTTGATGTTTCAATTTTTTATTTTTGTGAATGTATGAGCACGCGATAGCTAAAAATGTTTGGTTTTCGGTGAATGGCATGTGTATAAAATTTTTAGTTTTTTAGAAAAGGAAATAACTTTGCCATTTTGGCTCCTAAATGTCCTGTTACGATTAATGTTTATGTAGCCAGATTCTTCGCCTGTTACGCTTTGTAATTTCGCGTCGCAATTTTTTTTTTTTCTCAAACTTTCGTATCTCGGACTATACTTCTTTCAATGTAAATACTTCTCAACTATTTCTCTTTCCGTCAGTAATGTTAGCATCGTAGAAAACGAAAATGTGTATGCTCTATTAACAAAATAAATGCTTGCCTGAAATGCCAGGAATTTTTTTGGGCATTTGAAAATGAAAATTTTTCGTTATTAAACTTTTTATCCTATCTCTCATTTTTTTAACCTAGAGCTGTGAGAGCCATAAGAGGTTATAATCTTCTCCCCCTTCCTTCTGTCCCTGTGAGGCTGTGAAAACCGAAAAAATGCCTCGCAGAAAAACGAATTTGGGTCGTTGCACTCGCCACACAGAAGGATCGAGAAGACGGCTTTCGAATATGACTATGTAAGAACGGGCATCCGTACGAGAGAGGAGCAGTCTAAGCACCATCCAGATTCGTAACGCGGGACCAGCAGAAATATGAGCAGCCAGGCGTGAGGATGCACGATTGCGAGCACGGCAGTCGCGTTCTGCAGCAACAGATTTGGTTCGTTCTCAACGGAATGAGAGCGATAGGGTGAGGATAGCTGAAACACGAACCCAAAGAACAGCATATCTGAATCTGCAATTCCATCGTCTTGCATCCCGGTACAACCCAGCTGTTGATTATAGTTCAAGTCGGCATGTTATCATTGGCCGGATGAGTCATGTCTGTACCTACTGCCAGGCTCTAAAGTTCAATAATGAACCGAAAGGGATGTGTTGCGCTCATTCCTCGAATTCCCATAATCCAGACCGATACACCATTTAAATTTAAAAGATTGCAATTCCCAATTCGATTGACGTTTTTAATCACAATCAATAAATCGCAAGGTCAATCTTTAGAAATGTGCGGTTTATACTTAGTGCGGATTGCTTCTCACATGAACAACTGTATGTTGTGTGTTCCCGTATCGGCAAATCAGATAGCCTTTATATCTACGTAGACAATGGAATAACAAAAAATATTGCAAGTATTGAAAAATTAAACTTCTATGAAACGAATCCTTTGTTTTGTTCATGATTTTTCCTCCATGCAACCACAATTTGCCACAGCAAAGCGTGGCAGGGTATAGCTAGTAGTTAATAAAATTAAAAGAACATTTTGATTAAAGACATTATATTTATTTATAAAATAACATAATCTCAGTAACATAACTGCATATATTTAAAAATGAATTGTTCAACAAAGGCAAATTTATTAAAGTCTTATGTCCTTTTCTTTTAACACCATTTCGAATAAAGATTTCGGAATTTCAGAATCCCAGGTTCCACTCAAACTAAGAGAGGCTGCTAACCTTCCTATTTCTTCAGCTGTCGTAGCTCCCCATCCGTTTCCTGCTACTGCAAGAGTGACTGTCGGTGTTACCTGGTCAATATACGGAAATCCTGTTGGAGTCTCACAAGTCACACATACTTTTCGGAATAATCCATCTGTGATCAGTTCTGAAAAAAAAAAAAAAAAAAAAAAAAAATATAATAAAACTAGTTATATATGTCGTGTTTTTAAATACTCATATTAAGAATTTGATTTTTGATTTTTAAAGTGATGGCAATTTTCATTTATTTCAGAATTTTTATTTAATTAAGTAATTTAAAGTATCTGTAATTCAAAGTGATTGCAAAATAAGCACCATAGTGTAATGATAAATAAATATATATATATATATATATATATATATGTATCCGGACAGCGCCCCCCTTTTCCCCCAGTGACCGAGCGGTTCTGCGCTCAAAACCGGTAGATGGGAAGTGTCAGGTTCGATCCCAGGTCGCGCTCATCGACATAGCCTATCGGAGTTGTCCATGGTTTTCTCCGAAACTCGCATAAAACTTCGCTCCGAAACTAAGATCCCTTAGAAAGACCCCTAGGGCATTCCCCCTACAGGCCAAGGACCCTAGCATAGTCAGTCGACCTTTATACACAACAAGCAACCATCAGACGACAACAGCAAAATTTGCCTACAGAGGTTTAGGAGAAAGTAATCAGCGGCTACGATTATGCGTAAACAATATAAAATATTCAGCCAAATAGAATATTTACATTGCGGAATTGGTTAGACGAAGCTTAAAGTCCCAAAATGATATACAATCTTCTAATCATGCAAAGTACTCATAGTGCACTTATTTTTCTAAAATATTTCTGGAATGAAATAAATACAGTAAAGCACCGTGTATACGTCTTTTACATTTAAACGTCCTTTTAGTAAAGTCCTGGTTCATTCCTATTCATTTTAATGCAAAATTTCTTCGTTTATACGCCACTAATATCGATTATATACGTCTTTTCAACTTTACTAAAATTCACAAATTTCCTCGACCTGTCATTATTTTCCATTCTAAATAAGACGGATTTTTCCTAGAATTCGTCTTAAATGGAGAAACACAGGAAAGATCGAAGAACACTGATCAAAGACTCAATTGAATTCACAGTAGAATTTTTAATACTTATAGACAAGCAGCAAATCAGACGAATATTAAAAATTTTTAATGCTATTAAATAACTATCTGTATGGACATAAATCGTATGCTTATTATTAAAGATACGCAATATAATTAATATTCAAAATGTGTTCATATAGTTCTTTAGAAATGTAATATAATAATATATGATATATGTAATTAATACCCAGTCATGCATTAATAGTATGATTTTTTTCCCTTTTTGTAATAAGTCTTTTTTTTTTTTTTTTTTTTTTTTTATTAATTATTGTCTTAAAATACGTATAATTATATATATACTAACTTAAGAAACTTTATTAATTAGTATTTTCATATACTAAATTTTGCTTTCATATTAATTTTGCTTTTCATATAAATTTTGCCACTTTGATTACAGTTTGTAGTATCAAAGTGTTATTATTAAAATTTCGATTATACGTCTTTTCATTTATCCGTCCTTTTATGTTAGTCCGATGAAAGACTTATAAACGGTGCTTTACCGTATTATATAAAACGCGTTGTTCATATTTTTCGCCTCAAATGGCGGGAAATGAGAAGAACATATTCGCAAAGTCCTGCACTGTTTACTTTATACTTGCTTTGCTATAATCATTATGCCCTAACAATCGCAATTAAAAAAAAAAAAAAAAAAAAAAAAAAAAAAAAATCATTAGTAATTTTCGAATGACATGTTAATTTTTTTATGATTTTCGTAACTCTTTTAAAAATAACCAGTGAGAAGAAAATAAACGAAAAAGATTAAAATAGAGATGAATAGCTTAAATACCAGTGTAATCATTTATTAATCTCTTATAAGCAGCTTAATAAAATTACTGAGCTTTTATAAGTTCATTTATAAATTTTAATGTTTTTATATTTTCAATTATGGAAACAATTCTCATAAAAAATAAAAATAAAATAAAATAAAAGCAGTAATAAACCAATTCTGGCTTTTAAATTCTGAAGTAGTGTACAGGTGTAACGCCCGAAAGCGGAGTTCACTGAGGAACAAAGAATAACTTACATTCACGAAACTGTTTATTTTAAACCGCAATTCTTTCGTTTTTTCAAGAATAAAGAGGTAAATAAATAAATAAAACTTCTAAAAAAAGAAGAAATACGGGCTATTTAAAATGTCACGCAACCCAAAATTTTTAAAATTTCAGAATGGACATTTATATGGAAACTAATTTTAACAATGACACATGTTTACTGTTAAAAGTAAAGCCTACATTATTATTTTTTTTAAAGCCATATATTTGCTTCAACAGCGAGATAAGTTTTTACAAGTCAGAATACTTATATTCCAACAAAGAAATTTGGAGAAATTCCAACAAAGACATTTTTAAATATTTCTTAATTTTAACTCTTTGAGAAATTTTTTCTAATATTTGTAAACCTAAGTAGACACATATTTTTCATTTAGTAACCCAATTGTGAGATTCTGGATCCATTCATCATAAAAAACGAAATTATCATTAATCTATTGTTAGCTCTAAAAAACTGATGAAAACTTTTTATGGCTGAGAGAATTTTGTCGCCACTTCGGCAATCGACATCACACTTAGGAGAGGGATTTCGCTCTGGAACAGGTACTTTTCAATTCCTTCTGCTGCAATTCCATTTCTGTTATCGTTACCTATCCTCATCTCGACAAAGACTTATAAATAAATAAATAAATCATATTCGAGACTTATATATACCTAAAAGGTGCCAATAAACACTATATTATAAATAAAGAGAAGTATCTGTGTGTCTGCGCTCTGATGCTCAAACTACTGATCGCAGAGCCACAAAACTTGTAGATGGGTAGCTGGGACCCAGCAGGTGTGCATCTCATCGAGATTATTTCGAATTTGAATTATTATTAATATTGATTTATTTATTTTATTTTATTTTTATTTTTATTTTTTTCATTTTAAACATTGCCTTCTCTGTTTAATTTTTCTACGGTTTATTCTTTCATTTTAATCGTCTGCGTATCTTAGCAACGGCTATTACGCTATTTATTTTTTATTTAATACATTCATTTGTAGGCAAAATATTTTTAATTTTTAATTTTTTTTTTATTTATTACGAGTATTTTTATTGAAAATCTAATGAAAAGTCTGTAGAAAAAATTAAGTATATTAAATTATAAATTAAAAAACTTATTTTTAACAGTTATGTTTATGTATAAAGTATAATTTTTATAGTATAACAACTTTTTATTTTTCATTTTTTTAATTAATTCATTTGAAAGGAAAAACCTCTCTTTTTTTTCTTTTTTTCTTAATTTATAGTATTTATCGGAAAAAATGATAGTATATTGGATTAAACTTAGTAAAATTTAAGTTAAACTGAAATTTATTTCATATTCATTTATTTAATTCCTTTAAAATACGTACTTCAAAAACAAAAATATTTAATAAGTACTGAAATATAGTCATCTTTAAAATCGTGGTTCTTAAATAATAGCAGATCCACCTGTCGTCAATAAATACCCAGATTAAAATACTTGTAAAAGACCTCTCTGCAAGCAGTGGGAACCTGGACCCGATGCAGTGCGGGCGGACGGGTACCCGAAGCAAGGTCTAGAGCAATTTCAATATATATATATATAATATTAGTTTTTATTTATAAATTAGTATAAAAAACTGAATAGTGATTCAATTCTTTTGAAAATTTACTTAAACACAGTGACCAGCGAAACGGGCTTAGGCTGCTAGTATTGAATAAAATCAGAATTTTTTACTATAAAGGGTTTTTTGCTATAGATATTTTTACTATTTAAAAAAAACATAGTTTTATAAATAACTTAATTAAGTACATATACGTAGGGATTAAGACAAATTGTCTATGCTAAGGATAACAACACCTGGGGGTAAAGATCTTTGTGGAAGTATTTTAAGGGCGTCCTATCCCGTAAATAAGCGAGATTTTGGGGAAATCACAGAAAACTCCAAACAGCAAGGACGATAAACACATCAAGTGCTCTAACCGCGTACCTTCCGTCTACTTAGGCACTTAATCAATGGTTTTAAAGCAAGTGCCAAAAATCGTATTAATATATATATATATATATATATATATATCATGTTCAAAAAAAAAAAAAAAGTTTTAAAATTGGGAGAAAATGTTCTTATACTAATTTGAATAAAATTGTTTTTTAGAATATATAATTAGCCAATTTTTCAAGTTTTGTATTTTATGTTTTACAGAAGAAAACTTTGCTCAATTTAATTAATAATTTATGGTATATTAACTATGCTATTTGAGACAAAGTAATTTTTCTTTACTTAATTTTTAATCTTCCTGTGTAAATATTGAAAAGATTGAAGGAGAGCGCCCACCACTCTGCAGAGCAATTTTAAGCCTCCCCCATAGTTTATTACACACACAAACACACACAAAGAAAAAAAAATTGGCCTCCGGCGATTACACTTTTGTGGGAAAGGGCGACATTAAAATAAAAATTCAGGCTACTGGTGAGGAAAAGGATTGAACTTGTGTGGGAGTTGAATCACCGGAGGCAGCTGAAAAGGACTTTGTAAAAGTTAGTATAAATATTTCAAAGATTTCAGAGACAGAAGGAGGCCGCTTACCACTATGCAGTAATTTCGAGCGATTTTAGCCTTTAGAGAGGGGCTCTCACGGCACTTTGGAATTTTAAAAGAGCCCGTCTCTAAAGGTTAATCCTCCCCCTCCCCCATTGTTTAATGCATTGATAAATTACGTAAAATATTATAACAAAAGATTTATACTTGGCAAAGTATCGAAAAGAGGTTTTGATAATGTTTCTTTTTCGCCTGGTTTTTCATCTTTTGAGAGGAACCATTCTTTAATTTCTTCTGCAGTTTGCATACCTTTAGAAGAATCATACACCATGCTTCCAACTTTTAAATAATACTTTCCTGAAATGCAATAAAACGTTTTGTATGAGTTTCACCATAAAAAATATTTATCAAAGTACTTATGTATGTATTAAATAAAAGTCACTAATTTATTGAATTATTTAAAGACCATAAACGGATCAAAATTACAATGAAATATTTTTAAAAGAACGTCTAAAATTGTCATTGGAACATCACTATGGCTCGAGAAATTGGATTAGAACTAAATGTTACCGCATAATAATGCTTTTCTGGTATGTTAAAAAAGAAAATAGGAAGCCTAATTCTGTACTGATAAGTATAAAGGGTTTAAGTCCAAAAATGTCGATTTTGAGTTAAGTACATAGTCAGACTCAAAAAAATATTCTCAATACAAAGGATTTAAGTCTATGTCATTTAGTCTTTGAGATAATCGATTGGTAAAAAAAGGTTCAAATCAGAAATTTACCATTCATGTATGGTATAAAATATTTAATTCAGTTTTTTCCTGTTTTTAAATGAAGGTTGACAATCACTGAGTGGTATAAAGGGTATAAATCAACATAATCCCTTTTCCCTAATCGATTCTTCTGATTTGTTTTCAGACAGTTTAATTTTATTTTTCGTTTCCTGAAAAACCAAGAATATGGACTTAAATCATTTATACTTATCAGTACAGAATTTTTTGTTCAAATGCTTTTCTACTGCAAATAGAAGAAAAGAAAAACTTAAAATATATTAGAAAAATATCAATTTCGAAAGTTCGACCCAAAACAATAATTCCACTACCATATATAGGTAAAAAAAAAAAAAAAAAAAGTAAATGTAAAAATGTATTTCCGCGCATTTAGTAGCTAACTGATTTGTGCTCATTCTTTCAGTTGGCAGGTGCTGGGTTCGGATACCGGTTCGGGTATAGATGTTCGTGGTCTGGAATACATTTAATCTGTAGATCTATTTATATACTGTAAAATATCGCTAAAGCGCCTTCCCTCGATTAAACGCCACCATTTGCTTTTCACCACAAGTTTCACTTGTTTTTAAAATATCAAATAAACGCCCTCTTACGCTCAGTGGTAGACACTATCCAAATAGGAGACAGTTTTTTACGTTATTTATTTGTTTTACAAACATTCACTTTTGTAAATATAAACATTGGCTTGTATTGTATTAAGTTGGACACTAGTTATTTGAAAAGGGAAACAGAAAACATCCTAAGTTAGCTGAAAATATTGAAAACCAATTTATCTGAAGAGGTGGGGGGCGAATTCTTTCGGTTAGTTGAATGTCAGTTAACCAAGTGCTTGCTTACACTTTTTTTTTTTTTTTTTTTTTTTTTTTTTTAACTTAAAGTTATACAAATGTTTTGATTTAAAATCCTTTTTAACGTCACTTAATTTTTGGAGGAAAATATATGAAAAATTCTATATTTTTGCATATTTTTACTGTTTATCCGTCCCCTCACCTATTTATATTGCGATTTTCTTTTAACATTAAAGAGGCAATTATTTCTATCTCTTTGCAAAGGTTCTTTTTTATGAAAAACCCCTTATAATCTCACAAATCTTAATAAATAAACAAAATTATGTTAGAGTTACAAGCTCAAAAAAGGAAAAGCTTAGTTTTTCACAAAAAAGAACTTTTGTAAAGAGATTGAAATAATTGGATATTCAAATTAATTACTCGGCATGTGAAAAAACACTTTTGAAATTTCAACTCTGGAAAAATATCTAAAATTTAGCTCGTTCTTTTGCCGACAATTTGCTCTATCCAAATGAACTTTTGATAAAAGTTGCTTGATATATCTAGTTTCAACCTATGTAATAATTTTTTTTTCTATCTTTCGCACATGCGTAGTGAAAACTTTTTTCATAAAAATGCTCATATTTCAGGAGATATTTAAAATATTAGTATTTTGATTGCAGTATATTGCTTCAAAAGGGTGTTTTCAATTTATCTGAAAGTGAGAATAATTTCCGTTTAAAACTCTGTATAATATAAATAAAAAACATGGGTTTTTTTTTCTTTTTTTTTTTTTCTTTTTTTCTTCTTTTTTTTCTTCTTTTTTTTTTTTTTCTTTTTGAGCTTCAAAATAAATGCTTACATCGGCATTATTTAACATACTATCGTCATAGAAACACATCCACAAATTGTATTGGGTCTATATTAATATATCCTAAAGTTAGGGATCATTTTGTTCATTTAATTATACATGGCGATCACAAACATTATTGATTTTGCTTAATTTGTAACCGGCATCCTAAATGTTGTCTTAAAATCAGTCTTCACTGAAAAACATGAGGAAGACTCATCTCTTTAAGTACCCAATATTTGAACACATTTTATTGAGAGATCAGTTTTTTCATTAAAAAAGAATAGAAAAAGAAAAAAAAAGAAAGAAAGAAAGAAAAAGAACAGAACGTTTGCAAATCTTGTTAAAGTTTTGAGCAGGAGTGTATACATTAACAATTTTTTAAAACTTAGTAAAAACCATGTAACAGAAGATTTACGACTTATGCTGAGATGACTTTTTGTTAATTAGTGAAACAATTAATTTTACTTATTGATTTTTTTTTATTTAAATTAATTTAACTTAAAACTTACATTAATTTTATTTCTGGATAGTTTGTTGCTATTTAAATAATGTTGCCTTTACGCTAAATCCACATGAAACAAAAAAAAAAAAAAAAAAAAAAAGAAAAAAAGAAAAAGAAAAAGAAAAAAGAAAACAAGCAAAGAGAGAACAAACTCACGATGACGAATAAAACACTTTTTTTAACAAATTATTTTTGAATTAAGAAAAGCTCAGAACGGTGAAAAAACTTTTCAATGGAATATATATATGTATGTATCTGTTTTCAGGAATCGTATCTCATTAAATGCCTTAAATTGCTTACACGGTTTCTCACAGGTTGTGCTTGCCCAGAGTATGAATATGGTATCAGAGTATGAATTGCTAAAACTTAAATGTATATTTCTCAATTAACAAAATTTTTTACTTGATTTTCACTATAGTATATTTTATAAAAGCAAGGATAAGAGTTGCACTAAAATCAAAAAGGTTTTCTATTATTTCATTTATTTATTTATTTATTTATTGATAGATATCCATAAAAATCCAATCTATTTTTATTTATTTATTTATTTTATTTTATTTTATTTTATTTTTTATTTATTTATTTATTTATTATTTTTTTTTTTTTTTTTGTAGTAGAATGTAAATAATAATAATAATAATAATAAACATATTTGAATTATTTAAATTTAAATTTTTTTTTCAATTGTATCAATATATTAGCCTTTATTATTAGTAAAATCATTTTTCTTAGAAAAATAACTTAATAGTGTATGCTAAAAGAGTATTATAAAATGCTTAAAAATATAAATAAATAAAACTCTTTTAAAAGTACCACTTCTGCATAAGTTCAACACAATGTGCACGCAAGAATTGCGCGCTCAATGAACGTAACTTGTTTCTTTCTTTTACTATTATTATTACAAGCAAACCCATGCGAAATTTTGGCAGTTTCTTTCCTTCTTCTTTCTTTCTTTCTTTCTTATCTTTTTTCTTATCTTTTTTTTTTTTTTTTTTTTTTTTGTTATTATTATTATTATTATTTTTTATTTACCGTTAACATGTGAAACTTATATAAGTCTTACAAAAATTTTACTTTCCAATTAAAACTTTAATTCACCAGAAGCCAAATTATTATTAATTTTTGTGGGATGAAACGCTAATGATAATTAAACCAAATCATTCAAAGAAAAGTTTCAAAATAAAATTCATGTTTGACGACAAAGTTTTCATATTTCCCCTCGCAAGACAGCTTTAATAAAGGACCCTTTTTTTTTTTTTTTTTTTTTTTTAGTATTCATTTTGGCATAATTTTTTGTTAAAAACACTTAGTACCTATTTTGGTTATACTTTTTATTATCGCGTTTTTCAGTCAATTTATGAAAAAGTTGATATTTTGTTTATATTTTTAACGTATTGCTGGGTTTAAAATGACGCTTTCAAGTATCGTAAAGAAGAAACTTTCAACAATAACCTTTTATTATTATTATTATTATTATATCACTGAACTTATTCTGCGTGCTTGAATACTACTTGTATATTATTTTTTATCTTCGCTTATTTTATTGTCACTATTATATCATTTCTACAAAATATAATCGTAACTGGTCCACGTTAGAGATATATTACATAGAATATTATTATTATTATTTTGTTTTTTTATAAAACAACCCTTTACGCTATGAAGAACATTTTATTTTAAATGTCATAGCGAACTTTAATGATTTATTTGAATTCTGTGACAAACTAAGCACTTTTGAAAAAGTTAAAACTCAGAGAACTGCCTATCAGTCAGAAAGCCAAATAAATCAAAGTCCGAATTTTTTTTTCATTTTATTCGGAATAGTACGTACGGAAAAATCCATATATATAATAAAATAAGTTTTGTGTGTGTATATACATATCAGAAGCGTCTTAAGTAAACGGCTGATCGCAGAGCTACACAAACTTGCATGATGTTTTATTATCACTGTATTCTGATGCACCTCGAAGCCTGATTTTCTAATTTTTGATTAAATTTTTTAAAATTAATTAAAATACCGAAATAATAACCTGGTAAATATTGGTTTCAATGTTTCATTTTTCTAATTTTTATTCTTTCATTTTAATCGTCTACGTATCTTAGCAAGCGGCTATAACGCTATTTATTTTTTATTTATTGAATTCATTCATTTGAAGGCGAAATATTTTTTTTTTCTTTTTTAAATTTATTATATTTATTGAAAATCAAATTGTAATCCAGTAGAAAAAATTAAGTATATTAAATTTTAAATTTAAAAACGTATTTATAACAGTTATGTTTATGTATTTTTATAGTATATATATTTTTTTAATTTTAATTTTTTTAATTAATTCCTTTGATATATATGGATATTTTAATTTATAGTATTTATCTGGAAAAAATGGTTGCACATAGTAGAAAGGATTAAACTGATTAAAATTTAAGTTTAATTTAAATGTAATTGTTTTTATGTATTTAATTTCTGTTAAAAGAAAATCTACTTTTTTATTTATTATGTTGGTCAGAATCAAAGCGTGATATACTGCAAAGAGCAGGGGCTATAAAATACATAATTTAAAAACTAAAATACTTATTAGATGCTGAGATACAGTCATCTTTAAAATCGGAGTTATTAAATAATAGCAGATCCACCTGTTGTCGATAAATACCCAGATTTAAGTGCCCGGAAAAGGCCTTACCGCAGACAGTGGCAACCTGGACCCGATGCAGCGGGGGCGGAAAAAAAGCTGACGTAGGCAACAGGTACCCGAAGCAAGGTTAAGAGCGTTTTCATTGTAGATATATATATATATATATATATATTAATAATGTGATATAAAAAATAATAATGATTCAATCCTTTTGAAAATTCATTTAAATATCATGACCAGCGAAGCGGGTGTAGCCTGCTAATAATTATAACAAAAACAACAACAACAGCATCATTAAATTGCAAACAAATTTTTTTGTTTTAATAAAATAAAATATCGATTATTATTACAAAGCATTGTTTTTACACTTTATAGATTTTGCTAGTCCCACCTGTAGTGAAAAAATCATTATTGTACGTTGACTTTGTAATCATATTGATCAGAATAATTCGAAGAAAGATTTGAATTATAAAGTTAAATATTTTTATATCGATTTTTGAAATATACAGGAAATAAACGACAAAAAGTATCAGATTTGAATAACTAATTTTATTGTTTATATTTTCAATTTTCAATCTATTTTTTTTTTTTTTTTAATCCATTGATAAGCTCTCAAGCTTAAGGTATTGGAAAAATAAATATTTGATAATAATTTTCTTGTCTGATAAACTGTTTAAAAAGATAAGACTTATCATAGTAAAGCAGATAATAAAAAGCTTATAAAAAATAAATTAATTAAATGAAATAAATAAAAAGAATTTTCACGAAAATGCTGCAAAAAATTCACGTGATTGATCTCTTTTCTTTTCCCTGTTTATGCTATACGTAACTGTAAACATATTTTAAAGATTAAATAAAATCTTATCTTCTATTAATTTATCAATATGATAAAGGATATATGATTAAAAAAAAAGTGTAACATTCTGCTAGAATAAGTTATGAGGATTTTGTTTGTTTCTACAGTGTATATATAAAGTTACAGACGTATGAAAAATCATTAGAATTATTATGTAATTTTTTCGTTTTATTATATTTTATCCATTTTGTAATTCAAGATAATAAGCAAAATTCACTTGTTGATATAATTTATCTTGCGTGCTTAAGAGGTAGTTAAGATTTTGAAGGGAAGATATGAGGAGATAAAAAGTCCGGAAAAACATGAAGCGAAAAACGTAACCCCAAAAATCATTAAATATTAAGTAACACAGCACCACAAATTACCATACAGGTAGGACACTAAAGCTAAATCGCGAACCGAAACGATAGTAGCACCACTAGTGACTAGTGTCAACGGAGTAGAAGTGAGAACTTCCACGTGTGTTTGGTCTACATGAATAGCACCTGTGATAAAAAAATTGTTTTCTATTTTGTGAGTAGTTAATATCGGTATTTTTCTTCACTTTCTATTATTTCTTATTTCACAAAGTGATACTTAAAAGTCTCTTTAGAGCTATTCTTCCAAGAAATAAAATTTATTAATGTAATGTTTATATACATTGTTAAACTCTTTCATATTCAAGTACAAATAAAACGACAAACTGTAATTCTGAAATAACAGTATGAAATCGTTAAATATGGTTGGTTTAAATAATACAAAATGCTTACATTTTTTTCTTTATATATATATATACATAGGCATATTTTTAAAATTTATATTTAGTATTTGCTTTAAAAAATAAATAAGTAAATAAATAAATAAATAAATTGCTCTTCGCCATCAAGTTTATATATAATAACAAAGTTGCCAAAGGAAAACACAGATACAATGAAAAAATAAGACGAGCGATTGTGTAAGCTGGAAACTTCAAGAAATTTACATCCGTTGCACGCAGGGTCACTGTAGTCGCATTTTGGCTACCATTGAGTGTACGAGAGTATACTGTACGTATAGTAATATGTGCATTAGCTAATATTTTGGTAGAGTATATATGGTTTCTACAATAGCCTTGGTTGCTATTCATAGATATTGTAATAAGACATAGAGCAATCTTTCGGGGCGAAAAAGTGATTCCTTTTCACTCGGAGAAAAGTCCCGTTAATGACTGACTTTCTCCAAGTGAATACACACGGATAATTTAGTAAATAAAATTTATGAATAATTTATGCACTAAAGGGGAATGGAAAACTGCTGATACTCATTTTTCTTTCTTTCCTTCTTTCTTTTTCTTTTTTTTTTTTTTTTTTTTTTTTTTTTTTTGATAAAGTAATAAAAAATATTTAACTTTATTATTCTTTTCTTTTAAGTTAAACTTTTTTATATATTAAAACTGCCGCTGCTAACTATATTTAAAAGAATTTAAAAAATTCCATATTACTCATTAATATAAAAAATTAAAAATATTAAAATAAAAAAAGTATTTCATAAAATATGAAGACGGTAATTATTTCATGATAATAACAAAGCAACTGATTATAAAATTTAGATTTTTCATAAATTAGCCAAATGTAACTTATTTTTGATAGAATGGAGTTTTTTTACCAACTATGTGAAAAACACCAGAGCCAGAAATCGAACCCGGTCCTTAAAAAAAAAAAAAAAAAAAAAAATCTAAATTTAAACATAATTTACTTAGGAAAACTTATTCCATTCTCTTTAATATATTTATTAGCACAATTGAAAGCCAGACAATAGATCGACATTTTGAAAAATTATCAACGTTCTATTCTATTGCAATTGCCAGGTTTCAACACCGACTAATGTCTGATGACAAAACATTTTTTCAGCATCAAAATCTTTGCTCGATAACATGGGGATAATAGATCTATAGGGTGGGTGGAAAGTAACTCCCTACTAGAAATAATCTTTTTCTCCTAAATGAATGTAGGTATGAAGGCAATTTTTTGTACACATTTATTGTGTGGCATGATAATTACAAAAGTTACGTGCCCTAGTATTTTCTATACGCTGTCTTAAACGAACAGGTACGTTTGCTACGGCATTCCGCAAAAACTCATCAGGAACACCACTTATGACCTCACGGATATTGTTCCCAATGTCCCCAAGAGTTTGAGGTTTGCTGCGGTACACTTCTTTCTTAGCCCACCCCCATAAAAGTAATCGCATGGTGTGAGGCTTGGACTACGCGCAGGCCATTCTGTAGAGCATCGGCGGCATATCCAGCATCCAGTGAATCACTCATTAAGCCACTGACATATATTAGATATATGAAAGAGGAAAAAATATTACAAATAATGCCACACTACAGTCTACAAAATAAGATAACTTTCATTGCAATCTACACATAATATCAATAGTTATTCCAAATTCAAAATAAGAAGTTACTTTCCGCCCACCCTGTATATAAATTACTATATCTATGTTGCTATTGCAGCAGCCATATTGAGTCGACAACAGTTAAATTCATTCACTCTGCTTGTTGATACGTCATATGTCAAATCCTCTTATATACTTCTTCCAAAGTTAAGATGATAATTTAGTTTTTTTTCAAACAAATTTTAGAAGTGTCTTCGATTAATCTGTCAGTCTGACCGCGCTTTCATATCTATAAATATATTTAGAATTCTGTAAAACCTCTATATAAATAAATCAAGTTTTTCAGCTCTATTATGCTTTCCATGAAGGGTCATATACGTATCGCAGCTAGCTTGCATACAAAGTACAAAGGCTAACAAAATATTTCAGATACATTACGTCCAACAGACTTATTATTTATAGGAGAATTTCAGTATTTTTATGCTGTCTTAATAAAAAAATCAACCTATAATTTTCAGAGGCAATAAAGGAGGTTTATAAAAGAAGTAATGTAATTTATATTAATGATTCATTTACAGATCTTCACAAAAGTATTGTGATTCGTTAAAGAATATTGATGCAGGTGTATTTTCAGTTGTATTACGCAGGTTTTCAAAACTTTCTAATAATGCAGAATTTTTTTTTTATGATTTAGTATTTATAATGTGATAGGTAACAGTATTTAGAAAGTGTTTAATATAATACTAAAAATGGGCCTGGAAGCGCAGACAGACTAACAAAAGAATCAAAGTGATAAACACTACTAAAATTTGTTAGAAAATTTTAAAAATATTTTAGATATCCGCTAAGCTATTCATAAAGCAGGATAGACAAATTATATTCACTAGTGAAGTTATTTTTCTTGAATTGTAGTATACATAAAAAAAAAAAAATAATAATAATAATTAAAAATTGACAAATATCAAATAATTTTCACATATATGTAGACTTATTTTAATAGGGAATGAACATAAAAAAGTATACTTAAATAGTTTAATGTTTAAGTTAGGTTTATTAGAAAATAGTTAAATGAACAGATAACAGGCAACTTATTGATGAATCATTTCAGATATATAAAATACATACAGATTATTTAAGCAATCATTTCTCATAACATAATATAAGGGAAATACTTCTCTAACTGAATTTAATAAAAAAAAGGATAAGTATGATATAACTGCCACAGTAAAGTCGATTGATGAAAATTCGAACAGTATCTCTGAACCATGTTCCTTTTGTTCACATAAATTAGTCTTTAAAACGAATATTTGCTTAAGCGGTATCTTTTTATTTCTCAAGTTTCGGTTGTACACCCACCTCATCAGGAAAACATTCCCGACCTTGCATTGCTATATGACTGTGAGGCATCAGGATGTTTCCTACCCCTCTGAGAAGTTCTGAAACGTGGTATTGAAACACCCTGTATATGTTATTTGTACAATTTTCTTCTGTATTTTAAACCTTTACTAATAACAGTCCTATACCAAATGAGCAATTTTATTTGTGAAGAAATGTGTACTTAGGGGGAAAAATCACTTTAGAGAGTTATAAGATGGAAATTATATACTAATTGACGAATAATTTGAAAAATATTTTTGTAAAATATGGTTTATGATACTAATTAAAAATTGGCTCATTACTGATTACCCTGACTTCTACATTTTTTAAATGTTGTTGAGTGAAGAGAGGACATATTTCAAGAAATTAGTTTTACTACATACTTTCTGAGCGTAGCTATCTCTTACACTGTAAAAAAAATAATAATAAATAAATAAAAACTAATCAAATTAAAAATTTAAAAAATATAGTTTTTACAGCAGAATATGCTGTCACCTATATTGCCAGCACATTCTGATGTTAAATAAGGCAATTTACAGTGGAAACATCTGTAAAAAGAGACTTTATTACAGTTGTTTCCGCTGTTAATTATTTTTTCTAACAGCAGAATGTGTTGGCACCCATATTGCCAGCACATTTTGCTGTTAAAAGTACCGTTTTCTTTTTACAGTGTATAACAGTTTTTAAAACTTAACAATTTTATAAATAGCAAAATAAACATATATTTAAAAAAGTAGCATATTTAAACAAACTTCATAAACTGGCATGAAACTTTTAATTACCATCAGGATACAGCACTGGAGGTAAAATATAAAATCCTGTATCTTTATCGTCTCTTATATGCACTATTCCTGTCATTGAGCTGAAATGAAAGAATATCACAGATTATATTTTACAGACTTCTGCAATAATAATAATAATAATAATAATTAAATTAAATGTCTGTTACCTTAATCTTACTGCTTCTCTATGGGGTATTCTTACCATTGTTGCCATTTCTTTGAGCACATATATTTCAAGTTGAGGGAGAATATTAAATTTATTGACATTTGTAAAAGCTCCAGTAGTAAATAAAATTCGTTTTGCTTTAATTTTTCCATATTTAGTTGTTTCAACCTATTGAGAAAAAAAGTAATAATTTCAAATCTTTATTTTACGAATTAAACATGTAGGAGGTGATCGGAAAATGTGTTCCCAAAATTTAAAATCGGTTAGAGAGGACAAATATACAAGGATGTGAATTATGCGTGTCCATAAACGCCACGTGAAGGTGGTAGAGGGCGCTGTGCGAGACAATAGAAATAAGCCGGCAATGCAAGAATTTTTTTTTTTTTTTTTTTCGTATCAGATCTTCTAGTTCAGCATTCGTGATGCGCTGCATGGTATATGAAATCAGAGCAGGTAATGGCAGCTCCCTGCATTGCCAGCTTATTTCGACTGCACTACAGAACGCCCTCTAACACCTTCACGACGTGTTTTCGGACACGCATTATTCTGCTAATCCTTCTCATTCGTCCCTTTAAATTTCTTTTAAATTTTGTTCACATATTTTCTGATCACCTCTTATGTATATATGCATATGCAACCTTAAAACGCATGGTCAAGGTGTAAACTTCTATAGTGAATGCATAATTTAAATGCAAAAACAATCAATCAAACGAACACGCAACAAATCAATTGAAAAATCACCATAAAAAAGAAAGCAATGAATTCAACTGAATTTTAAATAGCTTAAATTTAGGACCGATTTTGCCTAGTTAAGCGAAAGTGATCATTATCGTACGCCGCATCATTTTACAATATTGGAGAACATTTGAAAAAAACATAAACAGCTGCCGAACATTAAGCGATCGTATTGTGCAATCAACAAAGGCGGCTGAGAAATGGCAGTCTACAATCAAGAAAAGGTAAACAACAAACAGCGAAAAATCGCAAATCATATGTAACATATTACGGGATGCTATAAATAAATAAATAGGTAAATAAAATAAATGAATAAATAAAATGAACAAATATATATATATATATATATATATATATATATAATAAATATATAAATAAATAATAAAATAAATGTATTTAAAAAAAAAAATAAAAAATTGAAAATCCCTTTCCCCTGTTGGTTTTGTGTTTGTTTCTTTTGTATCGGTTTTTGGTTGTGTTTTTTTCTGTTCGTTTTTTGTATGCTGCTTCTTATTGGTTGATTGCGTTTGCTCCTCCTCCTTTGTCTTTGCCCTGATTGCGTTATCTCCTCCTCCTTTGATCTGCTTTCAGTGTAGCACGTGTATTTTGCACGTGAAAGAGAAAAACTACGTTCTTTTGAAACCGATAGTGCTTACATTAACTTTATGGTGTGTGAATAAATTTTTTAGATTAAATAATTTAACAGCCTTTTTTAGAAATTTCATGCCTTCCATTTAATTATTTTTATTAGTTTTTTTTCAAATATTCAGAGAAAAGCTCGGTTTACCAATCATTTTTAAATTTCCCGATTTCATCATTTAAACTTACGCAAATTATTTTTAAAAATTAATAAGTCAAATATTATTCCCATTTTCTTTTCAAACCAATCGATAAATACTTGTGAAAGTAGAAAAATATTTTACGAAATTTAAAAAATAATCCCTACTTTTCTTTAAATCTTTGCTATCATTTGGCTGTTCGGAAAAAATTATTCAGAGCAAAATTTCGCTTTTATTTGTTGCTTTCTAGTGAAAAATCAACTTTAAGTTAATTGAATAAATCACGTGATAATTCGAAAAGGGATACTGAAGTGTATAAACCACTTCTAAGATCGAAATTTGCACTGAATTTCATAGCTACACGTGCCAAACTTCGCCCACAAAACAACAGGCAAACAAATAAACAAAAACACGTTTTATGCAGTTTATTTTATCATATTTAGAAATTTTAACATTGAAAATTATAATTTTCTTTTTAAATGCAATGTTAAAATACACACAATTAGCGTTATTGTGTGATAAAAATTAGCATTTTAAAACTGATAAACACTTTTTGATAAATTACCTGATAAATTACATAGTAAAGAGTTAATAATACTATAATCCCATTTTCCTTTATAAAATGTCTTTTCTGATATTTGAAAATAAAAATATTTTTATTGTTGTTTAAAGAAGCGTTCAACCCATTCTGATATTTAATCTATATGGATTTTCTTTAGAAAATAGAGTAAATCCCTTTCCTCAAGGACCACTCGTTAAAAAAAAAAAAAATACCGATCATTTAATTTCTTAAAAGTGCATACAAACCACGTGATACTTGTCAACTAGAGGGTGGACATCCTTGACAACATCAAATAAAATATGACATCCTTGTTCTCGAGCAACTTTTCTTTCTGCTTCCAACATTTTCCTTGCACTTATTATGCCTGCTCCAGTCTGATCAAGAAGAGCATATTCATCATCTTTCATTTTTAAGAAAGGATACCTGTATGAAAATTAAATTCATGTCATTAAATATTGTTCATAAATCTTCCACCACTTTGCACTATGACAACCTGTGAAGAAAATACAATGGGAACAAAATGTAAGGGAAAAAAATGTAGGTGTAAATGAAGCTTTACTAAAGATGCTGATAATGAATTAAGAGTTATAGCGGTAATTTTTCAATTTTCAAATGCAAATTTAATGCGTAGCATTTTTTAACTCCATGTGTATATAAATGGAAATTTTATTTAAAAAAACAAAAGAAAGAAAGAAAGATACTAATTGGGATAAAAAATTTCAAAAACTATTAGTGTAAAATCAAATTGTAGTTATACAATCTCATTTTATTATATAGAGGAAGGCTCAAATACCATTAAATGGAGGACATAGGAAAGAAATGGATTGATGCTTTCCAGATATTTTTGCACATCACGTCTCATTAAAACGCGGACTACTTCTTGAAATATATTTAGAAACAATGCGGATATCTATACCTGAGGAACTTGAACCTAGCACTTGTCAAATGAAGACCTGTGCGCTAACTATTCGGCCACCAGCTCGGTTAAGAAAATAGAAGCAAGACTTAAATACAAGAAAATAACGTTTAAAAATAGTACAAATACTTTTTATACGATTAAATTAACCTTTTTAAACAAAATTGTAAAATAAGAGTCATGTTTGTCACTTTACAACTGCGGTTTTAATGCATTATAACAGAATTTCTAAATTCTAACAATTGTAAAAAGAAATGTTATGTGTACAGGAAAAATACGAATTTCTGGAAAACAGTAATTATAAAAGATGTTGCGAAAATTGGTATGGAAATCTTAAATTATACAATTTATCAGTTAGAAAAATTTATATAAATGTGTGTTTGTTAATTATAAAACATATCTGCCAACATTCTAATTAATATTCCGTGACATTGTTCACATTCATTTTATTTTTTCAAGGCCTTTATTTATTTATTTATTTATTATTTTTCGCGAGCTGATTTATTTTTTTATATAATTGTAACATGATCACAGTTAGAGAAATTTACTCTCTAAAAAATGTGGTGTAGAAAAAAGGGCGGGTACTAACAATACTACGGAATATTAATTAAAATGATCGCAAGTATGATAGAAGGTTAGCAAGTCCGCAATATTAAATGATGTCTACCATTAGAAAAATAACTCAAACATTTTGTGCCGTTGAATTAGAACCTTTAAAATGAACCATAAATTAATATATAGAATAAATTACAGATAGTATTTATTGAAAGATATGTTCATCTTAATCAATAAAAGTTACTAAGAAAAAAAAAAATTAAAAAAAAAAAAAAAAAAAAAAGAAAAAAAAGAACTAGAATCTTGTGGCCACCATATGATTTTCTTCTATATTTTTCTATGAAAATTCATTCAGTAAAAATAATTTATTAAAATTATTATTTAAAAAAATTATATTCCATGATAATGCAGCATATATTTCCATATTACAGAAGTAATATAACACAAAATAGCCCCCACCCAAAAAAAAAAAAATAATAATAATAATAATAATCAGTTTTATCTCAATATTACATAAAAAATAATCTGGTGTGTCACTCACACGACTTTCTCTTACCCTGAAATTTAATACAATAAATACAGGTTGCAGATTAATAGGTAGGATAACGAGTACTGTTATGTAAACCTATGTTAAACAATTCATATTAGGCTTCTCAAGAGTTTTATATGATAAATAGTTCTGTGTGAGGGAGGCTACCGCCCCCCTTCACCCCCCGTTTCATTCATGCACCTACATTTATATAGAATTTAATTCGGTTATTAAAAAATAAGTCGGTTTTTAAAAAATAATTTATTAAAATTATTATTTTAAAAAATTATCTTTTATGATAATGCAGACGATTTCCATATTAGAGAAGTAGTATAACACCAAACATCCAAAAAAAAAAAAAAAAAAAAAAAAAAAAAAAAAAAAATTACAATTTTTTTTCTAAGTTTTTTTTTCGTTAAAAGTAAAAAAAGAAATCGATAACTTTGTTTTAGATTATCGCAGATCGATGGTTCAACCATTCGTTTTAAAGGTATTGGTGAGCTCTTTTGAAAGATACCCATCATGAAAATTTACTCCCCTCGAGGGGGGACTTCCCCCCCCAGGGGGGGAGGCGAGGCTCCTACATACACAAAAAAATTTTCCCAGTTAACTATCTCTATTACAAAATATGTATATTCGTTTCATTTGGTTTAGTGCAGTCTATAGACGTTAAACTCTACTTTCCTGCAATTTCCCCCATAGACGTAATGTATTAGAATTCTCTTGATTGTCCCTGTACACAAACCATTAGCTTGATCTTAACGAAAAGCTTACTGTAGCATCCCTATATGATACACATTTAGAATACCAAATTTGAACTTTCTGCCATAATTTGTTTTTGAGATATGCTGATAACAGACAGACATACAGACATACACACAGACATACACACAGACCATTTGCTAAGAACATGATTTTCGTATTCAGGGGACCTCAAAACGTGTAAATATAAAAAAATCTCGCGTTCGAAAATTTGACCCAAAAACAATACTTTCTCTACCTTATGGGTAAAAGAAAGTAAAAAACGGTAAAAAATGAAAAAAATCAATAAATTTATTTTAAATTATCTCAAATCGATGGTTGATCCATTCGTTTTAAAGGTATTGGCAAGCTCTTTTGAAAGATACCCATCATGAAAATTTACTCCCCTAGAGGGGGACTTCCCCCCAGGGGGTAAGGCGAGGTATATACAGTTTTTTACCCAGTTGTCTATCTCTGTTATAAATAATTCTTTTAAATTTCATAATGATTATTAAAAATAATTTTCTTTATGCACATTTATACAAAATTTTGTCCTGTACCGCCATGTTAAAAATTTAGAAAAAGCGGGATGGCAACGCAAGCTGTTGGACAATTTTTACCAAAATTTGATGGGCACTAATTTATGTCAATGTGTAACTACATACCAATTTGTATGAAATTCTATGCAGTAGTCCCTGAGATACAGTTGCCTCAAAATTTTGTTACACACACAGAGGCAGACAGACAAACATTTTCTAAAAAATTGTCAAATCGTGTTCTACAGCTCTCAAAACTACTAAATCCATCAAACACCCGAGGTCGAAAACTTTTACGAATCCAATACTTTCTTCTATATAATATAGAAGGAAGTAAAGGAAAGAAACACAGATCTAATACCATTTTTTTCTTTTCTATTTTATGCAATATTGTTTCCATATAAGAGACTTTTTTTTCATGTTCGTACGTATTTATATATTGTATGTTATTCAATGCACAAGAAGATTTCTTTAAAAAGTGTCAGTTCCGGGTACCTGGAAATTATTTACGCTCTAAGCGTTCCAGTAAAAAAATATTCATAAATAAATTAATAAAACAAAATCTTGCACGAAATGATAAAAATAGACCTAAGATCAAATTTCAAACTTAATGTTTCTTATTATATAAAAATTATTATGAAATTTTATTACGACTAATATATGAAATAATCCCAAATGTTATTAATGTCAAAACATATGGAATTGTTTCGTTTACGATGAAACACATCGTTATCACATAAATTATAATGTAAAGAATAATTAATTTTCTAGCTATAATTAAAGCGTCAAAAACTTTTCTTACAGTGCATTCATAAGCTTCATATCACAGATTTTAATCAAGGATGTCCCTACTGCGGCTGAGACGTCTTCTAAATTTGTCATTAAGGGGCTGCCTTTTTT